>CM067368.1:29523828-29797060 GCA_034401795.1 Chaetoderma sp. LZ-2023a
AATACAGATACAGAGATAATATGTATCAGTTCAGACAGTGACTCATCAGATAATGAAAACCAGTCTTTATCATCTGCCTGTGTATCAAAAAATGGTTGTTATCCTTCTCATATTTCGCCTCCATCTACCTCCATGAGTCACTCTAGTAAAAAGAGAATTATACAGAGAATCCATAATGGCCGTGCTAGGAGAATTCCAATCAAGCAACAAGTCCTTGACAGCTAACACTGAACCAATGGAGGAAGGAGAAACCACAATGGCCACCTCAGCAGAATTCTAACAAAACAGTGAGTCTCCCAGGGATAACATTGAGCCAATTGAGGGTGGAGACTCACTAGATGCAACAGTGCGACATATTGAAAATCTCATAGAGGCAAGCCATTCGTCAGAAGCACCACTATCAGTCAACCCAGATGACATAGCTCAGCTCACCAAACCCTCAGGCGAACAATGGGGAAAAATGCAGGAGGGCACTGAATTCAGCGAAAACTGCCTCCATTACCACTTAGCTCTCTCCTGAGCAATCCTTCTTACTGAAGCTGGAGGACCGCAGAATTAACGTGAGGCGCTGGCTGACGTACAGCAGCATGCTGCTGCCAGCGCGGCCAACGAGGTCTCTGAACCTGGCCGGCCTGCTGGCCTCTGACAATGCCAGCACCGCCACGAGCACACAGCTGTCGAGTAGCCGAGGGCTGAACATGCACGTGTTCTCTGCGCAGCACTTCAAATTGCGCGCGCAGCGCCCTCTGGTTATTCAGCAAGTTAACAGTCTCTTGGAAGGTACCGACAACCCTCACCTCTAAAAAGACCAGGGCCCGCCATCGGCGCTTACAACAAGCGCGACTTGAGCTACTGGGAAGGGGCCAAATTGTTTAAGCATATGTGCGCCTCGTCCTCAGCGACTTGGTGACTGACCTAGTCAGACACTCCAACACCAGGTTGATCCCATCCTTGATGGCTCATTGCATTGTCACCGGACTAGGCTGTTGGTACACCGAGGCTGCTACTAACCCTGATAGCAGCTGAGACACGTGAGACAGCGGCGCTAATGGCTGCTCGCGAGCTCTCCTCTGTGTCACACAAGGTGGCATTAGCCGCTGTGCCATGGTGGTCAACAGCTTTGCCTGTAACCATGCCTGCAGGTTACTAGCGGCCGTTTCGTCCACGGAGAGCTCTGGCCTGACTGAGAGGAGCCACGCGCACGTGTCAGACCAGTCTTCGTCCGTTAGCTACCTGCGAATTGCCGACGAGCAGCGGGCCCTCAACATCTTCAATGGCATTCGCAGGTAGGGCCGTGGAAGAGGCTATAGACGTACCCGGCTGCCCAGGGAATGCAGACGGGCCATGGGTAGGCTGCCCACCGGGGCCGCGCTCGTGTGAGGGGCATAAAGCACACTAGCGCAGCCCGGGTCGTCAGTACAAGATTCCATGTCTAAGCGTGGTATCTTGTACGGCCGTCCGCTCCAAATCGGCCCACAGCCTGATCATGAAACCTGCTCCCAAGGGAACAGTGCCATAGGTGCGAGCGGCCGCACTCCCCATGATAGGAGTGTAAACGCTCGCATCCATGTCTTCATGATCCTCCTGTGGGCCGAGCAGGTAGTCTTCGTCATCTTCCTGGTCAGGAACGTTAGACTCTGGGTTAGCAAAGAGAGCTAACCCAGACTGACCAGGAGAATGCCCGAGGGCAGATGACAAGGGTACTCCACAAGTGATTGTGTCAGGCCGCTGGTCGGGTCCCGCCTGATGCTGCTCGCGCCGCTGGATTCCCAGGCGATGTGAACATCAAGCCTGGGTCCAAAACGGCTGCCCCTGGATTACTGAAACCTTTTCCGACTTAGTAGGGCATGATCCAGGGCCAGGGGCTACCTGCACTGAGGTCGATGCGCAGGAAGTTGAAATACCTGTGCCCAGCAACATGTCGCGAAGCATGTCAGGCATCAGGTCTTTAAAAGTCCTGCGTATCTCACTCACTAATTCTACCTTGAAGGCCTTGAGCTCACCCTTCTCAGAACCTTCTTTTTACCCTCCTTCTTTGCCTTCTTGTTGTCCTTGACCATCAGTCTTGCCTGTAAAGCAAAGAATTCAGAGGATAGATCCCCCACCCCCACTCTTTACAAATGGCACATTTGTTGGACAGCCTACAAACTGTACAAGATCGGCAAGGGTGGGGGAAGAATCTAGCCCTCAGGTAATTGAGACATGTTGGACATGATGACTTCTGAAAGGTAGGCATACAAGACAATGTGTATTAACTTTGTTAATATCTTTTTTTTAGTAAATACAAGAACAAACTCGAGAGAAGACACCCACTTTTATTACTGACGGGACAGATGACTTCTCTTGTTAAACAATAACAAAAACAACCAGGGAAACCGTATTAAGAATGTTAGAAGGATGACAGAGAATAAACGAAATCTAGGATTTCTTTTTTCACGAGAGAGTTGATACTTACCTCCCTAATACTTTTGATATTGCTAAATATCGGCTTTCACTCAATAAAACACTCAGATTAAAAACAGTCAGGTGCCCCTACTGGGCAGGGAGTCAGAGGTAGTCCGGCGGATGCTCGCCCCACCACCGCGCATGCGCCGACTACCACTTCCTCTGGCTCATTTATTGGCTAACACATGCAACTACCAAGAGCCTGAAGACCGAGCCTCTGTGGGGCGGAGAGGCCGGGTCAGTATCTAGGGAGGTAAGTATCAACTCTCTCGTGAAAAAAGAAATCCTAGATTTCGTTTATTTCACATCAAGAGTATACTTACCTCCCTAATACTTTTGATATTGCCAGAATTCGAAAGTGAATCTGGCGGGAGGGAGGCGAGGTCAAAAGACCAGCTCTTCCCTATACGCTTTCAAGCGTTCAAGGCACTTATGACGTCTGAAACTGTGTGAAAACACAGTCAGGATTTGATAAACCATCGGATAACACAACCGATGCCTGAGAGATGACCGATTTGTCATATGCGCTCCCCCCCCCTCCCTTGGGAGGAAGATTAAATGACCTCAATGTCCTACACGCTCTCTTCGTACTAGTGCTAAGTACTATAGGACAGAGACGAAAAGGCTCCATTTTCGTATACTCTCTCTAAAGAACCACAACCCACATAAACCATCACCATATTAATAACACTGGGTAACGTGACAATACAAAACAATGAACAACACATGAACAAGACTGACCTTGTTGTACTAGGAAGCTGTCATCATGAATCCAGTAGAGAAGGATGATACAGTCCCGACAAGTGGTTGTCACCGTCGCTGAATGGCGAAGTATATAAGCAATGCGGAGGCACTCTTCACAAACATAAAGCGGTTATTGTTTCAAAATCGACAAGGCGAGAGGGTTAGAGGTGTCACGGAGGTAATGGTCTGTAAAACTTGACTCACAGTGCCACTGAGCCACTGACATAATATCATCCACAGGGACCCCATTAAAAAGGGCAGTGGATGTCACGACACCGCGGACACTGTGAGCCTTGGCCACGTCAACCTGTCGCCCCGGTGGCGGATTTGTGACAAAATTGAATACATTCCACAATCCACCTAGAAATGGTGTCCTTAGACGCCCTACCATGGGGTTCAATATATGACAACCATAACGCTGACTGGTCGGTACGCCACTCCGAAGTACGCTGTTTGTACCGAAGCAGCGCCCGTACGGGGCACCATACTTTAGAATTAGGATCATATCTAGTTAAAGATGGCAAAAAAATAGGCTGACCTGGATATTTCAATGACTGATTTTTAGACAAGAAATTAATCCTAGGTAGAAGCTTAAGGCCTTCCCCTGTAACCACAAAACGGTCAACCTCGGCTGATAAGGCGTGAAATTTCACTCCTACGCCTCGCCGAGGCCGCAGCAATTAAAAATACAGTTTTAAGAGTTAACATTTTCATAGAAATGGAACTAAGTGGTTCAAAAGGCTTATCACCTAGTACCTGGAGCACCAGTGATAAACTCCAAGACGGAATCAGTGGAGGATTCCTTGGTCTTAGATTGCCCATGCCTTTAATTAATACATTTAATGTACTTACTTCATCACTCCCCCTATTAGCCAAGCAAGGAATAACAGTCATTAAAGCTGACTTATAACCAGCAATAGAGTTAGGCTTGAGGCTATAGGCATCATATAGGTGACAGAGGAAATCAGCCACTACCTGAATAGATGATTCCATTGGATCAATACATCTTTTTGAGCACCATTCTGCAAATCTGTTGATTTTATAATTATATGCTCTGGAGGTTGACCCCCTCCTGGCTTTGGCCATAAACATGGCCGCTTGCTCAGAAAAGCCCTCCTTAATTCTAGATTCCTTGACAACATCCACGCAGTCAATCGGAACATTGACGGATTGTCGTGAAGGGCCTTGCCCTGGAAGATAAGGTTGTCCATCAGAGGCAGCGGAACCGGATTGCAGACCAGAAGGTCCAGCAGATCCGTATACCACGATCGGCTTGGCCAATCCGGGGCGATCAGAAGCACTTGGCACTCCTGCTGCCTGATTTTCTGAAGCACCTTTGGAATCAGAATTGCTGGGGGGAATGCGTATGCATACATTCCCTCCCAGCTGATAGCTAACGCATCTGTTGCGAAAGCGCTTGGGTCTGGAATCGGAGAGACGTACGTCGTCATCTTCGCATTCTTCTTCATCGCGAACAAATCTATGTTGGGTTTCCCCCAATGGTCGAACAGACGATCCGCCACACATTGATTTAGTTGCCATTCCGTGGGTAAAACACTCATCCTTCGGCTCAATGAGTCTGCTAGCAGATTTAACCTCCCCGGAATATGAACTGCTTTCAAGGTGATCCCATGATCCAGGCACCAACAAAGCAGTTTCCATGTCATCATACAGAGACTGGGCGACTTCGTTCCGCCCTGGCGGTTTATGTAAGTCACTACTGTTGAGTTGTCTGAACGAATTAGAACAATCTTGCCCTGAACTTTCTGTAAGAAATGTTCCAGGCCCAGGACTACTGCTCTTAGCTCTAGTAGATTGATATGTTCCTTGGACTGATCCAGATCCCAAAGCCCTGATACTGTGGACTCTTCCAGACAAGCTCCCCACCCCTCCATCGATGCATCTGTATACACAGTCACCTGAGGGTGGGGAGGGGTTAGCAAAACCCCCAGCAAGAGATTCTCTGTATTCAACCACCATTGCAGGTGGTGAATCAGAGGCGCCAATACTGACACGTTCGAGTCCAGCGAACCTGAACTCTGGGTCCACTGTGTCATGAGAAATAACTGGATCGGGCGCCTGCGCAAGGCGGCCTGTGGAATGACTGGTTCCAAAGAAACCATCAAACCCAGCATTCTCAAGTAAACCCGTGCCAGGACATGACGACTGTCGCACACCGACTGGATTACCGAGATGAGTATTTGAACCCTCTCCTGAGTGGGGTACACATACCCCGTCTCCAGATCGAAGAACATGCCCAGGTAAACAAACTTCTGGGATGGAGTTAGCTCTGATTTCGGGAAATTGATCATCCAGCCCAAATCCGAGAGAGTTTTCAAAACAATCTCCAGATTGGCTGACAACGATTCCCGGGTGTGTGCTTTCAACAGCCAGTCGTCTATGTACGTGTGGACTGCTATGCTTCTCCTGCGGAGGTATGCAGTGATCGCGAGAACCACACGGGTGAAGACCCGAGGAGCCGTGGAAATCCCGAAGGGTAACACCCTGAATTCCCACCGCCGGCCCTGAAATGCAAATCTCAGGAAGCGACGGAAGCTCCTCTCTATGGGAATGTGGAAATAAGCATCCTTCAAATCTATTGACGCTGTCCACATACCTCGCTCTAACCCCGCCAACACCGAGCGCACAGTCTCCATCTTGAAACTGGGCATCTCTATGAATTTGTTCAATGGCTTGAGGTTGAGAATCGGCCTCCACCCTCCGGTGTTTTTTGTTACTAAGAACAGGGTTGAATAGAAGCCCGGGCACCTCTGTGCCGGCTGAATGGCTTCTTTTAGTATGAGGGAATTTATTTCCTCCTCTATACACAACCTCTGATCCGGATCCCGTGGAATAGGAGTCCAGATCGGCGCGAGAGACAGTCGCGATGGCGGGCCTGACACCCAGTCGGGACGATACCCGACTGAAAGCCATCGCAAGACTAAACGGTCCTGAGTCAACCGCTTCCACTCTGGCAAGTGGGCGGCCAAACGGCCGCCCACCGGTCCACCTAGGGATAGAGGTGGACATAAGGAGGGCCAGAGTGGCACTGTTCTCTCGGCGTGAAACACCGGAGTGGTTCCCACCGCGGTAACCAGGCCATCAGGCCCGATTACCGCGACCAGATCCCCGCGCGCCCCGCCCAGCGCCGCGCGCACCACGGTGCGCGGGCGGCTGTCTGGCTGGGTGCGGCTGGGGAGCCTGCGCCCCCCTCGCTGCTGGCCGAATCGCCCGTGGCCTAGGCCTACGTTGCGACGGTGGCTGGCCTCTGACCTGGCCAGCACCACCTCGAGCCTGCAGAGGACGATACGCAGGGGGTGCCGCGCGAACACGCTCCCGCCGGAGCACCTCAAATTGTTCCCGCAGCGCCCTCTGGTTATTAACCAGAGTGACCGTCTCCTGGAGGTGCCTGCATCCCTCACCTCCAAAGAGACCAGGACCTGTCATAGGCGTCCGCAGCAGCCTATTATACAGGTCCTGGGACGGGCACAGATTGTCAAGTGCAAACGTGCGCCTCGCCCGGACACTTCTGGTTACCGCCCGCGTCAAACAGTCCAGAGCCAGGTTGATACCATCCTGGATGGCTCTCTGGACCGTTACCGGGCTTGGTTGGCGTGATGCGGAGGCCGCTACCACCCCCTGTAGCAGCTGGGAGACGTGGGACAGAGCGGCAATCGACGCCCTCCCACTCTCCTCCGCATCACGCAGCGCGGCATTCGCCGAACGCAACGCGTTCGAGCACAAGACTCCCGTGTCAGAACGGGAGCCCGGCCGCGCATCTTCGCCCAAAGCCGCGCGATCATCAACGCTCGGCTTCGGCACCACACCGTACCGCTGGTAATCCAGGGGCACGATGCGGCACCGCTTCGCCACCTCGCGAGGGGCCTTCGCGAGACGTCCATTCACCTTAATGGACGCCTCCGCCGCTTCGAACATGTCCACGACATGCTCAGCCAGCGGCAGAGATGGCATAGCGGTAGCCGCCGGCCTACCAGCTAACCACGGCCTATGGTCACGCTGGCTAGCCGGCAGCTCCACGGGTAGATCTGGCCGAACACTTACCAGCCACTGGCAAGCGTCCGACCAATCCTCCTCCGTGGCTAACTGCGAGCGCTCTACCAGACGAGGGCCTTCGTCTTCCTCCAGAGCACTCGCAGTTGACGTCGACGGCGGGTAAGCTGATACCCCTGGCAAGCCTGGAAAAGCATGCGGGCCCGAGAGAGCAGGCATGCTAAATTCCGCGGCTTGACCAGGAGCAGGCGCCGTGGCAGAGCGTGGGGTAAACACCGCTCTACCACGGGTCTGACCAGCACCAGCCACACCATCGGCAAGCCGAGGTATGCGGTATCCGTGGTCAACAGCACCGCCCGGGGACACCCTCTGGACCGTGAAATCTACTCCTGCGTGAGTAGAACCATGGAACACGTCGCCTGTATTCCCCGCGAGGGGTGCACAGACGTCGTACTCCATGGCCACGTCCTCAGAAGGCGACCCTAGCAGGAGATCCTCTTCTTCCTGGCCAGAAAGATTAGACTCCGGGTCAGCAAAGAGAGCTAACCCGGACTGGCCAGGAAAGGTGCCATAGGAGGCTTTGACACCTTCGGCGCGCGGATACCCGGGGTCTGATGAGCAGACCGCGGGTCCCAGCAACAACCGTTGTCCACGGCCCCTCGGCGCGGCGCCATGCCTGCTGCCAGGGCCTTGGACTGCCCCCAACAAAGGGGCCACCTCTGAATCCACAACCGGACCGGACCTAAAGAGACCAGATTCAGAGGCGGGGATCACCTGCTCGTAAGCAGATGCCGAGGACAACAAAGGAGCTGGCCCAGGGAGCATGCCGCGAAGCAACTCTGGGACCAGATCCTTTATTGTCCTCTGCATCTCTTGCAACATTTCGGACCTGAAGGCCTCCATATCCACCGCGGATGAGGCCTTCTTCTTACCCTTCTTACAAACTTTTTCCTTCTTCTTCCTCTCTTCCTCCATTACCTTCTCCCTTGCCTGCAATGCGAGAAAATCAGACATTAATTCGCCCCCCCATAGCTTACATACGTCGCACTTCAGCAACGGTCCACAGGGACTGCAGCTGAAGCACAAGTGCGGGACGAAGCGGCTTTTAAGAAACCTCCCGCAGGACGGGCAACCAGGTCTCTGAAACAGGACAAAGGACAGGGACAATGAGCAAGATAGTTAAGGTTAGCGAACTCAAAACCAACTAAAAAGAGAGGGACAGGATCATCAAGATCGAAATCAAGAAGAACCAGCCATGGACAAAACGTTAATTGTTAATAAAGACCAAGGCCGATTATGACGTCATCACTCCCGTGACCAATTAATCGATCCGCAACAAGCACCAAGTGCAAGAACGAATTGTATAAGTAACCGGAACATTCCCGTTGAATTGGCAATTCGAGTACACAACAATCAGATATTCAGAGATAACTCCTTCCAATTCTAGCATTGGCAAAAAAGGAAATTATCTCCCCTTTTGTTTATCAATAATTAGATACCTGACACTTGTATAGACAAACCATCCAACGTGATGAACCGGAGAACTCCACCATAGTACGCCTCTACATTCTCTCCACCTAAGGGGAAGGAATTGGAGCAAGAGGGCAAAGTGAGAAGACCTTTATACCAGGCCTCCAACTCACTGAACATAGATTTTTTGGTTAGATAACCTAACAGTATTAGTAGGAAATGGAACCGTGGTGGAGAGAAAACATATCCTCTTGTGCCGAGACGTCCATCAAAGCGTCTATGTGATACCTGTGGACAAAACACAAAGAGAAATGAGACCTATGAAGCACCATGTTGTAAAAAACCAACATAACCAGGCGCTAATCACGGTAAGCGCGAGTCCCGGAAATACATTAAACCGGGACAAAACACGCTAGCATATCAAAAATTCACCTGATAAAGCGATCCCGCTCCTTCTAAAGGCGAATCCTCCCTTTCCGACATGCTTCCCACGTAAAAGATCGTCAAATGTAGAGTAAAAAACAAGGTAACGCGCAGAAAAGTATAGTAGAACACAAAACCGCATGTAACCCTTTGCCAATAAATGAGCAAAGAGGAAGTGGTAGTCGGCGCATGCGCGGTGGTGGGGCGAGCATCCGCCGGACTACCTCTGACTCCCTGCCCAGTAGGGGCACCTGACTGTTTTTAATCTGAGTGTTTTATTGAGTGAAAGCCGATATTTAGCAATATCAAAAGTATTAGGGAGGTAAGTATACTCTTGATGTGAAAAGATCATGACTATCTAGATATCTCTCCACATTCATAATAAAGGATGATAATAACATCAATTAGATTTCTTTAAACTAAGATTATGACATCAAGGGAAACAGAAAAACTCTCTGGTTGATTATGACATCAAACCTCAATGCAATAGCTCCTTCAAGGAAAGGAGACATCAGAAATGAATGCAAGAAATACCTAGTGACTATATACACTTATTACTCAAGAATAATATAATATTAAATTATATATCCGAGAACCCATCATACAAGAGAGAATACAGTGCAATAAGGACCGCAGCAGAAATTGTTAAGTAATTTCAAATAATTAGGTGCCATAACTAATAAACTCCCTTCCCCTGAGCACAGACAAACCATCCTCTTGTGCAGAACACGTCCATCCATCCGCCGAGCCTCTTCTTTTTGTAGAGTCTGATGAAGGGGATGGGACAAAAGGAGGGAGATATTTATTCGTCCGATATCTCCGACCCTTAGACATAGCATAAAAATAAGTCAGAAAAAGAGATGTGAAAAACCTCAGAGAGAAGAACAGGAACCCTCACCATTCATAAGTTGAACCTGTGGACATAAAGCACAAGGGATTAATAGACCTAGGCGCTGGGAGAATTTAACAAGGATTCCCAGCGCCTGAAATCGCGTTAACGCCAACTCGGCCGCAAACGAAAACCGGTAACATATAAAAGTTACATGTGCTAATTAATATATGGAACAATATCACCTTAATGGAAGATGAAGATGACTCCTCTGGTGATTTTGACTCAGCCATAGATGAAGATGGATGATAAAATTGATTGAAAATCTCAAAAAGAGCTTAGAAAAGTTTTCACAATGTTACTTGAACAGCCAATATATTAGAAAAAATGGAAGTACCAGTATGCGCATGCGCAGTAGGTAGGGTCTGTCATGCGCATGAGTGTGTACATCCCCCTGCCCATTAGGGGCACCTAACTTTTTATAATTCTGAATATTATTGAACTTAGAGCCGATATACTAGTATATCAAGAGTGTTAGGGAGGTAAGTATGTTCTCATGATGTGAAAGGAGCTGATTATAATATCCTCGACGTTTTTGTCAAAACATGGGAATAATAATGGTACTTGACTTTGATAATAAACATGATGGCAGCTTGACATTATCAATAAGAATAACCGTACCTTGACTTTGATAATTTTGCTCTTAAAGCTGTTCAGAGTGACCACAACATCTGTTGCACCTGAGGGAGTGTCTGTGAACTCATGGCTAAAATAAAAAAATGAAATACACCAAGACTTGTTCATAACATATACTATAGGGCCAATCAAAAGGTGGTTACTACAGACATGAATGACATGTGATTGCATAATACTCATTGCCACCAAAAGCAGGTCCATCCGCTATCTAGACAAGTTTTACTGTATTATAATACAAAAGGCCAAAGGGGCCTGCATTGCTCACCTGGAATTATTGGTCATCCAAGATGGACGCCAAACTATTTGGCCAATCAAGTTCCCTTAAACAAACTTGGTTCAGCTGTTCCCCTAGATCATATTTCAGAAGTGTTGAATCGATGCCCCATGCGGTTTCGGTGAAGAGTTTTAAAGATATTTTTAAAAAGCAACCAAAATCTAAGATGGACGCCGGTCAAATTGGCCGATCTGGTTCCTTTTACCAAACTTGAATCTCTATGCTCTAAAGATTGTTCCTGCCAGATATAACTGAAATCGGCCCGTGATTCTCAAGAAGACATTTTAAATTTCCCATTGCTTTAGTGTGCAAGTTTTTGGCATGAAAAAGATCCAAGATGGTGGCCAATACCGTTATTCGACGTTTTTTGAAATGGCAACTATTAAATCAGAATATCCAAAAACATATATAAAACCAATTTTGGCCTCAAAATCCATCAAATAAAAAAATCCAATATGGCCACCAAACATGCTACATTTTGATTGGCAGCCATGTTTTTTTGACGGATCAACTTCCCTTGAACAAAGTTTAAAGGCCCTTAGGCATCTAATCATCTCTCCCCAATTTCGACCTACTCACTTCATAGGTTCTAAAGAAGCCAATTTTGCGAAAACTAGGTCATCCAAGATGGTCACCAAACCATTTGGTCACTCAAGTTCTCTTGAACAAACTTGGCTTAGCTCATGGCCTAGATGATATTTCAGGAGTTTTGAATCAATCCCCGAAGGAGTTTCGGAGATTTTTAAAGGAATTTGTAAAAATCGGCCAATATCCAAGATGGCCACTGGCCAAATTGGGCCGATCGGTTTCGTTTGCACAAACTTGAATCTCTATGCCATAAATATGCTTTCTGCCAAATATAATTGAAATCGGCCTGGTAGTTCTCGAGAAGACATTTTAAATTTCCTATTGCTTTAGTACGGGAGTCTTTGGCAGAAAAATAATCCTTAGTCATTCTCTATATTACTGCATAATGAAAATGAGAAGAGGGAATTTCACGTGGGTTGTCTGTGTATCTGTCTATGTGTCTGTGTGTACCTGTCTTCAGGAAACTACTGATATGATTTGGCTCAAGTTTGAACACAAGAAAGGTTTTTCCTGGACTAGGACTTAGACATTGGCCATTATCACGATTAAAAAACTGGATCCAGATCGGAGCAAATGGATATCTCAGAAACCACCAATTAGATTTAGCTCAAATCTTAACACAGTTGCTACTACACTCTAGCATTCACCATGTTGAATTTGATCTGAAGAAAAAAGTTCCTGAAAAGAATCATCGATGTCAACATCGTAATCAATTCTTTCATTTCCGTTTTGTAAACTATATCACCTACGCCGCACTTACATTTATTAAAGTCAATAAAACTGACAAATTTGTATTGTATATATTGTGTTATTATTAGTATGCCTAGAAAGCATGAAGTTAGCATGGGGAAGATGCTAAGAATATACAATTTTACACAAGAATGTCTCACTTACTTGAGGAAAATGCTGTATCAATTAATTTCCATTTGACTATCATGCTTAGGTTTCAATTTACAAAGGTTTTGCAAAAAAATGCCATTTTCCATTGATTTCCATTTGAAAATCATTTTTCTGTTTCAAATGACTAAATCTGTGAATTCCGTCTGTTTTCCGCTATTTCAGAAAACCACTGCCCCTACATCATCATCATTGTGCAACAGTACCGGTACTGGCTACACCTGAAATCATATTGTCTACCTGTAATTATACATCATCAGCAGACTCTCCTTACCTGACTATGTCATAAATATCCTTTGATCTTCCATCTCTGAGACTGAGGATCCATGCTCCAGGCTTAGCTTTCAGCTGGAAATATCCCTGCGTTAAATAAACCAAGATATCTGATCAATGAAGGGATACGATCTGTCACTCGGGTATATGATGCTACGTGAAGTGGAGGATGACGTCATAATCAATTACATCATGAATGACGTAACCAAGCACTGTTGTACGAATTGTATGTCTGTACTACTTAATAAACTTGCTGGTGAATATTTTGAATCCAATTTGCCTGGGCGCTGTTGCTGCCATAGGCAGCAACTGCATCCAGCCAAATTAGTTTCAAAATATTCAACAGTTTACCTGTATAGTTTTCTATAAGTTGAGTCAGGGAGTTCAGGGATTGATCGATCCCAACATGGGTGAAGCATGGGTGGAGCTAGCTAGTGGTGGGGGGGGGGGGGCATAGCTAAAACTGTATTTCTCCATTACATCACATGTAAACTGACGTCATAATAGATATTGATGGATCTAGGTCCATCATGAACATTGAAGATTTTGTTAAGCGTAGGAATTGGATGTCTTTATTATTTAATAAACAGTCTGTTGAATATTTTGAAACTAATTTGACTGGGCGCTGTTGTCATATTCAATAGCTTATCTGTCATGTGTCTGTATAGTTACCTTGAAATTCACATTCTGGGAATTCAGGATTCAAAGCGTATAAATTGATTTCAATACACAGAAAGTGGGCGGAGCTTAGCTAGGAATGGGTGGGGGACAGTTAGAAATGGGTCCCCCTGTTAGTGAAACCTGTTTGAGCAACCACCTGTCTTTTGGACCAAAATGATGGTGATTCATTAAGACAGGTGGTTGTAACAGACGCCTGTCTTCACCCTTTAACACTGAAATTTTCCCATAGAAAGCAAGAGATTATTTTTATACCCATGTTTTAAAACATCGAGGATATTGTAATCGCCCCCATCCACCTGTCTGTTCATCTGTCCGTCACGCTATCTCCTCCCAAACCATTGGGTGAAATTCAACCAAATTTGGTATGTGGACTTCCAATATGATTGCGCTTTGCAAGACGATATTTAGATTTGGCTCCACCCCTAGGGGGGGGGGGGGGGGGCTGAGGCAGGGGTAAAAATGGTCAAATGACTTGGAATGGAACTCCTCTGAAACCATTATACGGAATTCAGCAAAATTTGATATGTGAGTTACCCATTTAATTACGGAGTGCAAGAGCCCTTTTACATTTGGCTCCGCCTGCAGGGGGCGGAGGAGGGATCACAAGGTCAAATTTTAACCTGCGGAAATTGATTGTACCGCATCTCCTCAGAACAGAATTCAACCAAATTTGGTATGAGTTACCCATATCAATATGGAGTGGATGAGCACATTTACATTTGGTCCCACCCCCAGCGGGGCGTTGTATGAGGTCAAAAGGTCATGAAATTCATTGTAATGCAACTTCTTTTACACTATTGGACGAAATTCAACCAAATTTGGTATGTGAGTTAATCATATGATTGTGGAGTGCAAAAGGACATTTACATTTGGCTCCAACTCCAGGGGGGGGGGGGGGGGCTAAATTTTGAAAGCGGTGAACATGGGGATTTGCGATGACATGTCATCGACCTGGCAATTTAGTTTTTAATTTATCATTGGAATGTCTGGCTCAGTAACCGGGCCAGTCATAACGGTGGCAAATTTTCAAAAATAAGTCACTGTATGCATGAGCCATTCAAAAGAAAGTGGTCACTAATGATTGCTGAACCCATTAAGGGTCAAGCCGGTCAAAACCACCCTCTGTAATGGGATTAAGGAATGTCAATTTGCAGGCCAAGAGTAGACTGTTTTTGAAAATTAGTCACTGGAATTCCCGGCTCAATGATCAAGGCAGTAATCTCAGGGATAAATTGTCAAAAATATACTTCTTTTGGACTGCAAACAGACATTCACTAACAGTGTAAATTGTCTTGACCAATCGCGACCATTAAAAGGTTAATACAACACAGATAGACTGTGCGTGGTTAAATCAGGATGATTAATTAAAATGAGTGGTCCTATGACCACCCGTTTTAATGAACCACCATCTTATGTTCCCCCACCCCTACTCCACTACAAGCATGTATTTGTATAGGCCTTTAACCCTCAAATTTGTTCAAGAAAATTTCAATTTTTCGCATAGAAAATGTCCATTTGCAGATCAACCAAGAGCAGACCATTTAAAAAATTTAACACTGGAATGACTGGCTCAGTTAACGAGCCAGTCAGTGCAGTGGTAAATTATCAAAAATAGTCTTCTTTTGGTCAGCAAATGGACATTTTCCAAGATGACTGTAGAAGCCATTATTGGTCGGCTATTGTATTTACCAGATTTGCCATGACAATGGTATCCATGACAGCGGGTGTACTGTTTGTGCCCAGGATGAACTGCAACCCTCTCGGAGGCTGACCTGTGCCACTGTCGAAACAGTGTCCTGAAGCAAAGGTAAAGCAATTTGTGGTAAATATACTAGTCAACCCTTTCAGCCAAACTTATATTGAACCAAAAAAGTTTAGCAACACTGTGAATATTACTGTATAAATGTTATTTAACAAAAACAATAAATTGATTCAAGTATATTATTTAATTGATAGGTCATTTTCCAATTTGAACAAGTCTCTTGTTACTGTAATGCTAGCATTGCGCCTTTAACACGGCATCATTCAACGGAAGGGTCCAATTTAAATAATGACACTGAGCTGTCAATACCGGTTGTGAGCTCCGCGCGCATTAACCACCGCCGTACATCGCTTTCTCATGCTTCGAGTTAAGCACCTGATGTCACGAAGAGAAATCGCATCCCATTCCTGGAGCAGTGCAGCTTCCAGCTCCCGCACGTTGTGAAGATGTGGATGGTTCTCACGCACCATACAGCCCAGAATGTCCCACACGTGTTCGATAGGACAGGTCCGGTGATCGCGCTAGCCAGTCCAACACCGCAACGTTGTTAGCCTCAAGGAAATCACTGGTGATCATAGCTGAATGAAGACGGGCGTTGTCATGCTGGAACATAAAGTCTGCATGATGCTGCATAAAAGGGATGACAACAGGGGTGAGAACCTCTTCACAGTAAAATTTCTGCGAATCACAATAAGATCTGTTTTGCCATTTTCATGGATTCCAGCCCACACCATGACACTGCCACCACCGAATCTGTCGTGCTGAATGATGTTGGCTGCATCATACCGTTCTCCTAAACGTCGTCAAATCCGTTGCCTACCATCCACCACATCCACACAAAACCTCGACTCATCACTGAACAAAACGTGGCTCCATTGTTGAGCACGCCATCGGCCGATGACTTCTTGCCCATGCAAACCGATTCTCGATGTGACGCTCTGTAAGCGGAACAGCAACAAGTGGACAACGGGCACGCAGTCCAGCATCATGGAGTCTGTTTCGCAGTTTGTGCATGCACTGTAGTGCCGGTAGCGGTGTGCAAATTACGGGACAGCCGCGGCGCAGTCTCAAACCTGTGATGTCGTGATGACGTCACTAAGTAGCGGTCTTCTCGTGGTGTTGTTGCTCTCGGTCTACCAGATCGTTGTCGGTCATTAACATGTCCAGTTTCCTGCTCACGTTGGCGGAGACGGGGAATGGTTGAGGCGTGAACATTAAAATGTCGAGCAACAGTGCGAACGCTCTGCCCAGCAGCGAGTCTTCCCATTGCTTCATGGCGCCGATTTTCGGGTAGCCCTGGGAGGCGACCCATGTTCGCTAAGGTAAACTTTTAAGCGTTTTCTGTTAACGTTCGTTAACTGCTTTTGCAATATGGTGAATTTTTGCTTCGCTACCCGCCAATGTGGGCCAGTGCATGAAAAATGCATTTTCACATGCAGTAAGCGTGCGGCCGAGACATTTCTTCATGATCAGCGAGACATTACATTGACGAAACAGGCCTGCAAATTTGGTTATAAATGGACGCATAGTTTTAATACAACAAACCAAACTTCACTGTTGCTAAACTTTTTTGGCTCAGTATATATACAACGGATATCTGCTTTTGGGTCCTTTGACCCTTTAACCCTCATATCAGCCAAAAGTGGCTTCTGCAATGTTCTTGAGAAATGTCCATTTGCAGAGATTATTTTTTGAAAACCGGAATGACTGGCTCGAGAAGCGAGCTGAACCAGTTATTCCAGTGCTAAATTTTCAAAAATAGTCTTCTCTTGGTCTGTCAATGGACATTTCCTAAGAGAAAATTTACATTTTCTTGAACAAATTTCAGAGTTAAATGGTTAACACTCAACTTCTTGCAAGAAATTTAAATTCTCATAAAACATCCATTTGTAGATCAAAAGAAGACCTTATGAAAATTTACCACTGGAATGATTGACTCGGTTATCGAGCCAGTCATTCTAGTGGTAAACTTCCAATATGCCTTCCCTTGGACTGCAAATGGACGTTTATCAAGACCACTTCAAAAGCCATTTTGAATGTTTAAGGGTCACATTGTGAGGATGTAAGACCAACCATCTTGTAACACCAGGAGACATTTCATATGGAAACTGACTAATCCTAAGTAACCATGAGAACATAGCACCCTTTTTGCACTATTTAATGGCGACATCAGCCAAAACTGGCCATTGCAGAGGTCTTGAAGAATGTCAATTTAAAGTCCAAGAGAAGACTGTTTTGGAAAATTTACCACTTGATTGACTGGTTTGATAAACAAGCCAGTCATTCAAGTGGTAAATTTAAAGAGAATACATTCTCTTAGCCAGTAAGTGTTAGCTTATAGATATCATGGGATACTAAATACTGGTTAAGTAATTTATACCTTCAAGAAGCAAATATTCCAATTCAAATTCTGCCGTCACACTTCTCTCCACCTGCAAACACACAAGTCAGCAATATTAGTGTAATTTGATGAACTGTGCAGTTATATATGAACATGAATTATGGGTAATATATATCAGCATGAAGCATGGGTACTAGATCAGTATGAATTATGGGTAATATATTAGCATGAATTATTGGTACTCTATGAACATGAATTATGAGTACCATATTAGCAACAATTATAGGTAATATATCAACATGAATTATGGGTAATAAATCAACATGAATTAAGGGTAATACATCAGCATGAAATAAATAATAATTATATCAACATGAATTATGGGTAATATATCAACATGAATTATGGGTAATATATCAACATGAATAATGGGTGATATATTAGTATGAACTACATGTAATATACCAGCATGAATTGTCGGTAATAAAATGAATATATCACCTTGAATCATGTATTAAGATCAAGACCTTAGCCGAAAAATTTGAAAATTCTGTTTTATTTTGTTAATGTAACGGTCTCAATTTATTATTGCTACATAGTATGTTATACAGATTCTGGACAAACCACACATATTTGTTATTATTTGCGGGATTTTTTGTATTTTTTGTAAACTAAACAAAATCACGATTTCTTTTTTCACGAGAGTTAACACTATGATATTCCCAAAATATCCACTTACACCCAATAATCCCCCAGATCTTAAAAAGTAAGGTGCCCCTACTGGGCAGGGAGAAAGATGACAGCCGGGCGGATGCCACCCCCACCTCCGAGCATGCGCCGACTGACACTTCCTTCCCATAATTTATTGGCTGACATAAAGCAACTATGACATGCCTGAAGACCAAGCCTCTGTGGGGTAGAGAGGCTGGGTCCATGTTTAGGAGCTAAGTATCAACTCTCTCGTGAAAAACGAAATCTGTGATTTCATTTATTTCACTTCAAGAGATACTTACCTCCTAAACACTCTATGATATTGCCAGACTTTGTCAGTGAATTTGCCGGGAGGGAGGCGAGGTCCAAAAAAACCCGCTCTTCCCTAGGAAAGCCAAGCTCCTTATGCGTAAAAGCATTTACATCTGAATTTGTGTATAAAAACACAACCAGAAAAGATAAGACCATCGGCTCAAACTGATGGGTGAGAGTAATGACCGCCGAGTCATATGCGCTCCCCCACTTCCTTTTGGGACAGCAGGAGCTATGACTTCAATGTCCTAAACGCTCTCTAAGTACTAGTGCTATAGTGCTAAAGGACATCGAATCAAATGCTTCATTTCGTAAACTCTCATGAAAGAACCATAAAATAACATGAACCATCACCACATTAGAACGGGTAACGTGACATAATTATGAAAACAACACACTTACTTTGTAAATCTTTGACTTAGACATCTTCATCATCCCCTCAGGGAAGAATGAAAATGATACAAAAGTGGTTGGCTTGTTCCTATAATTAAATGAACTGTTTAAAAAGTGAGAAAGCCTTATTTAGAAAAAGTACACCTGATTATCTTTTTTAGAATCGATAAGGCGAGGATTGGTGGTGTCATGGAGATAATGGTCGGTAAAGCTCGACTCCCAGTGCCACTGGGCTACCGGAAATGTCATCCACCGGAACCCCGTTAAACAGGGCGGTGGAAGCCACTATGCCTCGGACACTGTGAGCTTGGCCATGTCAACCTGCTTACCAAAGGCAGATTTGTGGCAAAACTGGACAATTCCACAATCCACCGAGAAATGGTGTCTTTTGATGCCCGGCCGTGGGGTTCAATATAAGACAACCATAATGAACTAGGGTCTGTCCGCCACTCCTGGGTACGATGATTGTATCGCTTAAGTGCGCGGACTGGACACCATACCTTTGAACTAGAATCATATCTAGTTAAAGCTGGTAAAACAATTGGATGACCTTGGTATTTCAATGACTGAATTTTTGCCATGAAATTAACCCTAGGTAGAAACCAGAGGCCTTCCCAAGTAACCACAAACGGTCTGGCTCTGCAGAAAAGACGTGAATTTCACTTCTACGCCTTGCAGAGGCTGCAGCAATAAAAAATACAAATTAAGTGTCAACATTTTTATAGAAATAGCACTAAGTGGGTCAATGGGTTTATCAGCTACATCTTGAAGCACTAGAGATAAACTCCAATACGGAATCGCTGGAGGATTCCTTGGTCTTAGATTACCCAAGCCTTTAATTAAAGTATTTAATGAACATACTTTGTCACTTCCCCTAACAGCCAAGCAAGGGATAGCTGGCATTAAAGCTGACATGAAGCCAGCAATAGAGTTAGGCGTGAGGTTATAAGCATCATACAGGTGACAGGAAATGGCTATTACCTGAATAGATGAATCCATTGGATTAATACATCTTTCTGAGCACCATTTTGCAAATCTGAGGATTTTATAATTATATGCTCTAGAGGTTGACCCCCTTCTGGCTTTTGCCATAAACATGGCTGCTTGCTCAGAAAAACCCTCCTTAATTGCGGATTCCTTGACAACATCCAGGCAGTCAATTTGAACATTGACGGATGTTGTGAAGGGTCTTGCCCTGGAAGATAATATTGTCCATCAGAGGCAGAGGCGCTGGATTGCACACCAGAACGTCCAGCAGATCTGTGTACCATGAACAGCTTGGCCAATTTAGGGCGATCAGAAGCACTTGGCACTCCTCATGCTTGATTTCCTGAAGAACTTTTGGGAAAACAGGATTGCTGGCGGGAATGTAAATGTAAACAATCCCACCAGCTGATAGCTAGCACATCATTTGCGATAGCGCTCGGATCTGGAATCGGAGAGACGTACGTAGTCATCTTCGCATTCTTCATTAGGAATAAATCTATGTTCGGTTATCCTCAGTGGATGAACAGACGGGCCCGCCATACATTGATTTAGTTGTCATTCCGTAGGTAAAATACTCATCCTTCGTCCCAATGAGTCTGCTAACAGATTTAACCCTCCCGGAATATGAACTGCTTTCAAGGTGATCGCATGATCTAGACACCAGCAAAGCAGTTTCCATGTCATCATACAGAGACTGGGTGACTTCGTTCCGCCCTGGCACTTTATGTGTCACTACTGATGACTTGTCTGATCGAACCAGAACTATCTTCTCCTGGACTTTCTCTAAGAAATGTACCAGACCCTGGATTACTGCTCGTAATTCCAGTAGATTGATATGCTCTTGTGACTGATCCAGATTCCAAACCCCTGATACTGTGGCTTCTTCCAGCAAGCTCCCCATCCCTCCATAGATGTATCCATATACACCGTTATTTGATGGTGGGGAGGGTGAGCATCAACCCCTCCCCCCCCCACCCCATAGGAGATCTTCTCTTTTCATTCACCACTATAGGTGGTGAATAAGAGGTTCCAACACTGACACCCTTGAATCTACACTGACTGAATGACTGAGTTGAGTATCTCCACTCTCTCCTAAGATGGGTAAACATACCCGATCTCCAGATCGAAGAACATGCCCAGGTAAACAAACTTCTGGGACGGAGTCAGCTCTGGTGTTTTTTTAAAATCTGAACATCCAGCCTAAATCTGGGTTTTCAAAAATATTTCCAGATTTGCTGATCAAATTTCCTGATTGTGTGCTTAAAATAGCCAGTCGTTTATGTATGAGTGGACTGCTATGTTTCTCCTGCGGAGGTATGCTGTGATAGCAAGAACCACCCGGGTGAAGACCCAAGGAGCAGTCGAAAGTTCAAAGGGAACTCTGAATTCCCATTGACGGCCCTAAAAAGCCAATTTCAGAAAACCGGTGTAAAAACTCCTCACAATTGGAATGTGGAATGTGGAAATATGCATCTTTCAGATCTATTGATGCTGTCCACGTTCTCCTATCTAACCCCGGCAACACCATTTTGACTGTTTCCATCCTGAAAATAAGTAAATTTATCAAATTTCTTTTTCACGAGTGAGATGACATACTTACCTCCCTAACACTCTTGATATACTAGTATATCGGCTCTAAATTCAATAATATTCAGAATTATAAAAAGTTAGGTGCCCCTAATGGGCAGGTGGAAGTACACAGTCATGCACATGACAAACACCACCATCTGCGTATGCGCACACCGGTACTTCCGTTACTAAATATTGGCTGACATAGAAGCAACTATTCAATAGCCAAAGGACCAGGCCTCCGTGGGGTGGTGAGGCCGGGATCCTGTTAGGGAGGTAAGTATGTCATCTCACTCGTGAAAAAGAAATTTGATAAATTTACTTATTTCACATCATGAGAACATACTTACCTCCCTAACACTCTTGATAAAAACCAGAATTTGAAAGTAAATTTTGGTGGGAGGGAGGCAAGGTCCTGAAAACCCGCACACCCTCGAAGAGGCTAGGCTCTTTGAATTCTCAAGAGATTTAAAACATCTGAAATTGTGACTGAAACCACAACCAGGAATAGAATTTTGCATCGGATAATCGACCGATGAAGAGAGATTGATCAAAAGGCAAATGCGCTCCCCCCCCCCCCCCCCCCCCCCTCTTTCTGAGGAAGGTTTAGGAAAAAACGCTGCTTTAAATGACTAGCACATTCTCTAATACTTAATGAAAGTATTACTAGACATTGGAAAAAGAAGAATTGCTTCTATTTCAAAAACTCTCTGAAAAACCATAATTAAGAGACATTAACCATCACCATATTAAAAAATAAAATGACACCATCACCAAGACAGAAAATCAAAAAAATGGTCATAACCACTGACCTCTGATGTCTTGGACGTGGCACCGGATGAAGAGAAGTGTACCAGCTAATAGTAGGGATACCCTACCAACAAATGTGATATTTGACAATAGCAGAGGAGGCAAACTATTTACAAACATAAACCTCTGCATAAATATTTTATTTCCTGAGGACTGAGACGGCGAGTGGGTTAGAAGTGTCACGAAGGTAATGGTCGGTAAAACTTGACTCACAGTGCCACTGGGCTACTGACATAATGTCTTCAATAGAAACACCATTAAATAATGCCGTGGAAGTTACCACACCACGGACACTATGAGCCTTGGCTCTATCTACCTGGATTCCAGTGGCTGTTTTATGACAGAATTGGATACATTCCACTATCCATCTGGAAATAGTGTCTCTTGACACACTACCATGGGGTTCAATATATGACAACCATAGGGAACATGGGTCCGTCCGCCAAACCTGAGTTCTTCTCTTGTACTTATTCAAAGCACGGACTGGACACCATACTTTAGCACCAGGATCATATCTGGTTAAGGCAGGTAAAATAATAGGTTTACCCGGATACTTTAAAGATTGATTCTTAGCCAAGAAATTCAATCTCGGTAGAAGCTTAAGGTCTTCACCTGTAACTATATAACGGTCAGGCTCAGCAGACAAGGCATGAATTTCACTCCTGCGTCCGGCTGATGCTGCCGCAACTAAAAATACAGTTTTAAGTGTCAATAATTTAACAGATATAGCACTAAGTGGTTCAAAAGGCTTACCACTCAAAACCTGCAGAACCAGAGAGACTCCATGACGGTGTCAGCGGAGGATTCCTTGGTCTGAGATTGCCCATACCTTTAATAAGAGTATTTAAAACACTTACTTCATCACTTCTCCTCTTTGCCAAGCAACGGATAACAGTCATCAATGCTGATTTGTATCCAGCAACAGAATTAGGTTGATGACTATAGGTATCATACAGGTGACAGAGAAAATCAGCTACTACCTGAATAGATGCTTCCATCGGATTGATACATCTCTTTGAGCACCATTCTGCAAATCTGTTGATTTTATAATTATAAGCTCTGGAGGTTGACCCCCTCCTGGCTCTGGCCATGAAATTGGCTGCTTGCTCAGAAAAGCCCTCTTTAATCGCGGATTGTTTGACAACATCCATGCAGTCAATCGAAACATTGACGGATTGTTGTGAAGGGTCTTGCCCTGGAAGATAATATTGTCCATCAGCGGCAGAAGAACCGGATTGCAAACCAGAAGGTCCAGCAGATCCGTAAACCATGATCGGCTTGGCCAATTCGGGGCGATCAGAAGCACTTGGCATTCCTCTTGTCTGATCTTCTGAAGGATTCTTGGAATCAGGATTGTTGGAGGGTATGCGTATGCATACATTCTCTTCCAACTGATAGCTAGCGCATCTATTGCGATAGCGCTTGGATCCGGAATCGGAGAAACGTATGTCGTCATCTTCGCATTCTTCTTCATTGCGAACAAATCTATGTTGGGCTTTCCCCAATGATTGAACAGGTGATCCACCACACATTGATTTAGTTGCCATTCCGTAGGCAGAATACTCATCCTTCGGCTCAATGAGTCTGCTAACAGATTCAGCCTTCCCGGAATATGAACTGCTTTCAAGGTGATCATATGATCCATGCACCAGCAAAGCAGCTTCCATGTCATCATACAGAGACTGGGCGACTTCGTTCCGCCCTGGCGGTTTATGTAACTCACTACTGTAGAGTTGTCTGAACGTATCATCACAAATTTTCCCTCCACTTCCATTAGGAAGTGTTCCAGGCCTAGAACTACAGCCCACAATTCTAGCATGTTGATATGTTCCTTTGACTGTTCCAGATTCCAAAGCCCTGATACAGTGGCTTCTTCCAGGCAAGCTCCCCAACCCTCCATCGATGCATCCGTAAACATCGTTACTTGAGGGTGGGGAGGGGTCAGCATGACCCCCGCCAGGAGATTTCCTCTCTCCATCCACCGGTGAAGGTGATGAATGAGAGGGTCCAACACTTGAATGCGCGAGTCCAGTGATCCTGAACTCTGCGTCCACTGAGTCATGAGAAACAAGTGAATCAGTCGCCTGCGTAAGGCCGCCTGAGGAATGACTGGTTCCATCGAAACCATCAGACCTAACATTCTCAGATAGACCCGTGCTAGAATATAACGACTGTTGCAAACCAACCGAATGGACGAGAGGAGACTTTCCACTCTCTCCTGGGACGGATAAACATATCCTATCTCCAGATCGAAGAACATACCCAGGTAAACAAACTTCTGGGATGGAGTCAGCTCTGATTTCTGAAAGTTGATAACCCAGCCTAAATCTGTGAGAGTTTCCAAAACTATCCCCAGATTTGCTGTCAAACTTTCTGGGTTGTGTGCTTTTAGCAACCAGTCGTCTATGTAAATGTGAACAGCTATATTTCTCCTGCGGAGGTATGCCGTGATAGCAAGTACCACTCGAGTGAAGACCCTTGGGGCCGTCGCGATGCCGAATGGAAGAAACTTGAATTCCCATTGGCGTCCCTGAAAAGCAAATCTCAGGAACCGACGAAAACTCCTTGCAATCGGAATGTGGAAGTAAGCATCCTTGAGATCTATAGATGCTGTCCACATCCCCTTCTCTAACCACAACAACACCGATCTTACTGTTTCCATTTTGAAAGTCGGAGTGTCTAAAAACTTGTTTAGAGGCTTGAGGTTGAGCTTTGGTCTCCACCCCCCCCCCCCCCCCTCCGGTGTTCTTTGCCACAAGAAACACGGTTGAATAGAAGCCCGGGCAATCCTGCACCGGTTGAATTGCTTCTTTTAGAACGAGAGATTTTATCACCTCTTCTATGCACAACCGCTTGTCTGGACCTCTTGGAATTTGAGTCCAGACCGGTACCAGAGACAAATGCAACGGCGGATCTCTTATCCAATCTGGACTGTATCCGTGCGAAAGCCATTGCAAGACTAAGCGGTCCTGAATTAACCGCGCCCACTTCTGAATGTGACAAGTCAAACGACCTCCCACTGGTGCACCTAGGGTAGACGGGGTGCCCATAAAATTTAGAAGTGGGTGTGTCTCTGGAACGAGTGGCAACACCCGAGTGGTACTTGTGATAACCGGAATAAATCTTCTTGCATCAGGCCCGGTTACTACGCGCCGCTCCCCGCGACCAGCGCCACGCGCACCACGGTGCGCGGGCTGCTGTCTGGCAGGCTGCACTTGAGGCGGCGGCTGTCGCACAACAGCATGCTGCTGCTGGCGTAGCCGACGCGGTCTCTGAAACCGGGCGGCCTGCTGGCCTCTGACACTGCCAGCCCCGCCACGAGCGTACGGCTGTCGAGCAGCCGAGGGCTGAACACGCACATGTTCCCTGCGCAGCACTTCAAACTGTGCCCGCAGCGCCCTCTGGTTGTTCACCAAAGACCGTCTCCTGGAGGTGCCGACAACCTTCACCTCCAAAGAGTCCAGGGCCCGCCATCGGCGCTTGCATCAAGCGCGACTTGAGCTCCTGAGATGGGCACAAATTGTCCAGTGCAAAAGTGCGCCTCGTTCTCAGCGACTTCGTGACCGACCTAGCCAGACAGTCCAACGCCAGGTTGATGCCATCCTGGATGGCTCGTTGGACTGTCACGGGACTAGGCTGTTGCTGCACCGACGCCGCTACCACCCCCCCGATAGCAGCTGAGACATGCGACAGCGCACTGATCACTGCTCGCGAGCTCTCCTCGGTGTCACGCAAGGCGGCATCCGCCGAGCGCATTGCGCCCGTGCACAACACTCCCGTGTCAGCCCGGGAACCCGGCCGCATGTCTTCCCCCCAGAGCGGCGCGGTTGTCCGCGCTCGGTCTGGGTGCCAGGCCATACCGAGCATACTGACTGGCAGTAACCCGACATCGCCTAGCTACCTCGCGGGGGGGGGGGGGGCTTCGCGAGGCGACCTCTCGGTCTGATCGACTCCTCTGCCGCCGCGAACATATCCAAGATATGTTCAGCGTACGGCAGAGACAGAGCCGTGCTGGCCAACGGCTTCGCCTGTAACCATGCCCGAGGGTTACCGGCGGCCGTCTCGTCCACGGCGAGCTCTGGTCTTACAGCGAGGAGTCACGCACACACCTCTGACCAGTCTTCATCCGTGGCTACCTGCGAACTGCCGACGAGCAGCGGGCCCTCGTCATCCTCAATGGCATTCGCAGGTATGGCCGAGGAGGAGGAGGCTATAGACGAACCTGGCTGCCCAGGGAACGTATACGGGCCCGCAAGGGCTGGCATAGCATTCTCCATAGGCAAACCAGGATCCAAGGCCGCGCTTGTGTGAGGGGGCACATGCACACCAGCGCGGCCCGGAACGTCCGTATGAGATTCCACATCCAACCGTGGAATCGTATACGGCCAGCCGTCTGCTCCAATGCGGGCCACAGGCTGAGCCATGAAACCTGCTCCCGAGGGAACAGTGCCATAGGTGCGAGCGTTCACGCTCCCCAAGAGAGGAGTGTAGACGTTCACATCCATGTCTTCATGATCAACCTGTGGACCGAGCAGGTAGTCCTCATCATCTTCCTGGTCAGGAAAGTTAGACTCTGGATTAGCAAAGAAAACTAATCCAGACTGACCAGGAGACTGCTCAAAGGCAGATGATGAGTTTACTCCGCGAGTGATCGTGGTCAGGCCCGCTGGTCGGGTCACGCCTGATGCTTCTCGCGCTGCTGGCACCCCAGGCGATGCGAACATCAAGCCTGGGTCCAAGACGGCCGCCCCTGGATCACTAAACGCTTTGTCCGAGCTAATAGGCCATGATCCAGGGACGGAGGCTACCCGCACTGAGGTCGAAGCGCAGGAAGTTGAAACACCTGTGCCAGGCAACATGCCGCGAAGCATGTC
The DNA here is from genome assembly GCA_034401795.1 of Chaetoderma sp. LZ-2023a. Classification (NCBI taxonomy): domain Eukaryota; kingdom Metazoa; phylum Mollusca; class Caudofoveata; order Chaetodermatida; family Chaetodermatidae; genus Chaetoderma; species Chaetoderma sp. LZ-2023a. The sequence continues at coordinate 29,550,919 of CM067368.1, forward strand.
AGGCATCAGGTCTTTCAAAGTCCTGCGCATCTCACTCACTAACTCACTCTTGAAGGCCTAGAGCCCACCCTTCTCAAAGGCCTTCTTCTTCCCCTCCTTCTTTGGCTTCTTCCCCTCCTCCGCCATCATCCTCGCCTGCAAAGAGAAGAATTCAGAGGTTAGATCCCCCACCCACTTTTCACAAATAACACATTTGTTGGACAGCCTACAAGCTGAACACAGATGGCAAGGGTGGGGGAAGAATCTAGCTTTCATGGTCTTCAGACAGGACGGACACTTCTGAAAAGGGAGGGATACGAAGACAATGAGTGTTAACAGATTTTAAGTAGAAACCAAACACAAACTCGAGAGAAGACATCCACTATTACGACCACCCTGACGGGACAGGTGACTCCTCTAGGTAATAAACACCAAATACAACCAGAACCCCAAATTAAGAGAGAGAAAGATTATGACTATCTAGATATCTCTCTACACTCTTAATAAACAGGGAGATGAACACATCACCGACTACTCTAAACTAAGATCATGACATCAAGGAAAGAGAAAACTCTGGTTGATTATGACATCAAACCTCATTATGCAAAAGCTCCTACCAGGAGAGGGGACGTCAGATTAATGCAAGAAATATCTAGATCTCCAGACATTCTCAGCTCTCGACTAATATAATATTAAATTATATATACTCGAGAACCCATGCACACGCAAGAGAGAAAATAGTGCAATAGCAAACGGCAGCAGAAAATGTAATTATTTTCAAATAATCATGCGCCATAATTAATAAACTCCCTTAGCCTGAGCACAGGCAACCATCCTCTTGTGCCGGAAAACATGTCCTTCCATCCACCGAGACTCCTCTTCCAGAAGAACTGATGAGGGGGATGGGACAAAAGGAAGGAGATATTTTATTTATTAATTTATTATATCTCCAACCCGTAGACATATCACGATGATAAGTCACCCTGGGACGTGAACAACCTTCTAGAGAAGACCAGGCATCCTTGTATAGACACAAGACAAACCTGTAAGCATAAAACACAAGAGATTATTAGCCCTAGGCGCTGGGAAAGAATTTACAAGGATTCCCAGCGCCTGAAAACGCGGGTACCGCCGAAAACGGCCGCTACGAAAACCGGTAACACACAAAAGTTACAAGCCTTAAATAAAAGCCTGGAACAATGTCACCTTGGATGATGACGAGGAGGACTCCTCCAACACTTTTGCATCAGCCATGATGGATAGGGATGTATTTTGTTCTCGTAGAATTCAGTAAAAGAGCCTGTGAGGAATTTCACAAGTTGCTTCTTCAGCCAATATATTAGAAAACGGAAGTACCGGTGTGCGCATGCGCAGAGGCTGGTGTTTGTCATGTGCATGACTGTGTACTTCCACCTGCTCATTAGGGGCACCTAACTTTTTATAATTCTGAATATTATTGAATTTAGAGCCGATATACTAGTATATCAAGAGTGTTAGGGAGGTAAGTATGTTCTCATGATGTGAAATGTGGTGTGTCTATGAACTTGTTCAATGGCATGAGGTTGAGAATTGGCCTCCACCCCCAGTACTTTTTGTCACCAGAGAAAAGGTTGAATAAAAGTCCGGACAATTCTGTGCTGGCTAAATTGCTCCTCTTTGTATGAGAGAATTTATTTCCTCCTCAATACACAACCGTTGAGTCCAGATCGGTACCAGACAGCTGTGATGGCGGACTTGCTGGTATCTGGTCGAAAGCCATAGCAAGACTAAGTGGTTCTGGATTAACCATCCCCACTCTTGCTTGTGGAAGGCCAAGTGACCTCCCACATGGTCACCTAGGGATAGAGGTGGACGTGAGTAATGCAAGAACAGCACTGTCTCTGGATCTGATAGCACTGGAGTGGCATCCCGTAGGGTATAAACCATCAGGAACACTGAGCACGATCAGATCCCAAGGCGCATCTACCAGCACCACGCGGGCTGGCTGCGCTGGATGAGTGAGCGCCGTGGCCAGAGCATCCCTGTGTGCTTCAAGAGAGAGACTGTCATCCGTGCTCGGCTTAGGTACAACCATAGAAATGTACTATATTCACATTGGGTACACCGTATTGTTGGTACTGGCCAGCGACAATACGGCAGCGCTTGGTCACCTCTTCGGGGCCTTTGCCAGGCAGCCATTAATATCCACAAATAGGCCTATCGGCCGCTGAAACATATATGTGGCCACCCATAGATATCCATAGTATCTATATAAATGTGGCCACCACTTCGGGGCCTAAGGCTGGCAGCTGTTAATATCGATAAATAGGTCTATCGGCCGCTGAAAACATGGTCTGACAGGCGGCCATTAATATCGACAAATAGGCATCTCGGCCAATGTAAACATATGCAAGATATGTTCAGCTAGCATTAGGCAGACATGGAACGCGCGTTGGCTAGACACGACGGTTCCACAAGGTCTGGTCTAACGATTACTAGCCACTGGCATAGCGTAAAACTAATCGTTTGTGGACGCTTGCAAGTGCTCGACCAGGCGCAGGCCTTTGTCATCATAGATACCTAGAGTATTTATATCAGTGTTATCACTCGCAAGCGTACTGGTGGCCGGAACCGATGATTTTCTTTTACACCTGGTAAACCTTCCGCACCATACGAGCCCGTGAGGGTTGGCATGTATAGTCAGATCCATGGCATCGATGGTGCTATAAGTCACCACCATGGTCCGGACTAACCTCAGCACATCCATCAGCAAGCCGTGGAATGCAGAACGGGTGGCTATCGGCAGCGCCGATCAGAAAAGACAGCAGATAGTCCTCTTTCTCCTGGCCAGAAAGGTTACTCCTGGTTTAGCAGAGTGCTAACCCGGGCTGGCTAGGGAAGGTACCGTAAGAGGGTACAGTACTCGTGGACACGGATGCTCCAGGGAACCAGATAAGCGTGCCCGGCCCATGATCTACCAGCGCGGCAAAGCCTGCTGCCAGGATCATTTTGATATACCAGCAGGCCAAAGCCTGCTACCAGGATGATTTTGGGCTTCTCCTGGATCCATCGGCAAGGCAGCAGGCCTTCCAAGATTTACTAGAGCTACCACTGATTCACGAACGGACAACAGCTCTCAACGGAAACCAGAATCAGATGCGGGGACTATCTGCTCGGGACAAATGAAGAAGGCAACAAATAACCTGGGCCAGGAAGCGTGCTGCGAAGCAACTCTGGCACCAGGACCTTAATTGTCCTCTTCATCTCCCCACTCATTTCAACACGAAAAGCCTCCATATCTGTGGACATGACGGCCTGATACATAATGTAAATATTGACAATAAGCATATGGCTGATAATGACATCATATCTTAAATATATCCAAGAAAGATAATCAGTAAGAGAAAACCATAAAACCTGGTGTAAAGAATGAATAGTATTCAACACACAAGAGCATGAAACATAAGTAATCATTACAGTAATAAACCATGCAAATCAACAGAGAAACAAAAGAAAAAATATTTGGCAGCAAATTTAAAAATAATTTCAAATATATAACAGTGCCATATTCTTTTATAACTCGAGTACCGGCATCTTTAGCATAGGTATACTACCATGACTCCTGATCAATCCACCACTTCACATGCCTCTCCACCATATAAATAAAAGGGACCATGGGATAAGAGAGAGAAGCTTAACTCATAGGTAGCGCTTGACTCTCTAGGCATAAACATTCCTAATAGGAAGGGAATGAATGGTGGAGAAAATAACCTCTCTTCTCAGTCCATTACAAGTACCTGTGGACACAAAAAGGAGATTAGAAATTCAAGGCGCCAACATAGAATTTTACCAGTTTGTATGGCGCTAAATACGTCTAAAAAGAATCCCAGAAACACATTTAACAATGCGAAACACCGGCAAAATTTAGACAAAATATTAATTAAAAACACATGAGAGCTTGGTCCGTGCACTGCATCTGGTGTTCTAGCATGTCCAGACATGATTAATAACCAAAATTATTCAGATATTGAGTCACAAAAAGCAAAACTAGCTTGGCAAGGCATCTGTTTATAAAGTCAATAAATTAGAAGGAAGTGTCATTCGGCGCATGCTCGGAGGTGGGGCCGGCATCCGCCCGGCTGTCATCTTTCTCCCTGCCCAGTAGGGGCACCTTACTTTTTAAAATCTGGGGGATTATTGAGTGTAAGTGGATATTTTGGGAATATCATAGTGTTTAGGAGATAAGTATCTCTTGAAGTGAAAATTCATGTGCACCAGTTTCTTTGCATGAGAAATTATTTTAAATATGAAACATTCCTATTAGAAAGAACTTTAAAGAATCTTAAATATGTCTAGACACTATGGCAATTTCAGACGAAATAGTGGTAAAAATTCCAAATGCCGTGGCGCATACAAACACACCACCAACAATTATAGGGACACTTCAAAGAAATCAGCTGAGATATCGTCAAAACCACAACTTACCGCTTACAGTGTGCATACTCTGGGTGAATGAATCATGGCGATATTACATGCGAATACTCTTGACCCTCTTTAACCTTTAAATTTCTTAAAGAAATTTTTAATTTTCCATTTGCAAACCAAGACTATTTTTGAAAATGTATCGCTGGAATGACTGCCTCATTTATCGAGCCAGTGTTTCGTGGTAAATTTCCAAAAACAGTTTTCACTTGGCCTGCAAACGGACATCTTTTAAGACCACTGTAAAAGCCGTTTTTTGCTGACTGAAAGAGTCTAAACGAAATCTAGGATTTCTTTTTTCACGAGAGAGTTGATACTTACCTCCCTAATACTTTTGATATTGCTAAATATCGGCTTTCACTCAATAAAACACTCAGATTAAAAACAGTTAGGTGCCCCTACTGGGCAGGGAGTCAGAGGTAGTCCGGCGGATGCTCGCCCCACCACCGCGCATGCGCCGACTACTACTTCCTCTGGCTCATTTATTGGCTAACACATGCAACTACCAAGAGCCTGAAGACCGAGCCTCTGTGGGGCGGAGAGGCCGGGTCAGTATCTAGGGAGGTAAGTATCAACTCTCTCGTGAAAAAAGAAATCCTAGATTTCGTTTATTTCACATCAAGAGTATACTTACCTCCCTAATACTTTTGATATTGCCAGAATTCGAAAGTGAATCTGGCGGGAGGGAGGCGAGGTCAAAAGACCAGCTCTTCCCTATACGCTTTCAAGCGTTTTAAGGCACTTATGACGTCTGAAACTGTGTGAAAACACAGTCAGGATTTGATAAACCATCGGATAACACAACCGATGCCTGAGAGATGACCGATTTGTCATATGCGCTCCCCCCCCTCCCTTGGGAGGAAGATTAAATGACCTCAATGTCCTACACGCTCTCTTCGTACTAGTGCTAAGTACTATAGGACAGAGACGAAAAGGCTCCATTTTCGTATACTCTCTATAAAGAACCACAACCCACATAAACCATCACCATATTAATAACACTGGGTAACGTGACAATACAAACAATGAACAACACATGAACAAGACTGACCTTGTTGTCCTAGGAAGCTGTCATCATGAATCCAGTAGAGAAGGATGATACAGTCCCGACAAGTGGTTGTCACCGTCGCTGAATGGCGAAGTATATAAGCAATGCGGAGGCACTCTTCACAAACATAAAGCGGTTATTGTTTCAAAATCGACAAGGCGAGAGGGTTAGAGGTGTCACGGAGGTAATGGTCTGTAAAACTAGACTCACAGTGCCACTGAGCCACTGACATAATATCATCCACAGGGACCCCATTAAAAAGGGCAGTGGATGTCACGACACCGCGGACACTGTGAGCCTTGGCCACGTCAACCTGTCGCCCGGTGGCGGATTTGTGACAAAATTGAATACATTCCACAATCCACCTAGAAATGGTGTCCTTAGACGCCCTACCATGGGGTTCAATATATGACAACCATAACGCTGACTGGTCGGTACGCCACTCCGAAGTACGCTGTTTGTACCGGAGCAGCGCCCGTACGGGGCACCATACTTTAGAATTAGGATCATATCTAGTTAAAGATGGCAAAAAAATAGGTTGACCTGGATATTTCAATGACTGATTTTTAGACAAGAAATTAATCCTAGGTAGAAGCTTAAGGCCTTCCCCTGTAACCACAAAACGGTCAACCTCGGCTGATAAGGCGTGAATTTCACTCCTACGCCTAGCCGAGGCCGCAGCAATTAAAAATACAGTTTTAAGAGTTAACATTTTCATAGAAATGGAACTAAGTGGTTCAAAAGGCTTATCACCTAGTACCTGGAGCACCAGTGATAAACTCCAAGACGGAATCAGTGGAGGATTCCTTGGTCTTAGATTGCCCATGCCTTTAATTAATACATTTAATGTACTTACTTCATCACTCCCCCTATTAGCCAAGCAAGGAATAACAGTCATTAAAGCTGACTTATAACCAGCAATAGAGTTAGGCTTGAGGCTATAGGCATCATATAGGTGACAGAGGAAATCAGCCACTACCTGAATAGATGATTCCATTGGATCAATACATCTTTTTGAGCACCATTCTGCAAATCTGTTGATTTTATAATTATATGCTCTGGAGGTTGACCCCCTCCTGGCTTTGGCCATAAACATGGCCGCTTGCTCAGAAAAGCCCTCCTTAATTCTAGATTCCTTGACAACATCCACGCAGTCAATCGGAACATTGACGGATTGTCGTGAAGGGCCTTGCCCTGGAAGATAAGGTTGTCCATCAGAGGCAGCGGAACCGGATTGCAGACCAGAAGGTCCAGCAGATCCGTATACCACGATCGGCTTGGCCAATCCGGGGCGATCAGAAGCACTTGGCACTCCTGCTGCCTGATTTTCTGAAGCACCTTTGGAATCAGGATTGCTGGGGGGAATGCGTATGCATACATTCCCTCCCAGCTGATAGCTAACGCATCTGTTGCGAAAGCGCTTGGGTCTGGAATCGGAGAGACGTACGTCGTCATCTTCGCATTCCTCTTCATCGCGAACAAATCTATGTTGGGTTTCCCCCAATGGTCGAACAGACGATCTGCCACACATTGATTTAGTTGCCATTCCGTGGGTAAAACACTCATCCTTCGGCTCAATGAGTCTGCTAGCAGATTTAACCTCCCCGGAATATGAACTGCTTTCAAGGTGATCCCATGATCCAGGCACCAACAAAGCAGTCCCCATGTCATCATACAGAGACTGGGCGACTTCGTTCCGCCCTGGCGGTTTATGTAAGTCACTACTGTTGAGTTGTCTGAACGAATTAGAACAATCTTGCCCTGAACTTTCTGTAAGAAATGTTCCAGGCCCAGGACTACTGCTCTTAGCTCTAGTAGATTGATATGTTCCTTGGACTGATCCAGATCCCAAAGCCCTGATACTGTGGACTCTTCCAGACAAGCTCCCCAGCCCTCCATCGATGCATCTGTATACACAGTCACCTGAGGGTGGGGAGGGGTTAGCAAAACCCCCAGCAAGAGATTCTCTGTATTCAACCACCATTGCAGGTGGTGAATCAGAGGCGCCAACACTGGCACGTTCGAGTCCAGTGAACCTGAACTCTGGGTCCACTGTGTCATGAGAAACAACTGGATCGGACGCCTGCGCAAGGCGGCCTGTGGAATGACTGGTTCCAAAGAAACCATCAAGCCCAGCATTCTCAAGTAAACCCGTGCCAGGACATGACGACTGTCGCACACCGACTGAATTACCGAGATGAGTACTTGAACCCTCTCCTGAGTGGGGTACACATACCCCGTCTCCAGATCTAAGAACATGCCCAGGTAAACAAACTTCTGGGATGGAGTTAGCTCTGATTTTGGGAAATTGATCATCCAGCCCAAGTCCGAGAGAGTTTTCAAAACAATCTCCAGATTGGCTGACAACGATTCCCGGGTGTGTGCTTTCAATAGCCAGTCGTCTATGTACGTGTGGACTGCTATGCTTCTCCTGCGGAGGTATGCAGTGATCGCGAGAACCACACGGGTGAAGACCCGAGGAGCCGTGGAAATTCCGAAGGGTAACACCCTGAATTCCCACCGCCGGCCCTGAAATGCAAATCTCAGGAAGCGACGGAAACTCCTCTCTATGGGAATGTGGAAATAAGCATCCTTCAAATCTATCGACGCTGTCCACATCCCTCGCTCTAACCCCGCCAACACCGAGCGCACAGTCTCCATCTTGAAACTGGGTGTCTCGATGAACTTGTTCAACGGCTTGAGGTTGAGAATCGGCCTCCACCCTCCGGTGTTTTTTGTTACTAAGAACAGGGTTGAATAGAAGCCCGGGCACCTCTGTGCCGGCTGAATGGCTTCTTTTAGTATGAGGGAATTTATTTCCTCCTCTATACACAACCTCTGATCCGGATCCCGTGGAATGGGAGTCCAGATCGGCGCGAGAGACAGTCGCGATGGCGGGCCTGTCACCCAGTCGGGACGATACCCGACCGAAAGCCATCGCAAGACTAAACGGTCCTGAGTCAACCGCTTCCACTCTGGCAAGCGGGCGGCCAAACGGCCGCCCACCGGTCCACCTAGGGATAGAGGTGGACATAAGGAGGGCCAGAGTGGCACTGTTCTCTCGGCCTGAAACACCGGAGTGGTTCCCACCGCGGTAACCAGGCCATCAGGCCCGATTACCGCGACCAGATCCCCGCGCGCCCCGCCCAGCGCCGCGCGCACCACGGTGCGCGGGCTGCTGTCTGGCTGGGTGCGGCTGGGGAGCCTGCGCCCCCCTCACTGCTGGCCGAATCGCCCGTGGCCTAGGCCTACGTTGCGACGGTGGCTGGCCCCTGACCTGGCCAGCACCACCTCGAGCCTGCAGAGGACGATACGCAGGGGGTGCCGCGCGAACACGCTCCCGCCGGAGCACCTCAAATTGTTCCCGCAGCGCCCTCTGGTTATTAACCAGAGTGACCGTCTCCTGGAGGTGCCTGCATCCCTCACCTCCAAAGAGACCAGGACCTGTCATAGGCGTCCGCAGCAGCCTATTATACAGGTCCTGGGACGGGCACAGATTGTCAAGCGCAAACGTGCGCCTCGCCCGGACACTTCTGGTTACCGCCCGCGTCAAACAGTCCAAAGCCAGGTTGATACCATCCTGAATGGCTCTCTGGACTGTCACCGGGCTAGGGTGGCGTGATGCGGAAGCCGCTACCACCCCTTGTAGCAGCTGGGAAACGTGGGATAGAGCGGCAATCGACGCTCTCCCACTCTCCTCCGCATCCCGCAGCGCGGCATTTGCCGAACGCAACGCGTTCGAGCACAAGACTCCCGTGTCAGAACGGGAGCCCGGCCGCGCATCTTCGCCCAAAGCCGCGCGATCATCAACGCTCGGCTTTGGCACCACACCGTACCGCTGGTAATCCAGGGGCACGATGCGGCACCCGCTTCGCCACCTCGCGAGGGGCCTTCGCGAGACGTCCATTCACCTTAATGGACGCCTCTGCCGCTTCGAACATGTCCACGACATGCTCAGCAAGCGGCAGAGATGGCATAGCGGTAGCCGCCGGCCTACCAGCTAACCACGGCCTATGGTCACGCTGGCTAGCCGGCAGCTCCACGGGTAGATCTGGCCGAACACTTACCAGCCACTGGCAAGCGTCCGACCAATCCTCCTCCGTGGCTAACTGCGAGCGCTCTACTAGACGAGGGCCTTCGTCTTCCTCCAGAGCACTCGCAGTTGATGTCGACGGCGGGTAAGCTGATACCCCTGGCAAGCCTGGAAAAGCATGCGGGCCCGAGAGAGCAGGCATGCTAAAATCCGCGGCTTGACCAGGAGCAGGCGCCGTGGCAGAGCGCGGGGTAAACACCGCTCTACCACGGGTCTGACCAGCACCAGCCATACCATCGGCAAGCCGAGGTATGCGGTATCCGTGGTCAACAGCACCGCCCGGGGACACCCTCTGGACCGTGAAATCTACTCCTGCGTGAGTAGAACCATGGAACACGTCGCCTGCATTCCCCGCGAGGGGTGCACAGACGTCGTATTCCATGGCCACGTCCTCAGAAGGCGACCCCAGCAGGAGATCCTCTTCTTCCTGGCCAGAAAGATTAGACTCCGGGTCAGCAAAGAGAGCTAACCCGGACTGGCCAGGAAAGGTGCCATAGGAGGTTTTGGCACCTTCGGCGCGCGGATACCCGGGGTCTGATGAGCAGACCGCGGGTCCCAGCAACAACCGTTGTCCACGGCCCCTCGGCGCGGCGCCATGCCTGCTGCCAGGGCCTTGGACTGCCCCCAACAAAGGGGCCACCTCTGAATCCACAACCGGACCGGACCTAAAGAGACCGGATTCAGAGGCGGGGATCACCTGCTCGTAAGCAGATGCCGAGGACAACAAAGGAGCTGGCCCAGGGAGCATGCCACGAAGCAACTCTGGGACCAGATCCTTTATCGTCCTCTGCATCTCTTGCAACATTTCGGACCTGAAGGCCTCCATATCCACCGCGGATGAGGCCTTCTTCTTACCCTTCTTACACACTTTCTCCTTCTTCTTCCTCTCTTCCTCCATTACCTTCTCCCTTGCCTGCAATGCGAGAAAATCAGACATTAATTCGCCCCCCCACAGCTTACATACGTCGCACTTCAGCAACGGTCCACAGGGACTGCAGCTGAAGCACAAGTGCGGGACGAAGCGGCTTTTAAGAAACCTCCCGCAGGACGGGCAACCAGGTCTCTGAAACAGGACAAAGGACAGGGACAATGAGCAAGATAGTTAAGGTTAGCGAACTCAAAACCAACTAAAAAGAGAGGACAGGATCATCAAGATCAGAAATCAAGAAGAACCAGCCATGGACAAAACGTTAATTGTTAATAAAAAGGCCAAGGCCGATTATGACGTCATCACTCTCGTGACCAAATTAATCGATCCGCAACAAGCACCAAGAGCAAGAACGAATTGTATAAGTAAACGGAACATTTCCGTTGAATTGGCATTTCGAGTACACAACAATCAGATATACAGAGATAACTCCTTCCAATTCTAGCATTGGCAAAAAGGGAAATTATCTCCCCCTTTTGTTTACATTATAATTAGATACCTGATCCTTGTATAGACAAACCATCCAACGTGATGAACCGGAGAACTCCACCATAGTACGCCTCTACATTCTCTCCACCTCAGGGGAAGGAATTGGAGCAAGAGGGCAAAGTGAGAAGACCTTTATAACAGGCCTCCAACTCACTGAACATAGATCTTTTGGTTAGATAACCTAACAGTATTAGTAGGAAATGGAACCGTGGTGGAGAGAAAACATATCCTCTTGTGCCGAAAAGTCCACCAAAGCTTCTATGCGATACCTGTGGACAAAACACAAAGAGAAATGAGACATATGAAGCACCATGTTGTAAAAAACCAACATAATCAGGCGCTAATCACGGTAAGCGCGAGTCCCGGAAATACATTAAACCGGGACAAAACACGCTAGCATATCAAAGAATTCACCTGATAAAGCGATCCCGCTCCCTCTAAAGGCGAATCCTCCCTTTCCGACATGCTTCCACCAAAAAATAATCGTCAAACGTGAGCGAAAAACAAGGCAACGCGCAGAAAAGTATGAAAAACACAAAACCGCATGTAACCCTTTGCCAATAAATGAGCAAAGAGGAAGTAGTAGTCGGCGCATGCGCGGTGGTGGGGCGAGCATCCGCCGGACTACCTCTGACTCCCTGCCCAGTAGGGGCACCTAACTGTTTTTAATCTGAGTGTTTTATTGAGTGAAAGCCGATATTTAGCAATATCAAAAGTATTAGGGAGGTAAGTATACTCTTGATGTGAAATGGATTTTCTAGATTCATTGGATAATCCTGTTCTCCTTATGAGGCAAGAGTAATCGATGTATCCGATCTGTCACTCAATTATATGACATCATAGTCAATTACATCACATGAAGGCTGCCATCACAATCAAAATACATAATAAAGAATGGCGCATCTCGCTCAGTCATGAACATTGAATAGTCCGTCAAGTGTACAAATTGTATGTCTTTACTATTTAATAAACAGTCTGTTGAATATTTTGAAACTAATTTGACTGGGCGCTGTTGCTGCCGGCAGCAACAGCAACCAGTCAAAAATATTCAACAACTTACTTAAATAGTTACCTTGAAAATGGGATTCAGGGAATTAAGGGTTCAATGTATATAAATCAATCCCAACACGCACCAAATCTGGGCGGAGCTTAGATAGAAATAGGCGGGGAATAGCTAAAAATGGATCCACCATATACTGACCTCCTCCAGTAGTATATTATCCAGATCATACAGGGACTGGACAGATTCCACAAGCCAGCTTTCTGGTGGGTTCATGTTCATCGTAAGTAAGGATTTCTGTGGCATGTCCATAAATCGTGCAGAGGGTCCCGACGTAAAGCTTCCATCTGGTTTAAACATCATTTCTGGATCCAGGACATAGCGATAAAAACTGCGGCAAAACAATGATATAAACACTAAATACAAAAGCAAACTAGGAGTCTCAGTCGACGGCATGCCATCGCAAATCCCCACAACACAAGTATGCTAACTTTGACATTTTGCTAGCCAAACCCACATTACCCCTATCACCAACCTTGGGGCATAGTCTAATTTAAACATTGTCACGCAATCGGCAATCATATAGGTAACCAACATACCAAATTTGGTTAAACTCCGCCAAATTTGACTTTCTGCACCCACCTCCATCCTTCCCCCCACACCTGCCCTTGGGGTGGAGCCTAATATAAATTAAGTAAATTTATCAAATTTCTTTTTCACGAGTGAGATGACATACTTACCTCCCTAACACTCTTGATATACTAGTATATCGGCTCTAAATTCAATAATATTCAGAATTATAAAAAGTTAGGTGCCCCTAATGGGCAGGTGGAAGTACACAGTCATGCACATGACAAACACCACCCTCTGCGCATGCGCACACCGGTACTTCCGTTACTAAATATTGGCTGACATAGAAGCAACTATTCAATAGCCAAAGGACCAGGCCTCCGTGGGGTGGCGAGGCCGGGATCCTGTTAGGGAGGTAAGTATGTCATCTCACTCGTGAAAAAGAAATTTGATAAATTTACTTATTTCACATCATGAGAACATACTTACCTCCCTAACTCTTGATAAAAACCAGAATTTGAAAGTAAATTTTGGTGGGAGGGAGGCAAGGTCCTAAAAACCCGCACACCGTCGAAGAGGCTAGGCTCTTTGAATTCTCAAGAGATTTAAAACATCTGAAATTGTGACTGAAACCACAACCAGGAATAGAATTTTGCATCGGATAATCGACCGATGAAGAGAGATTGATCAAAAGGCAAATGCGCTCCCCCCCCTCTTTCTGAGGAAGGTATAGGAAAAACCGCTGCTCTAAATGACTAGCACGTTCTCTAATACTTAATGAAAGTATTACTAGACATTGGAAAAAGAAGAATTGCTTCTATTTCAAAAACTCTCTGAAAAACCACAATTAAGAGACATCAACTATCACCATATTAAAAAATAAAATGACACCATCACCAAGACAGAAAATCAAAAAATGGTCATAACCACTGACCTTTGATGTCTTGGACGCGGCACTCATCTCTTCCCCCACCGGAAGAGGAGAAGTGTACCAGCTAATAGTAGGAATACCCTACCAACAAATGTGATATTTGAAAATAGCAGAGGAGGCAAACTATTTACAAACATAAACCTCTGCATAACTATTTTATTTCCTGAGGACTGAGACGGCGAGTGGGTTAGAAGTGTCACGAAGGTAATGGTCGGTAAAACTTGACTCACAGTGCCACTGGGCTACTGACATAATGTCTTCAATCGAAACACCATTAAATAATGCCGTGGAAGTTATCACACCACGGACACTATGAGCCTTGGCTCTATCTACCTGGATTCCAGTGGCTGTCTTATGACAGAATTGGATACATTCCACTATCCATCTGGAAATAGTGTCTCTTGACGCCCTACCATGGGGTACAATATATGACAACCATAGGGAACATGGGTCCGTCCGCCAAACCTGAGTTCTTTTCTTGTACTTATTCAAAGCACGGACTGGACACCATACTTTAGCACCAGGATCATATCTGGTTAAGGCAGGTAAAATAATAGGTTTACCCGGATACTTTAAAGATTGATTCTTAGCCAAGAAATTCAATCTAGGTAGAAGCTTAAGGCCTTCACCTGTAACTATATAACGGTCAGGCTCAGCAGACAAGGCATGAATTTCACTCCTGCGTCTGGCTGAAGCCGCCGCCACTAAAAATACAGTTTTAAGTGTCAATAATTTTACAGATATAGCACTAAGTGGTTCAAAAGGCTTACCACTCAAAACCTGCAGAACCAGAGAAAGACTCCATGACGGTGTCAGTGGAGGATTTCTAGGTCTGAGATTGCCCATACCTTTAATAAGAGTATTTAAAACACTTACTTCATCACTTCCCCTCTTTGCCAAGCAAGGGATAACAGTCATCAATGCTGATTTGTATCCAGCAACAGAATTAGGTTGATGACTATAGGTATCATACAGGTGACAGAGAAAATCAGCTACTACCTGAATAGATGCTTCCATCGGATTGATACATCTCTTTGAGCACCATTCTGCAAATCTGTTGATTTTATAATTATAAGCTCTGGAGGTTGACCCCCTCCTGGCTCTGGCCATGAAATTGGCTGCTTGCTCAGAAAATCCCTCCTTAATTGCGGATTGTTTGACAACATCCATGCAGTCAATCGAAACATTGACGGATTGTTGTGAAGGGTCTTGCCCTGGAAGATAATATCGTCCATCAGCGGCAGAGGAACCGGATTGCAAACCAGAAGGTCCAGCAGATCCGTAAACCATGATCGGCTTGGCCAATTCGGGGCGATCAGAAACACTTGGCATTCCTCTTGTCTGATCTTCTGAAGGACTCTCGGAATCAGGATTGTTGGAGGGTATGCGTATGCATACATTCTCTTCCAACTGATAGCTAGCGCATCTATTGCGATAGCGCTTGGATCTGGAATCGGAGAAACGTACGTCGTCATCTTCGCATTCTTCTTCATTGCGAACAAATCTATGTTGGGCTTTCCCCAATGCTTGAACAGGTGATCCGCCACACATTGATTTAGTTGCCATTCCGTAGGCAGAATACTCATCCTTCGGCTCAATGAGTCTGCTAACAGATTCAGCCTTCCCGGAATATGAACTGCTTTCAAGATGATCATATGATCCATGCACCAGCAACGCAGCTTCCATGTCATCATACAGAGACTGGGCGACTTCGTTCCGCCCTGGCGGTTTATGTAACTCACTACTGTAGAGTTGTCTGAACGTATCATCACAAATTTTCCCTTCACCTCCCCTAGGAAGTGTTCCAGGCCTAGAACTACAGCCCGCAGTTCTAGCATGTTGATATGTTCCTTTGACTGTTCCAGATTCCAAAGCCCTGATATAGTGGCTTCTTCCAGGCAAGCTCCCCAACCCTCCATCGATGCATCCGTAAACATCGTTACTTGAGGGTGGGGAGGGGTCAGCATGCCCCCCGCCAGGAGATTTCCTCTCTCCATCCACCAATGAAGGTGATGAATGAGAGGGTCCAACACTTGAATGCGCGAGTCCAGTGATCCTGAACTCTGCGTCCACTGGGTCATGAGAAACAACTGAATCGGCCGCCTGCGTAAGGCCGCCTGAGGAATGACCGGTTCCATTGAAACCATCAGACCCAACATTCTCAGATAGACCCGTGCTAGAATATAACGACTGTTGCACACCAACTGAATACACGAGAGGAGACTTTCCACTCTCTCCTGGGACGGATAAACATATCCTATCTCCAGATCGAAGAACATACCCAGGTAAACAAACTTCTGGGATGGAGTCAGCTCCGATTTCGGAAAGTTGATCATCCAGCCTAAATATGTGAGAGTTTCCAAGACTATCTCCAGATTTGCTGTCAAACTTTCTGGGTTGTGTGCTTTTAGCAACCAGTCGTCTATGTAAGTGTGAACAGGTATATTTCTCCTGCGGAGGTATGCCGTGATAGCAAGTACCACTCGAGTGAAGACCCTTGGAGCCGCCGAGATGCCGAATGGAAGAACCTTGAATTCCCATTGGCGTCCCTGAAAAGCAAATCTCAGGAACCGACGAAACCTCCTTGCAATTGGAATGTGGAAGTAAGCATCCTTGAGATCTATAGATGCTGTCCACATCCCCTTCTCTAACCCCAACAACACCGATCTCACTGTTTCCATTTTGAAAGTCGGAGTGTCTAAAAACTTGTTTAGAGGCTTGAGGTTGAGAATTGGTCTCCACCCCCCTGTGTTCTTTGCCACAAGAAACACGGTTGAATAGAAGCCCGGGCAATCCTGCGCCGGTTGAATTGCTTCTTTTAGAACGAGAGAATCTATCTCCTCTTCTATGCACAACCGCTTGTCTGGATCTCGTGGAATTTGAGTCCAGACCGGTACCAGAGACAAATGCAACGGCGGACCTCTTATCCAATCTGGACTGTATCCCTGCGAAAGCCATTGCAAGACTAAGCGGTCCTGAATTAACCGCGCCCACTTCTGAATGTGACAAGTCAAACGCCCTCCCACTGGTGCACCTAGGGTTGACGGGGTGCCCATAAACTTCAGAAGTGGGTGTGTCTCTGATACGAGTGGCAACACCCCAGTGGTACTTGTGATAACCGGAAAGAATTTTCTTGCATCAGGCCCGGTTACCACTCGCCGCTCCCCGCGCGCCGCGACCAGCGCCACGCGCACCACGGTGCGCGGGCTGCTGTCTGGCAGGCTGCGCTTGAGGCGGCGGCTGTCGCACAACAGCACGCTGCTGCTGGCGTAGCCGACGCGGTCTCTGAAACCGGCCGGTCTGCTGGCCTCTGACACTGCCAGCCCCGCCACGAGCGTACGGCTGTCGAGCAGCCGAGGGCTGAACACGCACGTGTTCCCTGCGCAGCACTTCAAACTGTGCCCGCAGCGCCCTCTGGTTGTTCACCAAAGTCACCGTCTCCTGGAGGTGCCGACAACCTTCACCTCCAAAGAGTCCAGGGCCCGCCATCGGCGCTTGCATCAAGCGCGACTTGAGCTCCTGAGACGGGCACAAATTGTCCAGTGCAAAAGTGCGCCTCGTCCTCAGCGACTTCGTGACCGACCTAGTCAGACAGTCCAACGCCAGGTTGATGCCATCCTGGATGGCTCGTTGGACTGTCACGGGACTAGGATGTTGCTGCACCGACGCTGCCACCACCCCCGACAGCAGCTGAGAGACATGCGACAGCGCACTGATTGCTGCTCGCGAGCTCTCCTCGGTGTCGCGCAAGGCGGCATTCGCCGAGCGCATAGCGCCCGAGCACAACGCTCCCGTGTCAGCCCGGGAACCCGGCCGCGTATCTTCGCCCAGAGCGGCGCGGTCATCCGCGCTCGGTCTGGGCGCCAGGCCATACCGAGCATACTGACTGGCAGTAACCCGACATCGCCTAGCTACCTCGTGGGGGGCCTTCGCGAGGCGACCTTTCGGTCTGATCGACTCCTCTGCCGCCGTGAACATATCTAAGATATGTTCAGCATACGGCAGAGACAGAGCCGTGCTGGCCAACGGCTTCGCCTGTAACCACGCCCACGGGTTACCGGCGACCGTCTCGTCCACGGTGAGCTCTGGTCTTACAGCGAGGAGCCACGCACACGCCTCTGACCAGTCTTCATCCGTGGCTACCTGCGAACTGCCGACGAGCAACGGGCCCTCGTCATCCTCAATGGCATTCGCAGGTATGGCCGAGGAGGAGGAGGCTATAGACGAACCTGGCTGCCCAGGGAATGTATACGGGCCCGCGAGGGCCGGCATAGCATTCTCCATAGGCAAACCAAGCTCCAAGGCCGCGCTTGTGCGAGGGGGGTTACACACACCAGCGCGGCCTGGAACGTCCGTGTGAGATTCCATGTCCAACCGTGGAATCTTATACGGCCGGCCGTCTGCTCCAAAGCGGGCCACAGGCTGAACCATGAAACCTGCTCCCGAGGGAACAGTGCCATAGGTGCGAGCGTTCACGCTCCCCAACAGAGGAGTGTAGGCGCTCACATCCATGTCTTCATGATCCACCTGTGGACCGAGCAGGTAGTCCTCATCATCTTCCTGGTCAGGAAAGTTAGACTCTGGATTAGTAAGGAAAACTAACCCAGACTGACCAGGAGACTGCTCAAAGGCAGATGACGAGTTTACTCCGCGAGTGATCGTGGTCAGGCCCATTGGTCGGGTCCCGCCTGATGCTTCTCGCGCCGCTGGCACCCCAGGCGATGCGAACATCAAGCCTGGGTCCAAGACAGCCGCCCCTGGATCACTAAACGCATTGTCCGAGCTAATAGGCCATGATCCAGGGACGGGGGCTACCTGCACCGAGGTCGATGTGCAGGAAGTTGAAACACCTGTGCCAGGCAACATGCCGCGAAGCATGTCAGGCATCAGGTCTTTCAAAGTCCTGCGCATCTCACTCACCAACTCACTCTTGAAGGCCTCGAGACCACTCTTCTCCGAGGCCTTCTTCTTACCGTCCTTCTTTGGTTTCTTCCCCTCCTCTGCCATCATCCTCGCCTGTAAAGAGAAGAATTCAGAGGTTAGATCCCCCCCCCACTTTTCACAAATAACACATTTGTTGGACAGCCTACAAGCTGAACACAGATGGCAAGGGTGGGGGAAGAATCTAGCCTTCATAGACTTGAGGCAGGACGGACACTTCTGAAAAGACGGATACGAAGACAATGAGTATGACAGTCTCAAAGCCTTGATAATGGATCTTTTAAGAAGAAACCAAAACAACCACGAGAGAAGACATCCACTATTACGACCACCCTGACGGGACAGGCGACTTCTCTAGTTAATAACTCCAAATACAACCAGAACCCCCTCCTTTTAGATTAAGAGAGAGAGAGAAAGAACATGACTATCTAGATATCTCTCTACACCTCTTAATAAACAGGGGATGAACACATCACAGACTTCTCCAAACTAAGATTATGACATCAAGGAAAGAGAAACTCTGGTTGATTATGACATCAAACCTCCATGCAAAAGCTCCTACCAGGAGAGGGGACGTCAGATTAATGCAAGAAATATCTAGATCTTACAGACACTCAGCTCTCGAGTAATATAATATTAAACTATATATACTCGAGGACCCATGCACACGCAAGAGAGAAAATAGTGCAATAGCAAACGGCAGCAGAAATTGTAATTATTTTCAAATAACCATGCGCCATAATTAATAACTCCCTTAGCCTGAGCACAGGCAACCATCCTCTTGTGCAGGAAAACACGTCCCTCCATCCGCCGAGACTCCTCCTCCAGAAGAACTGATGAGGGGGATGGGACAAAAGGAAGGAGATATTTTATTTATTAATTTATTATATCTCCAACCCTTAGACATATCACGCTGATAAGTCACCCTGGGACGTGAACCACGCTCTAGAAAAGACCAGGCATCCTTGTATAGGCACAAGACAAACCTGTAAGCATAAAACACAAGAGATTAATAGCCCTAGGCGCTGGGAAAAAATTTACAAGGATTCCCAGCGCCTGAAAACGCGGTACCGCCGAAAACGGCCGCGACGAAAACCGGTAACACACGAAAGTTACAAGTCTCAAATAAAAGCCAGGAACAATGTCACCTTGGATGATGACGAGGAGGGCTCCTCTGACATTTTCGCATCAGCCATGATAGATTTGGATGTATTGTTCTCTTATGAATTCAGAAAAGCGCCTGTGAGGAATTTCCACCAGTTGCTTCCAGCCAATATATTAGAAAACGGAAGTACCGGTGTGCGCATGCGCAGAGGGTGGTGTTTGTCATGTGCATGACTGTGTACTTCCACCTGCCCATTAGGGGCACCTAACTTTTTATAATTCTGAATATTATTGAATTTAGAGCCGATATACTAGTATATCAAGAGTGTTAGGGAGGTAAGTATGTTCTCATGATGTGAAAGTTGCCTTGCAGTCCGCAATCATATGGGTAAATCACACAAATTTGATTGAATTCCACCAAACAGTTTCGGAGCAGATAGCCGGCTTGGTGGCCGGCCAGCCGGTTGAACGGATGGACGGCCACCGGTGATTGTAATATCCCTTCATTTTTTCTAAATATGTGATGATAATAAAGCCTGTTTAAAATGTTGGTTCTTTAAGACAGCTCGTCGATTGATGACCTGTCTTAAAGAACCAACATCTATTGGCCACAAGACATATCACATAACAAGTCATCTGTAGTAATTAACTCTTTAACCCTTAAAATTCCAAAGCGTCAGTTTCAGGACACCTATGAACGAAAGTTGTTGAACATTTTGAAACTAATTTGACTGGAACCTGTTGCTGCCATTGGCAGCAACAGTTCCCAGTCGAATCAGTTTCAAAATATTCAACAGAATTTTTCCATGTTTCCTGTATTAGTAGTCAAAACATCCTAGAGCCGCAATATTGATGATCTGAGTGTACCGAGTCCTGTCTTCTTGAGGTCAGGCCAGACCAATTTAATGTTTTGCTTTACGAAAATTCCCACCCAAAAGACATGATCGGAGATTGGAGGAAAAAATAATGCACAATTTCAAGCTCAGAAGCTTCAAGCTATTACAGTATTAATCCTTTCATCATGTTAACTGTTATGATTGATCAAGAAAATTCAAAATGTGTTCTCAGTGAGTGTCTATTTGTAGGGATTCCAGAGGTAAATTTTCAAAGATAGTCTTCCGTTGGCTTGCAAAAGGACTTTTCAAATGACAAAGGCATTTTGAGTGGCTTGAACATCAAATGGTTAACAAACCTACAGAGAACAAAAAGAGTTACAGAAAATTCTGATGAATTCCGAGTGATAAGGATTTGACTGTCAAACATTGTTAGATGGAAAGAATGTTGAATATAAGGCCTTAATGGACTATTAATGACCCGCCATTATTATTGTTTCTACATATGTAAAGGTTAAGTTAGGAGGGTTTGCAAAATAAAACAAGAGCTCCGCAAACGGCGCATAATACCCCGCCATCATGACAAACCAACTTTCAGAAAATAGCGATTTCTTCCGCAGACCGATAAATGTCATCCTATGAAGTTTCCAAGTGATCTGCTAAACAGTCATGGAGTTATTGTTCGGGAACCAATTTTCAAAATGCCCGCCGGTGGCTACCGCCCTTATTGGATTTTGGATCATCTTCTATCTCAAGAGGTCTCCTCCTCAGATGAAATGGAGGAAATGGAGTTGTCATTCGGAAACCTATTTTCAAGATGGCCGCCGGTTACTGGTGGTCACATTAGATTTTGGATCATCATCGATTTCAATAAGTTTATTCCTTAGACCTAGTCTAGTCATACTATGAAGTTTCAAATCAATTCGATAAATAGTAACAGTCATCATGAGGAAACCAATTTTCAAGATGGCCGCCAGTGGCTGGTGGCTATTTTGGATTTCGGATCAGCATCAATTTCGATAGGTTTCTTCCACAAGTCCACCCTATGAAGTTTCAATGCGATCAGATAAACGGTAAAAGAGTTACCTGCCAGAAAGCACTTTTCAAGATGGCCTCCCTTGGCTGGCGGCCATCTTGAATTTCGGATCATCATCAATTTCAATAGGTTTCTAAACGCTTAGCGAGTCCAATCACCTTATAAAGTTTCAAAGCGATCTGCTAAACAGTAATGGAGTTATTATCAGGAAACCAATTTTCAAGATGGCCACCGGTGGCTGGTGGCTATCTTGGATTTCGGATCATCGTCAATTTTGATAGGTTTCTTCCCCAGATCGAATCCAACAAGCCTATGAAGTTTCAAAGCAATCTGATAAGCAGTAACGGAGTTATCATTCGGAAACCAATTTCAAGATGGCCGACGGTGGCTGGCGGCCATCTTGGACATCGGATCATGGTCAGTTTTGAGAGGTTTCTTCCCCTAACCTAGTCCAATTATCGTATGAAGTTTCAAAGTAATCCGATAAACAGTAACAGAGTTATAATCCACAAACCAATTTTCAAGATGGCCGCTGGTGAGTGGCTGCCATCTTGGATTTCAGATCATCATCAATTTCGATAGGTTTCGTCCCCAGACCAAATCCAACAACCCGATGAAGTTTCAAAGCAATCCGATAAGCGGCAACAGTTTTGAGAGGTTTCTTCCCCTAACCTAGTCCAATTACTGTATGAAGTTTCAAAGTATTCCGATAAACAGTAACAAAGTTATCATTCGGAAACCAATCTTCAAGATGGCCGACGGTGGCTGGTGGCCATCTTGGCTTTGGGATCATCGTCAATTTCAGGTTTCTTCCCCAGGCCTAATCCAACAACCCTATGAAGTTTCAAAGCGATCCGATAAATGGTAACTCAGTTATAATCCAGACCCCACTCTGCCACACCTGCCCGCCCGGACCGTGCCATTACATCATACCCAGCCAATTTTTTTGCGGGGTATAAAACTTAATTGGCATGCCCGACACCTCGCAGCACACTTAGAAGATTCATGCAATGACGTCCTCTCCTGGCTTTATATTTGCTGGCTCCCAGTATATACATGAAAAATAATTTGTGATTTCTGTGTTGTAATGCTTAAAGTGCCAGGACAGGTTTTACTGTAAATGTGACAATAGTCAAGCTCATGATAAGGGAATACAAAAACATTATTAAACATAGAGAAATCTCTAAGAAGCTAATTATTGATCATAGGCAATAAATCTGCAGGCATGAAAAAATGGTATTTTGGGAAACATTCTACTGATTTGACTGGTGGTCTAGAAAAGCTATTTTTCAGTCATGGCAGTTATTTCAGTAACACTTTATAGGTAGCTACATGCGAAATGCACACACAAAAACATACAAACCAAACAAATAGGCATGCAGAGCGAGAGAGGGAAGGATGGAGAGAGGGAGGGAGGGAGGCAGGCAGGCAGGGAGGGAGGGAGCGAGACAGGGAGGGAGGCAGGTAGGGGGGGGGGGGGGGGAGAGAGAGAGGGAGAGAGGGAGAGAGAGGGGGGAGGGAGAGGGGGATGAGAGGGAGGGAGAGAGATAGAAAGGAGGGCATGTACACACACACACATGCACAGAGGTTATCCTAAATGAATACCTTTTAACAGGTAGCTCTGATAACTTTTCTCTACAGTTGAAGAACACACGGATCTTTACATTAAAGACCTGCTTCAATACCTGAAAACATGCACACAAGAAATAGCATAGAATTACAAAGATAACTCTGGTAGCCATGTCAGTCTATTAATAATCATAACAACATTAAAAGCACATTCCTTTTAACCGCCTGACTGCTGGGTTTTTGCAGACGACATATTCCAGGGGTCATATATATCTGGGCCTGCTAAATATTTTGAAAACAATTTGACTGAAGGCATTTGGTGGCTAAACCACCAACATCTTTAGTCCAATTATTTTCAAAATATTCCTATGTCAAGGGTTTTTGCTCATTGAGTTTATTGTCTGGTGCCTTGCAGCAGTGAAGCAGTTAAGATTAACATTACTGAGTTTGTTATTGTTAACCCGCTAATGGTCAAGGATTTATCAGGATACAATTTTTGCTTAGTAAATGTCCATTTGCAGACCAAGCGAAGACAGTCATTGAAAATATAACACTAACCGAGCCAGTCATTCCAGGGGTAAATTTTCAGAAATAATCTTCTCTAGGTCTGTAAATGGCCATTCCTCAAAGCCCTCTATAGAGGCTCATTTTAGCTGGATACATGATAGTAAATCAGATATACTAACATCTCTATGATACAACAACTATTCTGTCTTCATATTTTGAAATTAGATTTTTGATTGGAATCCATTTAAAACTAATTTCAGAATATTCAATAAGTATCCTTCTTGAAACCAGGAATATCTGAGAGGAGTAATAGTACTAACGCTGCACTTAGGAGAGCACTGTCAATAGCGCTGTATTCCTGCTCTAATTATGTCTGAATATTCTATTTGTATAATGATGTAATGGACCTTTACAGTTTTAACTATGCCCCGCCCATCTCTAGCTAAGCTCCACCATACCTTGCTTGTGGTGGGATCGATCGATCCCTGAACTCCCTGACTATCAATTTCCAGAAAACTAGACAGGTAAACTGTTGAATATTTTGAAACTAATTTGACTGGGCGCTGTTGCTGCCTATGGCAGCAACAGTTCCCCAGTCAAATTAGTTTCAAAATATTCAACAGCATCGTTATTAACCCTTACCACTCTGGTCTCAACATTCTATCTCTTTGCAGTGCCAGTAGCAAAGAAACTGCTGTACATGAACACTAGTTTCTCTTTTAATTTAATTTGAAAATTTAAAATTTTGACTTCAGAGTGCTAAGAGTTAAACAGTAAACACACAATTCCTTCAACAACGCAGTCTGTCATCAATTACGCATTCGTGGCACACTTATCTACGTCATTCATGATGTCATTGATTATGACATCATCCTACACATCACGCAGTTGCTTATGACGTCATATGAGGTCACATAATGGATGGATAAACTGGAATGGCCCATTGTCTGCTCACTAAGTTGAAGATGTCAGAACAAATATAAATTTCAGGTGTGTTTTCATGTTTGACAGAGATCTTGACAAATGCTATATACAGTCCTAAGAAAAAAATACTTTGCAATTTAATTATTTACAGATAGAGGAATAGCAATCTATTTCTAGCTATGCCCCTCCCATTTTAGCCAAGCTCCGCCAACTGTGGCACATGGGATCAATTTATATACTTTGAATCCTGAATTACCAGAATCCCAATTTCAAAGTAACTATATAGGAAAGCCATTGAATTTTTTTAACGAATTTGACTGCGGCTGATGCTCCCAGTCAAATTAGTTCTAAAATATCCAACAGGATGTTTATTAAATTGTAAATCCATCAAAGACATACAATTCATATACTTGAGACTTTTCAATGTTAATTAACGGAGCGAAACATGTCATTATGATTGTGACGTAAATGACATTGGCGTCATATACTTGAGTGTCAGATCGGATTCCTCTATTAAATCTAAGATCTGACCAGTAGTATTCCTGAGAGTTTCTGTGACTCCCTTGATGCAGGATCCAGAACAACATCAATCTCGTAAGCGGGAAGGGCCGGATCTGCATCTATCTTTATAACACTGAAAGAGATTAAAAGAAGTTAATGCGACATTTTAAGTTAGAATTAAGACAAGCAAAATCTAAATAAAATTGCTAAAATAGAATTTTATTCAATGTGCAGAAGAAACTATAAGGCACAGTCGATGTCACGCTATTGCAAATCCTGACACTTTCGCCAACTTTGACATTCCCTGCCCCCCCCACCCCCTCCCAACTCCCACTAACGTAAACATTATCTCGCAATCAGCAATCATATGAGTAACTAACATTTTTAATTTGATTGACTTCCACCAACTTTGACTCGCTGCCCCCACCTCCACCGTGTGCCATACCCTCACCACGGGAGCGGAGCCTAATACAAATGTCATCTTACAGTACACAATCATATCACATAAATAAATTTGATTGAATTCCACCAAATGGTTTCAGAGGAGATAGCCGGATGGACAGACTTATGGACAGAGATGGAAGGAGGCTATTGCAATATTCCCTCCTTTTTTCAAACCGAGTGGGGATAATAATTTGTTTTGAAAATAATTTGACTGAATGCTACGGATGCCTAGGATAGCTACAGTTTTTTGATGTGTAATAGGTGTACCGGGGAGAATTTAAGGTATTATATTGAGCTCATTCACTAAAAATGCATAAAAATTATTTGTATTCTCTGTTCCAATAATAAAAAGTAAATAAAACAAAGGAAAAATAATTTACCATCAAATTGTTGAAAATATTAAGATGTAGCATTCTCTTTTCATACCTGTGCCTATCGCCATGGAAATGTAACTCTTGTCGCTTGTCAGTACGAGTTGTTGCTGTGAGTAACGCGCTGACCTTCATCACAAGATCGCTGCCACTGAAAGAGAGATAAGCAGGGCTCGCACTCAATTCAAAGACAGCATATATATCAAGACATGTCTAGAAATTCTTGAATGGTTAAGCTATATCATGAATATCGAATTCTCTGCAGGCCAAGAGAAGACTATTTTGAAAATTTTAATGAGCCAGTCATTTTAGGGATAAAATTGCATAAAAAGTATTTTCTGTAGTTCAGCAAAAGGACATTTCTCAGGAGCACTGGAGGCTGGTTTTGGTCGGCTAGAACATGACAGAGTTAAGTGCCTACATTATGTACCACAGATTAAGAAAATTTATCAAATTTCTTTTTCACGAGTGAGATGACATACTTACCTCCCTAACACTCTTGATATACTAGTATATCGGCTCTAAATTCAATAATATTCAGAATTATAAAAAGTTAGGTGCCCCTACTGGGCAGGTGGAATGGACACAGTCATGCACATGTCAGACCCCCAACTCTGCGCATGCGCATACTGGCACTTCCGTTACTAAATATTGGCTGACATAGAAGCAACCATTCAAATAACCAGAGGACCAGGCTTTCGTGGGGTGGAGAGGCCGGGATCCTGTTAGGGAGTTAAGTATGTCATCTCAGTCGTGAAAAAGAAATTTTATAAATTTTCTTATTTCACATCATGAGAACATACTTACCTCCCTAACACGCTTGATAAAAGCCAGATTTTGAAAGTAAATTTGGCGGGAGGGAAGCAAGGTCCTAAAACCTGTTCACCTTCGAAGAGACTAGCTCTTTGAAATTTCAATTGAATTAAAAACATCTGAAATTGTGTTTGAAACACAACCAGGAATAGAATTTTGCATCAGATAATCGACCAATGAAGAGATGCGCTCCCATCCCCCCCCCTCTTTCTGAGGAAGGCTAGGAAAAAACTGCTGAAATGACTAGCACGCTCTCTAACACTTGAAAGAAGTATTACTAGACATTGGAAATGGAATAATTGCTTCATATTCAAACTCTGAAAGAACTACAATTAAGAGACATTAACCATCACCCTATTAAATAACATGACGCAACCAACAAGACAAATAACAAGATGGTACATATACTGATCTCTGATGTCTTGAGCACGGAAATCACCTCTTCCCCATATGGATGAAGAGAATGTAACCGAAAATAGTAGGGATTCCCTACTAACAAATGTGATATTTGGAAATAGCAGAGGAGGAAAAACTAGTTACAAAATAAATACCTCTGAATTATTTTCTGAGAACTGAGACGGCGAGCGGGTTGGAAGTGTCACAGAGATAATGGTTGGTAAAACTCGATTCAGTACCACTGGGCTACTGACATGTCTTCAACAGAAACACCATTAAATAATGGCGTGGAAGTTACCACACCACGGACATTATGAGCCTTGGCTCTATCTACTTGTTTTCCAGTGGCTGTTTTGACAGAATTGAATGCATTCTACTATCCATCTGGAAATATTGTCTCTTGACGCCCTACCATGGGGTTCAATATATGACAACCATAGGAAGCATGGGTCTGTCCGCCAAACCTGAGTCCTTTTTTTTAACGTATTTAAGGCATGGACAGGACACCATGCTTTAGTATCAGGATCATATCTGGTTAAGGCAGGTAAAATTATAGGTTGACCCGGATATTTTAAAGATTGATTCTTAGCCAAGAAATTAAATCTCGGTAGAAGCTTAAGGCCTTCACCTGTAACTATATAACGGTCAGGCTCAGCAGACAAGGCATGAATTTCACTTCTGCATCTGGCTGCGGCTGCCGTAGTTAAAAATACAGTTTTAAGCCTCAATAATTTTATAGAAATAGCACTAAGTGGTTCAAAAGGTTTATCACTCAAAACTTGGAGAACCAGAGAAAGACTCCATGATGGTGTCTGTGGAAGATTTCTGGGTCTAAGATTGCCCATACCTTTGATAAGAGTATTTAGAACACATACTTCATCACTTCCCCTCTTTGCCAAGCAAGGGATAACAGTCATTTATGCTGATTCCACCAGCAATAGAATTAGGCGTAAGACTATAGGCATCATACAGGTGACAGAGAAAATCAGCTACTACCTGTATAGATGCATCCATTGGATTGATACATCTCTTTGAGAACCATTCCGCAAATCTGTTGATTTTATAATTATATGCTCTGGAGGTTGACCCCCTTCTGGCTCCGGCCATAAAATTGGCTGCTTGCTCTTGCCCTCCCTAATTGTGGATTTTTTGACAACATCCATGCAGTCAATTGAAACATTGACGGATTGTTGTGAAGCGTCTTGTCCTGGAAGATAATATTGTCCATCAGAAGCAGAGGAACCAGATTGCAGATGAGAAGGTCCAGCAGATCCGTAAACCATGATCGGCTTGGCCAATTCGGGGCGATCAGATGCACTTGGCACTCCTCCTGTTTGATTTTCTGAAGAATCCTTGGAATCAGGATTGTTGTAGGGTATGTGTATGCATACATTTCCTTCCAACTGATAGCTAGCGCATCTATTGCGATAGCGCTTGGATCTGGAATCGGAGAAATGTACGTCGTCATCTTTGCACTTTTCTTCATTGCAAACAAATCTATGTTGGGTTTCCCCCAATGATTGAACAGATGATCTGCCACACATTAATTTAGTTGCCATTCCGTAGGCACAATGCTCATCCTTCGGCTCAATGAGTCTGCTAACAAATTCAGCCATCCCGAAATATGAACTGCTTTCAAGGTGATCATATGATCCATGCACCAGAAAAGCAGTTTCCATGTCATCATACAGACTGGGCGACTTCGTTCCGCCCTGGCAGTTTATGTAACTCACTATTATTGAGTTGTCTGAAAGTATCAACACAAACTTTCCCTCCACTTCCTTTAAGAAGTGTTCCAGGCGTAGGATTACAGCTCATAATTCTAGCATGTTGATATGCTCCTTTGACTGATCCGGATTCCAAAGCCCTGATATTGTGGCTTCTTCCAGGCAAGCTCCCCATCCCTCCATCGATGCATTCGTGAACATCGTTACTTGAGGGTGGGGAGGGGTCAGCATGACCCCCGCCAGATTCTCTCTCCATCCACCAGCGAAGGTGATGAACGAGAGGATCCAACACTTGAATGCGCGAGTCCAGTGATCTGAACTCTGCATGAGAAACAGCTGAATCAGCCGCCTGAGGAATGACGGGTTCCATTGAAGCCATCAGAACTAGCATTCTCAGATAGAATCGTGCTAGAATATAACGACTGCTGCAAACCAAGTGAATGCACAAGAAGAGATTCTCCACCCTCTCCTTGGATGGATAAACATATCCTATCTCCAGATCAAAGAACATACCCAGGTAAACAACCTTCTGGGATGGAGTCAGCTCTGATTTTTGAAAGTTGATTATCCAGCCTAAATCTGTGAGAGTTTTCAAAACTATCTCCAGATTTGCTGTCAAGCTTTCTAGGTTGTGTGCCTTTAGCAACCAGTCATCTATGTAAGTGTGGACCACTATACTATTCTATTAGACCCTCAGAGCCGTCGAAATTCCGAATGGGAGAACTTTGAATTCCCATTGGCATCCCTGAAAAGCAAATCTCCGGAACTGACGAAAACTCCTTGCAATGGGAATGTGGAAATAAGCGTCTTTCAGATCTATCGAAGCTGTCCATTCTCTAACCCCAACAACACTGATTTTATTGTTTCCAATTTGAAACTTGGTGTATCTATAAACTTGTTTAGAGGTTTGAGGTTGAGAATTAGTCTTCCCCCCCCCCCCCCCTCCCCCGTGTTCTTTGTCACAAGAAACACTGTTGAATAGTAGCCGGGCAATCTTGCATCGGTTGAATTGCTTCTTTTAGAATTAGAGATTCTATCTCCTCTTCTATGCACAACCGCTTGTCTGGATCTCTTGGAATTCGAGTCCAGACCTGTACCAGAGATAGATGCAATGGCAGACCTATTATCCACTCTGGACTCCATCCCTGCGAAGTCCTCCAACTGGTATACCTAGGGTTAACGGGGTGTACATAAATTTTAGAAGTGGGCGTGTCTCTAGTATGTGTGACAACACCAGAGTGGTACTTGAGGTAACCGAAAATTCTTTTAGGCCATCAGACCTGGTTACCACGCGCTGCTTCCCGTGCGCCGCGCCCAGCGCCACGTGCACCTCGGTGTGCGGGCTGCTGCCTGGCTGGTTGCGCTTGGAGCGCTGGCTGATGTACAGCAGCACGCTGTTGCTGGCACGGCCAGCGAGGTTTCTGAAACCGGCTGGCGTGCTGGTCTCTGACAGTGCCAGCACCACCACGAGCATACTGCTGTCGAACAGGCGAGGACTGAACACGCACATGTTCTCTGCGCAACACTTCAAATTGTGCGTGCGGCGCCCTCTGACTGTTGACCAAGTTCACTGTCTCTTGGAGGTGCCGATAACCCATACCTCCAAACAGACCAAGGCCCGCCATCGGCGCTTGCAATAAGCACGACTTCAGCTCCTAGGACAGGCACAAATTGTCTAGTGCAAACATGCGCCTCATCCTCAGTGACTTGGTCACCGACCTAGTCAAACAGTCCAACGCCAGGTTGATACCATCCTGGATGCCTCGTTGGACTATCACTGGACTAGGCTGCTGGTGAACCAAGGCTGCAACTACCCCTGATAGCAGTTGAGAGATGTGAGACAGCGCACTGATTGCTGCTCGCGAACTGTCCTCGGTATCACGCAGTGCGGCGTTTGCTGAGTGCATAGCGCCCGAGCACAGTGCTCCCGTGTCAGCATGAGAGCCTGGCCGCATGTCTTCACCCAGAGCGGCGCGGTCGTTCGCGCGGCGCGGTCGTTCGCGCGGCGCGGTCGTTCGCGCGGCGCGGTCGTTCGCGCGGCGCGGTCGTTCGCGCGGCGCGGTCGTTCGCGCGGCGCGGTCGTCCGCGCTCGATCTGGGCGCTGGACCATACTGAGTGTACTGACCGGCAGTAACTCGGCAATGTCTAGCAACCTCGCGGAGGGGCCTTTACGAGGCAACCTTTCGGTCTAATCGACTCCTCTGCCGCAGCGAATATATCTACGATATGCTCTGCATACAGCAGCGATTGAGCCGAGGTCGCCAATGGCTTAGCCTGCAACCACGCTCGCGGGTTATTGGTGGCTGTTTCATCCATGGAGAACTCTGGTCTGACCGCGAGGAGGCACACGCACGCGTCAGACCAGTCCGCATCCGTGGCCACCTGCGAATTGCCGACGAGCAGCGGGCTCTCGTCATCTTCAATGGTATTCGCAGGTGGGGCCGTGGAGGAGGCTACAGACATACCCGACTGCCCGGGGAATGCATAGAGGCCTGTAAGGGCTGGCATGACATTCTCCACGAGCAGGTCACGCACCGGGGCCGCGCTCGTGTGAGGGCATAAGCCACACTAGCGCGCTCCAGGTCGTCCGTATAAGATTCCACGGCTAAGCGTGGTATCTTATACGGGCAGCCATCCACTCCAAATTGGCCCACAGGTTGAATCATGAAACCTGGTCCCGAGGGAATGGTACCATAGGTGCGAGCGGCCGCACTCCCCATGAGGGGAGTGTAAACGCTCGCATCCATGGCTTTATGATCGTCCCATGGGCCGAGCATGTAGTCTCCGTCATCTTCCTGGTCATTAAAGTTAGACTCCGGGTTAGCAAAGAAAGCTAACCCAGACTGACCAGGAGAATGCCCGTAGGCAGATGACGAGGGTACTCCGTGAGTGATCGTGGTCAGGCCTGCTGGTCGGGTCCCGCTTGATGCTACTCGCGCCGATGGATCACCAGGCGATGCGAACATCAAGCCTGGGTCCAAGTCGGCCGCCCCTGGATCACTAACTTTGTCCGAACTAGGAGGGCATGATCCAGGGACGAGGTTAATGTGCAGGAAGTTGAAACACTGGTGCCCGTCAACATGACGCTAAGCATGTCAGGTATCAGGTCCTTCACAGTCCTGCGCATCTCACTCACTAACTCTACCTTCAAGGCCTCCAGCTCACCCTTCTCAGAGGCCTTCTTCTTACCCTTCTCCTACCTCACCCTCTTGCCGTCCTCTGCCATCATCTTCACCTGAGAACAGAAGAATTCAGAGGTTAGATTCCCACCCCCCCCAACTCTTTACAAATAGCACATTTGTTAGATAGCCTACAATCGATGCAAGATGGCCAGAGGTGGGGGAAGAATCTAGCCTTAAGATGCTTCAGACAAGACGGACATGATGACTTCTGCAAAGGTAGACATATGAAGAGAATGAGCATTTTAGTTTGTTAATTTTGTTAAAAATTTAAATAAAAAAACAAACTCGAGAGAGAAGACAACCACTTTTATTACTGACAACATCGAAGGGACAGATGTCTTCATAAAAAATAAGGAATAAAAAGCACAGCCGGGAAAACATGAGAATGTTAGAAAGAAGAGAGAGACTGATTATGACACCCAGTTATCTCTACACATCATAACATAATAATGATAATGACATCAAGAGATCCTCTATTTTTAAAACAAGATTATGACATCAAGGAAAAGGGAAAAAACTGGCTGATTATGACATCAAATCTCAATGCAAACGCCTCTTCAAGAGAAGGCGATATCAGATTATGAATGCAAGAAATACCTAGGACTACATATATTCATCACTCAAGAATAATAAAAAACTATAATTATATATCTGTGAACCCATGCACAACCACAAGAGAGAATACAGTGCAATAAGGATGGCAGATTGATAAAAATTACAAATAATTAGGTGCCATAACTAATGAACTCCCTTATCCTGAGCACAGGTAAACCGTCCTCTTGTGCAGAAAATCACGTCCATACCATCCGCCGAGTCTGTAGAGTCTGATGAAGGGGATGGGACAAAAGGAGGGAGATATTTTTCATTTTATATCTCCGACCCTTAGATATATCAGATGATAAGTCAGAAAAAAGGAGACGTGATCAACTTCTGAATGAAGAACAGGAGCTCTACCATCCTAAGATAAGCCTGTGGACACAAACACACAAGGGATTAGTAGAACTTAGGCGCTGGGATAATTTAACAAGGATTCCCAGCACCTAAAAACGCGCTAACGCCAGGTTGGCCGCAAACGAAAACCGGTAACATATAAAAGTTACAAGTATGGAACAATATCACCTTAACGGATGATGAGTCAGACTCCTCTGACGCTTTGGATTCAGCCATAGCGAAATGAATAAGGAAAATGTATGAAAATTCAACAAAGTAGAACTTGAAATTGTTTTCAATGTTGCTGATAAGCCAATATATTAGTACCAGTATGCGCATGCGCAGAGGTGGGGGCCTGACATGTGCATGACTGTGTACATTCCACCTGCCCAGTAGGGGCACCTAACTTTTTATAATTCTGAATATTATTGAATTTAGAGCCGATATACTAATATATCAAGCGTGTTAGGGAGGTAAGTATGTTCACATGATGTGAAAAATTAGTCCTTAAGAGACAGGTCTCTAGTACCCTTATCTCTTAACCCTTCAACCCTCAAATTTCTTCAAGAAAATTTAAATTTTCTCATCAGGATGTCCATTTGAGACTAAGAGAATATATTTTAATATTTATCACTATAATTGTTTCCGAGATTTAATCTGGTAACGCAATCGTGACGAGCGCACATTTGGTACACTATGGCACGTCTGATTGCAGCCTGGAAAGTGGTATGCTGGTTTGTACTAGGCTTGATTGACTTTGAATTCTTCCATTTCAGAAAATGATTCAAACTTTTCACAGTGAATATATAATTAAAGCACACAATTTACGATAATTTAGTAAGTATGGGAACTGATTATGTGGGGTTTTTTTTTATACCCGAGGCATGGGCCTACGGATTTCGAGCCATTGACGAACGTTGAACAACTTTTTAACATTCTACATAATTTTCAGATCAGATGCCATAGCCCAGATGATGCATGCCATTTGGATCGCTAAGTTGAATCAACCTCCGCTTCGGGTAGGTCTCAACAAAAATCCAATCGGGTATGTTGTTGATCAATATAGTTATAAACTGACAGATACTAAGATTCTTTAATTCTTTCATGTGGCCGCATTATAACTTAATATGGTGACTATGGTAAAAGTGACATCACCAAATGTGGTGGACAAGGACTTATAGAGGAGAGCACTGTTACCTTTCTCCAGTTTTGCCCAGTCTTGTAACCTGAGACATAACCTTTTTGCCAGATGACTTTGATGTGTACTTATCCAATAAGTGAAAGTCCTCTTGAATGAACAGCTCATCATCACTGAACGGACCAATAATCTGGAAAGACATTTTAACCAAGTATTGGTCAAGATTGGTCAGGAGCAGCAAAATATTTGCTTAGTCAATGCTAAGCAGACAACTTACAATTTACTACAGGGATGACTGTTGAAGAAATCAACAGACAAGCAGACAGGCAGGCGGGCGGGTGGACGGATGCAATACCCACTTTCTCCTACAATTAATAACAGACTGACTGACTCACCAATGGATGGATGGACAGATGGAAGGACAGATGGACAAAACCAAATGCAATACTCTCTTTCTCCTACAATTAACAACCTTGTTCAACCCTCAAATTTAAATATTCTGCTTTATACACTTTTATTTTAGTAGACGAGATGAAATTTGATAACTGACGTCAAGATACAGTTCATTGTCCCAATTCTCCAATCATCGCAGACCAGACAGAACATTTTCTTAGTATGTATTGAATATTGTTGAATATTTCAGCCTATGGCAGGATTGCTCATTGTCCTAACCCTTTAACCATCAGGCAGCAACAGGTTCCAGCCAGATTAGTTTCAAAATATTCAAATACTTTCCTGTATAGTTGTCTTGAAACTGAGACACTGAAATTTCAAGAGTTAACCATTTAAAGGTCAAGCCGACCAAAACTGGCCTCTGCAGTGGTCATGGGAAATGTCCATTTTGCAGGCAGACCATTTTGGAAAATTTACCACCGGAATTATGGCTTGACTCTTGGCCTTTTTGACAGCATTTCATCGAGGCCATAAGCAGCAACAACTTTGAATCAGGAATTATGGCTTGACTCTTGGCCTGCAAAAGGGACATTTTCTAACAGAAAATAGAAATTTTCGAAAATTGAAATTTTCTTAACCAAATTTGACAGTGAAAAGGTTAATTGGACAAAACCAATTTGAAAGCATTTCATCGAGGCCATAAGCAGCAACAACTTTGAATCAGGAATGTAAATCTTCATGCACTCGGTAGTGAAACACACCGCTTCCTGGATAAAGGGACATTCAAATTTAATTTAAATTTTACAACTTCCTTCAAAATAGTTCTTTACCTGTCCATTAGCGATAACACCTCGCTGTCCAGGTGTGAAAGACAATGCCTTCTGCACAAAGGTTTGATGAATAGTCAAGAAGTTAGGCGTCACTTTCTCGAGAGCCGCCAGGTAACTCTTCATGTCCATGCCCTGTGGAAAACAGCACAAGCTAACATTAAAGCTGACAAAGCAAGCTAAATGATATAATTTTAGCTGTGTTACTGCTGCAAGCCACCACACAATAATTTCTAGCATATCCTATAGCAGGTCTCTTGTATTAACCCTTTCAGGATGAAATTGGCCTAAATTGGCCTATGCAGAGGGCTTGATGAATGTCTATTTGATGGCTAAGAGAATACTATTCTTGAAAATTGACCTATGGAATGACGTGTTCTGGTAACCGAGAGTGATTCCAGAGGTAAATTATCAAAAACAGTTTCGTCTTGGCCGGCAAATGGCCATTCAATAAGAAGATGGTTTTTAGCCAAAATTAGCCAACAAAGGGTACCTTCTAACCCTTGAATTTGCTCAAATTTCAAATTTCTCAGAAAATGTCCATTTGCAAACCAAGAGACTATTTTTTTAAATTTACAACTGGAATGACTGACTCGGTTATCGAGCCAGTCATTCCAGTGGTAAATTTTCAAAAATAGTCTTCTCTTGGTCTACAAATGGACATTTCTCAAGATACCTGCAGAAGTCGTTTTTGGCTTACATGAGTGTTAAAGGTTTAACAGATCACCTGTCCATAGTGACACAGTTTTTGGACTATAAGGTGGTCACATACGACTACTTTTACTGTATCTAGTGTCTTGTTGATGGCATACATACCCCCACACCCCACACACCTAACAGTATATTTGCTAACGTGTGCTTACATAAACGCCTAAGTCATCTAGTTTCTTTGCTCCAGAACGTATATCTCGGACATTCTCCTCCTTGACCAGCTTTGTAATGAAGCTCTTAGCCATGTTATTATTCAGGTCATTCAAGGCTACGTGAATAGCTTTGCTCAGATAGTTGTCGCTTGTTAGTGATACAGCATTAAATATGACTGATAGGCGCGCATCTGTGGAGGTTTTCTGAAATAATCATATATAAAACATAGGA
The DNA here is from genome assembly GCA_034401795.1 of Chaetoderma sp. LZ-2023a. Taxonomy (NCBI): domain Eukaryota; kingdom Metazoa; phylum Mollusca; class Caudofoveata; order Chaetodermatida; family Chaetodermatidae; genus Chaetoderma; species Chaetoderma sp. LZ-2023a. Next base: position 29,587,149 of record CM067368.1, read on the forward strand.
TGTACTATACACATTAAGATTTGCCTAGTATAATGCTGTTCTTTAATCTGTTAATTAGGAGCTACCTGACCGAGAACACCTTCAGATGTAGTCTGGCGATAATGACTAGTAGACCAAGGGAAGACTATTACTGAAAATCTACCACTGGAATGGGTGGCTTGATATCTGAAGCAGTAATTTCAGTGGTAAAATTTCAAAAATGGCCTGCAACTGGACATTCACTACACAGAAATTTCACATTTTTTGACAAATTTTTATCATTAGAGGAATTCTAGCCATGTCCCGCCCAAATCTAAGTTCCATCAACTATTCACATGTGTTTGAATTAATTTTAACACTTAACCCTGGCATCACAGAATCCAAATTTAAGGTACCTATTGAGGTAAACCGTTGAATATTTGGAAGTAATTTGATTGGGAGCTGGTGCTGCCTATGGTAGCAAAAGCTCCCAGTTAAATTACTTTCACAATATTCAACAGAATGTTTATTAAACTACAAATTCACCAAAGACATTCATACACTTTCGTGCAGCCCTTTCGAGTTTGGTGACGGAGTTATGTTATTTTTTATTGTGATGCCAGCTAATGTCTGACTATTTGATTATAATGTCAGATACTTGAGTGACAGATTAGATCCCTCCATTATCAGACAAATTTTACTGTATTTTATGTCAGGATCAGTGCTCACTTAATCAGCCATGAAAGGATAATGAATCACTGGGAGCATTTTTCAATCGGAAAAAGCTTAAAATGACCAGATAACAAGTTTTAGTGAAACTAAATATACACAAGCAAACATACTTGTTTGAGGAATGTTAATTATGTGAAAAGTTAGTCTTTGTGAATCTTGAATTTTTTTAGGGGAGATAGCCCTGACATATAGGAATGGACCTCACTGAGATGCCATTACAACTGATGTTGTCTTGTCACATGTTTATCTTTGCACAAAATTTTATCTACATGTCTAGGCACTAAGTCATCCACCAGAAACAATTTTTTTTCCAATGAATTTTAAGATTTTCAATGGAGATAGCTTGAGACACATTTCACTGAAACGAAACCATGACACTTCCTCTATCTCTTATAGATCCATTGAAAAAGAAATTGTGAATGTAGCTTCAAAGTTTTCGCATAAGAAATTCTTGTTTCGAGTTTTAGGTGAGATAACTCTGGCAAAAATGGACAGAATTCTCCGAAATAAAATCATGACACAGAGTCTTCCTCTAAAGAAAAGAAATTATGGATGTAAGACCAAAACTCTGAGATATGGATAGAGCAAATATGTGTGGATTTTGCTGAAATAAAATCGTGACACTACGTCTATACCTAATAGATTCAATGAAACTTGTGGGTGCAAGTCCAAAATGCTCTGAGATATGTAGCGGACATACCTGCTGTAAGGACCTCCCATTAACCCTTTAACACTGAATATCAGCCAAAAACGGTTTCTGCAGTTTTCTTGACAAATATTCAATTGCAGACCAGGAAGACTATTTTTGAAGATTTACCACTGGAATGACTGGCTCGATAACCGATTCCAGTGATAAATAGTCTTCTCTTGGTCTGCAAATGGACATTTTCTATGAGAAAATTTTAATTTTCTTGAAAACATTCAAGGATTAAAAGGCTAAATTACTCTCAAAATACCCAACATAACATTTGTTACAGTGCAAAGAACTTATCACTTTGAGGTCTGTATTGCTAGAAGTGTTACCTAGCAAGACTAATTAACCATTAACCCTTTAATGATTAAATTTGATCAAACATTACAAATATTTACTTATTAAATGTTCATTTACAGACCAACAGAAGACTATTTTTGAAAATTTACCACTGGATTGACTGGCTCGATTATCGAGCCAGTCATTCCAGTGGTAAATTTTCAAAAATAGTCTTCTGTTGGCCTGAAAATTGATATTCCGCATAGCCATTACAGAGGCCGGTTTTAGCAATCTTCGTCATAAAATGGTTAATCTAGATGCATGTACAGCCACAAAGGACAATTATTCCGTACTAGATGCTTGATAGCCGCATATAAGAGTTCTCTCCCCTGAACAGTCTCTGGATCACATACTGTCCAAATACTAACTGGTAGAATGGGTGCCTCATCTACAATATAACAGTACAGAAAATATTGTATGTAATGTGCTGCAGGATGAGATCATAACTTGATCAAACTTCTCTTAGTGATATTACCTAGAAATTATTCTTGGTCATGTGACTGAAGTCACATAATGTCTTTAAATAGCAATGAACAATTTATTTGATTATGTATATTCAGATAAAGTATAACAAATATGAAATGATATTATTATTATTATTATTATTATTATTATTATTATTATTATTATTAATCTGCAATCCATTGCAGATTATTGTTTTTACTCAGGATCTTTCTTCTTATTATTATTATTATTATTATTATTATTATTATTATTATTATTATTCTCCCAAAAGTTTAGGAGCTATCTCCTCCTTCAGTTTTCATCCGATCAACTCCAAACTTCCACAACTTCCAAGGGCCCATGCCACAATCGCTTGCTATTACTTTTATTTTGGATCCACCCAAACGTTTTCGAGCTACCCACCTTTGAGTGGGCAAAAAGTCCCATAGGAAATGTATGGGGATTTCAAATGGATGTTTGAAGTGCTACTACACCCAGAGTTTTGATCGGAGCACTCCCATACTTGGGTTTTTTTCAAAATGGCAACCATGAAAAGATTTTGGGCAAAAATATCAGTTTTCATTTTTTGCAGATGAAAATTAACAAAATATTTTTTTGAAAAAATGACGGTGAACTTTTTGGGGTCAAAATGAGCAAAAATTATTTTTTGCAGAAATGAACTCGTAGTTTTTCAAAAATTATTATTTTCAAAATGGCCACCTAAATGAGTTTTGGTCCGATCGACTTGAAATTGGGTGAAACTTCTAGGTCTCATATTAACTTGATTTGGTGTCAAATTTCAGGTTGATCCGACCAACAGTTTTCGAGAAAATCAGCTTTTGGCTGCCACATATCCCCATAGTAAACCTATGGGAGCAATATTGGAACAGTGTTATCTCCTATCGTTTTCTTCCGATTCTCTTCAAACCTGGCCAGGTTCTAGAGCCTTGAGAGGACTAAATGATTTCCGCTACACATTTTAATATCTCCCTTGGGGTCAAGGTCATTCACGGGCAAATCTTTCCAGTTTTCATGTTTGGCGTAAGTTACCTGCCTTTCATCAAGCAACTTCAATGATCATATTAGAAGAAACACCATATTTCATCTCTTTATTAGAAGAGGCCTTATACTATTTCTTCATGGCCATACATCGCAGATTTACAGTTACTTCAGTAAATGTTCTCTAGTTATTATTACTATTATTATTATTATTATTATTATTATTATTATTAATAGTAGTGGCAGTGACAGTAGTAGTGGAAGTGGTAGTGGAAGTATCAATGGAAGTAGTAGTAGTAGTAGTAGTAGTAGTAGTAGTAGTAGTAGTAGTAGTAGTAGTAGTGTGGTGGTAGTAGTAGTAGTAGTAGTAGTAGTAGTAGTAGTAGTAGTAGTAGTAGTAGTAGTAGTAGTAGGTTGCAGTAGTACATGTGTAGTAGTAGTAGTAGTAGTGGCTTCAGTAGCAGTAGCAGCAGGAGTAGTGGCAGAAGCAGTAGCAGTAACAAATATGTCAAAACTGATACCTTTCTTGGTGAGATATTTCAGGTGTGCTGACACTACAGATGTCATGTCAGCCGCTGTCAGTGCAGAAAACAGATCAGCATCAGAAACAATCTGAGGATCTGTAAACAAATTAAATACATAATGTTCTTTAATATGTATTATTTGATTTTAAGAGCTTATCATTTATTCTCATATACATTTATGAACTTCCTAAATTATCTTACAGTAGAGTTAGTCCGAGGCAGCTCCATGTCCTGCTGGAACACAATGCTTGTATGTAACGCTTTAAACCTTCAAATTTATTCAAGAGAATTTATAAATTTTCTCATAGAAAATGCCTATTTACAGACCAAAAGAAGACTATTTTTGAAAATTTACCACTGGAATGACTGGCTCAGTTATCGAGCCAGTCATTCCAGTGGTAAATTTTCAAAAATAGTCTTCTTAAAGCATATTATAATATACTCATTATTTTAACCCTTTAATGGTCACGCCCGCTCAAACCGGCCTCTGCAATCGTCTCTAGGGTTATCCATTTGCAGGGCAAGAGAATACAATTTTTGAAAATTTACCACCGGAATGACTAGCTCGATTATTGAGCCAGTAACTCGTGGTAAAATTTCAAAAAAATTGTCTTCACTTGGTCTACAAATGGATATTTTCTGTGATAAAATTGAAATTCGCAATAAAATTAAACATTTTGGCAAGCGAAGATAATTTTTGTAAATTTGTTACTGAAATTTAATACAAAAATAATTTTCTGCAAAGGGACATTCCTCCGGAGCACTGCAGAGGCTATTTCGGCAGGTTTGAGCCAGTCATTTCAGTGATAAATTTTCAAAAATAGTCTTCTCTTGGTCTGCAAATGGACATTTTATGAGAAAATTGAAATTTTAAAAAAAAGTCTGGGGGCTAAAGGGATAAGTTGTCACAAGAGGGGACTTACAACCAACATTGCTCACTTACAGTCTGCTATGCCGAGTATGAGGAGGCTTTGTTGTGATCCTCATCTCCTTCAAGCTACATCAGCGCACTGTGTAGCAAACTTTTCAAGCATGTATGGTACCTATTCATCTTCACCAACTGTGAAACAGTGTCACACTGACCAATTGTTGCACCGAGTTTACAAGTACAACTACAGGCCAATGGAGGAATCCAATCTGTCACTCAAGTATCCGATGTCATAATCATATGTTAGCTGACATCACAATTAAAATAACGTAACTCTGTCATGAAAATGGAATGGTCTGTTACAAAGTGTATATTTACAACTTAATAAACAATCTGTTGAATATTTTGAAACTAATTTGACGGGGATTCAAAATATCCAACAGCTTAACTGTAACCTTCAGTTTCAAAATGGGGGGGGGGGGGGGGGTGGCTAGCTAGCAATGGCTGGGGTATAGCTACAACTGGATCCCTCTATAACATTCAGATCTAGCTAGGCGAGTCCAACTCATAGCCAAATAATAATTGTTACTGGGACAGACCTGACTTTCACAAATTATTAGCCAATAGATTAGCCAACTACACCTTTTCTTAGCCAAATCTGAACTATTTCAGTCAATGTTTTCCAATATCCACGATCCATCACCACCAGGCAACCCTATCAACGCTACCTACCTGATAGAAGATTATGTTGAATATTTTGAAAATAATTTGCCTGAAAGCTGTTGCTGCCTTAGGCAGCAACAGCTTCCAGTCAAATTAGTTTCAAAATATTCAATAGCTGGCCTATGTGTTTTTGATGCACGATATTAAGATTTCAGGGTTTACTTGATCACAATAAAAACATAATATAAGTACTTAGTTACATAAATATTTATCTAAAGATGTTCTTTAAAGTTAATTTTAATTATTCTCCACTTAGAAATTATGTAGGGTATAACACTATGATTCTAATCAACAGGCACATATTTAGCTAATCCTGCTTTGTATTAGCCAGATCTCAATTCTACTAGCAGATAGCTAATTGGTGAATGGGTAGGTCGGTCCCTGTGCTATATAAATCTTGTATCTACTTACATGTAGTTAATTATATATGATTTTGAATAGAACTACAAAAGAATTCATCATGCTATGTTATTGATTTTTAATTAAACCAATAATCAATGGATAAATTTGTCTGATTATCTAAAAGAACACACTGCCACACTCGATTACGATCTACTGACCATGACGCATTGGGCAAACATGTGGCTCGTCGAGTTTAATGCCTCGAAAACTACATCTCTATTTTTTTCCCTGCGCAACGAGCTCACATCCTTTTCAATCAAATTCAAAGATTCTGAAATTCTACCGTCAACTGATCATAAGCACCTCGGCATTACCTTTAATTGGCTTAACCATGCGAGTAATCTCATAGCAAACGCTCAACACAAACTCTCCTTACTTAAGGTCTAAAATATATTCTAGATCGTAAATGTCTCGAGATCATGTACAAAACATTTATTAGACCATCTTTAGAACATGCAGATGTTGTGTGGGATAATATTCCACAATATCTTGTAATTCGGTTAGAGGATATCCAAAAAGATGCTCTCAGAACGGTATGTGGAATGACACGTAGTGCGAGCACTGAAGACCTGTACTTAGAAACAGGCATCGAAACCTTGTCAAGTCGACGTGAATTTCATAGATTATCTATGCTATTTAAAATTATTAACGGGATGACCTGTGAGGTTCTGGTCAACCATCTTCCCACACTATCCCAAGCACGAAATCCTTACAATATCCGTCATCCAAATTTCTTCACTCCATTCCGCTTCCGTACTGAGCTCTTCTATGGATCCTGGAATATGCTTCCTGTGCCGGTGAGAGATTCTGTCACTCTTCTAGAATTTAAAAGCAAACTCACAGCTATGTCACCCATACGACAACCCCCTGAGTGGTATTACGTAGGCCTGAGGTTCGCAACATAATGCTATGCAGGCTCCGAAACGGTTGTAGTTCTTTAAACCGACATCTATTTGACAACTTTCTGTCAGAATCTGCCAGTTGTTCTTGTGGGCACAATGATGAATCTACAAACCACTACCTCTTACATTGTGCCCTTTTTAACGAGCAGAGTCGTTTTCCAAAATCAGCTTGCCTTGAACGATATTTCTCTTGCTAATCTTATGGTCAACCATCTTCTATACGGGACTTACACTGCCAACTTGGAAATGAACAAACTGATCTGTAATACGGTATGTCAATACATAATTAACACCAACCGCTTTCAGTAGCTTCCTGTTTGCGAACTTATAGTTTAAGGGGTAAATGAACAGCAGCCCAACACGTACAGGTCGGGGCGATGTCAGCGCCTAGAGTTCACCTCTGCTATTCTTCCATTTGATCTTATTCCCCGCTCTCTCTATCTCTCACCCTCTTTATCTCGGTCTTTCTTCCTACTCTCCCCCACCTCACACTCAACATCCACACACTTATGCACTCTAACAGACTACAATTAATTAAACTATTATGATTTGCCGTCATTTTGTTGTAAAAAAGTTTTGTATAATCTGTATGTGTATGGCAGACACGGGCATAAGACTAAGTCTTATCGTGTTTCCATCTGAACAAAATAAATCACGTTTAAACCAAATTTGTCTGATTATAACTAAATAATTGTTTTCAGGCATGACAATAGACTGCTGAGAAAGGCTGAAAAGCAACTGAGGTCTGAAATCACCCACTCCTAACAGGAACAAACTGGTTTTGAGCATTTTAGAAAAAAACTGGAAACTTTCTTATTTGGCATGTTTTCGATTTCAAAATTGGAAATCAGATAGGTCTGAAATTTTTTAAGCAGTTCCTAAAAATGTCAATCAAAAATGAGGGGTTTACTGGTCATCAAGAAATTTGGATGAATTTGTTAAATTTGCTTATATCTTACCGACATTCATTGTCAAGTCAAGAGCACTTCCGGATGGTGTAAGAATCTTAGAGTTGAGCCGTGGTAAAACATTGTCTTTATCCATTTCCCAATCAAAAACGTCATCATCATCGCTCAATTCATCCTATTAACACACAGTCAAAAACATCATCATCATCATCATCATCATTCAATTCATCCTGTTAACACACAGTCAAAAACATCATCATCATCATCAACTCTCAATCCATCCTGTTATCATATAATCAAAAACATCATCATCACTCAATTCATCCTGTTATCACACAGTCAAAAACATCATCATCATCATCATCATCATCAAAACTCAATCCATAAAGTTAACACACAATCAAAAATATCATCATCATCATCATTATCATCACTCAATTTCATCCCATTATCATACAATCAAAAACATCATCATCATCGCTCAATTCATCCTGTTATCACAGTCAAACACATCATCATCATCATCATTACCACTCAATTCATCCTGTTATCATACAATCAAAAACATTATCATCACTCAATTCATCCTGTTATCACACAGTCAAAAACATCATCATCATCATCATCAAAACTCAATCCATAAAGTTAACACACAATCAAAAACACCATTATGATCACTCAATTCATAGTTATCACACAGTCAAAAACATCATCATCACTCAATTTATCCTGTTAACACGTGCAGTCAAAAACATCATCATCATGATCATCATTAAATCCATAAAGTTATCACACAGTCAAAAACATCATCATTACTCAATGCATCCTGTTATCACACAATCAAAAACATCATCATCATCATCATCATTCAATCCATAAAGTTATCACACACAGTCAAAACATCATCATCACTCAATTCATCCTGTTAACGCACAGTCAAAAACATCATCATTACTCAATTCATCCTGTTATCATGCAGTCTCAAAAAAGCATTCGCTTTTGTTTCTACGAGAATTCTTAATACTTACCAGATGTAATATTATGATAATGCCTATTATCTAGTCTAGCTCAAAATAACAATTAAAAACTCTGCAGTCTCCTGGTCCTGCCCATACTGTGTCCGGGAATTACCATAGCCCCAGGTACCGAGTCAATTCCCAATCATAGTCAGATTCGTCTTATGTTTGCCTTAACAAACAGCGAAAGCAGCTTAGCCTCACCTCAGCGGGGCGGCTGAGGCAGGGCCATAGTACATCTGGTAAGTATTAAGAATTCTCGTAAAAACAAAGGCGGATGCTTTTTTTATTCTACTTCGAATAATACTTACCAGATGTACTATCATGATAAACTCCGGATTTCGACAGCCAAGAAATACCGGTGGGAGGTGAGGCTCGAACCAGCACTCATCTACCATCCGACAGAGAAGGTTGTGAAGAGACTAGAACGCTGGAATACGCTTGGGTTCCACTATCTGACTCATAGAGTGCTAAACTTCCATGGTCTAAACCGCGCACCCCCACCTGTCAAAAAGGGGAGCAACACCCACCAGACCCGTGTCAGCCCCAAGTCTCAGCTAGGGCAGTCCAGTAGAGTGCAAAGAAGCTACTACAACTTCTAATTTTGAAAAACACTATCAGTATATCGAATAGGTATTCAAATTGGAATGAGTATAATGTCTGTTGAAAGAATAAGATACTCTTGGCTAGACTATTTACTTATTCAGTCTGGTAAATCGACTGTAAGTAAACTAATATTAGTCACTTAATTAATGTAAACGCTCACCATTTTGAGTGCTTGGTCTTTTCTTGTTCATCACAGGAGCTCGGCCCAATCCACGGTCATCCTCGGATCATGTGCATAGCCATTGTTCAGTGCATGTGGAAAAACCTTGTGATATGTGCGAAATAGTGGTCGGATGTGGCTTTAGTTAAGATTCTATTAATTGTCGCGAAGGTAGAAATCAGTGAATGACGACTCGGCATGCCATTGTGCTACAGACCTCACCTCTTCTAATGAGATACCTTTATAAACGGCCGATGCCGCTGCTAGTGCACGGACCTGGTGGCCATTCGCATGATCAATCTGCTTTCCTGTAGCGATTTTGTGCGACATCTGAATAGCATCGACTATCCAACGAGAAATAGTATCTTTAGAGGCGCGCAAATGAGGAGCTTTGAGACATAACCACAGAGATTTCGGGTCATCTCTCCACTCCTCAGTACGTTTCGTATACATTTTCAGACATCTGACAGGACACCAAGCAGAAGAGTTTGGGTCATGTCTAATTAAACGTGGCAAATTGATCGGCTGTCCTTGATATTTAAGTGACAGGAAACAAAGACGTGGAAGTAGTCTTAAACCTTCACCCGTGATGACAAAACGGTCTTGTTCGGCAGAAAGCGCATGTATTTCGCTTCTCCTTCTCGCCGACGCTGCTGCAACCAAGAAAACTGACTTAATAGTTAATAGTTTAATATCTATAGATCCAATTGGTTCAAAGGGAGCATGCCCTAAAACATGTAGAACAAGAGATGGATTCCATGCTGGGATAGGAATTGGCTGTCTAGGTCGCAAATTGCTCATTCGTTTAATAACTTCATTTAAGGTGTCATTCTCCACTCCGTCAATGGCCAGACTGGGAACGACTGAAGCTAATGCAGACTTATATCCTGCTAGGGTTGAAGGTACAAGTTTGTCAACTTCGTAAAAATGACAGATAAAATCTGCTACTGTTGAACAGATGCAGAAAAGGGATCAATATCTCTTCCCTTACACCACTCTGCAAATTTGTTGATTCTATAATTATATGTTCTTGTGGTTGACCCTGTTCTGGCTGAAGCGGCACACTTCGCTGCTTGCTCAGAAAAGCCACGCTGCTTGATAACATCCATGCAGTCAATTTGAACATTTCTGGTCTGTCGTGGAGATACAGACCCCTGTTCTGAGAGATTAAATCTCTTCTGTCTGGAAAATGGATTGGATTGCAGACCAGAAGGTCAAGCTGATCCGTAAACCATGATCGGCCTGGCCAATGAGGGGCGATCAGAAGTACTTGGCACACACCCTCTCTTATCTTTGCCAGAACTTTTGGGATGAGAATCGTTGAAGGATACGCATACGCGTACATTCCCTTCCAACTTATCTCCAGTGCGTCTACTGCTAAGGCTAGCAGGTCCGGGATCGGTGACACATATGTGACAATCTTTGCATTTTGTTTCATCGCAAATAGATCCACATTTGGCTTGCCCCAATGTTTGAATAGAACCTCCGCTACCGATTGGTTGAGCTGCCATTCCGTCGGACGACAAACCATCCTTCGACTGAGCATCTGCTAGGATGTTAAATCTTCCTGGAATGTGTGCTGCCCGAAGAATAATATTCCTCTCTTGGCACCACAGCAGAAGGTTTCGAATCATACACAACTCTGGTGATCTTGTCCCTCCCTGGTTGTTCAAATAAGACACCACTGTTGAGTTGTCTGTCCTGACTAGGACAATCTTGTCTCGGATTAAGTTCTCGAATTTTCGAAGTATTAATGTCACCGCTAATAATTCAAGAACATTGATATGTTTCTGCGCATTGGTCCGATCCCATTCCCCTGACACTGACTGATCGTCCAATACCGCTCCCCAACCCGTTGTCGATGCATCTGTGAAGATGTACATCTGTGGTTGAGGAGGTTGTAGAGGAACACCTCGCAGGATATTCTGTTCTGATAACCACCACTGAAAGTGGAATATCAATGGTTCTTTTACTGGAATCTTCAGAGATAACGGATCCGTTCTCTGAGACCAGAATGACATTAGATACATCTGAACCAGCCTGCGCCTGAGTGCCGCATAAGGAACCACTTTCTCTCGAGATACTAGTAAACCCAGTATTCTGAGAAATTGGCGTGCCATCAGAAAAGCTCCTAGAGAAACTGACTCCAGTACTGCAATCAAACTCTAGACTCTGCTTTCCGCCGGAAAAGCTACGCCGTCCCTGAGATTGAAAAAAAAAAATTCCCAGATAAACAAACTCCTGGGATGGAGTCAATTCTGATTTCTTTAGATTCACAATCCATCCTAGGTCCTTTAGTAAGGCTAGGACTACCTGTAGATTGTTGCGCAGAGTGATTGGATTCCCTGCCTTCAGCAGCCAGTCGTCTATGTAAGTGTGAACAGCTATGTTTCTCCTGCGAAGATAAGAAGTCATGGCGAGAACCACTTTTGTGAAGACCCTCGGAGCTGTGGTCAGACCGAACGGAAGCGCATTTAATTCCAAAACATTGTCTTGATATGCAAAGCGAAGATATTTCTGAAAAGGAATTGACATGGGAATATGAAAATATGCATCCTTCAGATATATCGATACTGCCCACATGCCTTTTCTCAGCCCCGTCATCACCGAAACCATATCCGAAACTTTGGAGAAAGAATAAATTGGTTCAACGGTTTGAGACTGAGAATTGGTCTCCAACCTCCGGTACGTTTCGGAACGAGGAACATCATCGAATAGAAGCCCAATGAGGACTGATTGCGGACTAGATGAATCGCGTTCTTCTGCTGAAGATCTTTGATTTCTGAGCAAATGGCATCTAGACGATCGGATTCCCTTGGAACGGGAGTCCAAACTGGAGTCGATGTTAACGGAACTAACGATTGACGGATGAGCCAGTCCGGTTCGTAGCCGTTTCTTAACCACTGACAGACTAAACAATCTTGTACGACCAGTTCCCATTGGCTTGAGAACAGTTGAAGTCTGCCTCCGACGGTAGGAATCTGCACACAGCTGGCGGTCGATATTGCACAATAAGATGCTAATTCGCTTAGGTGAAGATTCTCGACTCCCTTCGTTCCTGACGTCACTGGAGCGGATCCCGCCGGAAACCTGTCAGGACCGTCCTCCACGGCCACCCCGCGGTTTCTTGGAATATGACGGTCTGGACCCGCCACCACGGTTATCCCTACGGTAACCGCCGCGGCCCGAACCGCCACCCTTCCTGTCATCTTCATACAGCATCTTACTAGAGGACTTATATGAAGATGAATGGCCAGGTCCTTGAGAGCCGGATGGCCGATGGGCATCATGACCTGAAGGACGGAAGGGCGATCTTGGATGCTGTCTCTGCTGCTCCTGACGATGTTGCCTGTAGGACTGCTGCGGCTGTGTCCTCTTAGTCGACTTCCACGACTTGCCCACTACCTCTTGCTCTGCAACCATTGACGCGACCTTGGAGAGAGCTTGTCATGCCGAGCCGCCGAACAGGCATGGACCAATGAAAGGCGCAGACGACAACGCATCCCTCATCTCTGGTCCTGGTTCTCATTCTCCGTCGCTCTGCCAATGTCCTGGTGATCACCCTGGCCAGGCAATCTTGAGACAGGCGCATGGTGTCCCGAATAACTCCGGGAACAGCCTCTGGCAGCTGCCCACCCTCCTCCGCACAGGACAGCATTCCCTGCAGGAGGGTACATCCATGCGAGAGCGCAGCCATGGCTGCCTTCGCCGCATCTTCAATGAGCGTAAGCTCATTAAACGGATCTTTATTGGTCTGGGAAATCAAAGGACGAGAAAGCCCCTTAGACTTCCCGGCCAACGGCCTGTTCAGCGCCTCTCGCTCCCCGACGGAAAGCCGTGGAACCCGGGCATACTGATGGTAGGCCTGCTCCGGAAAACAGACCTTACTCCTCACCTCCTTGGGGGCTTTGGGCAGTGCATACTCTGGCTGAACCAGATGGTATGCCGCAACTTCCAACATGTCGGAAGTCTGCGTGTCCAACGGGAGTGTCGGCATGGCAGAAGAGCCACTTGATAGAGCGCTGGCCGCTCGCTCTGACATCCGTTCCATCGCCGGATCGCGCCGAGATCCAAGCTCAGATGCCAACCCGAGACGGTCGGACATCCAGCCAAGGACCTGCACCCATTCAGCTTCGGTGCAGAAAACGGATTCGTCCATTAAAGAACTACCATTCTCATCTTCCCTCTCTCCCTTGGATGAGAAGGCCACCGACGATCCATGCTGTGAGCTATGGGACGCACCTCTACTAACATAGGGTGCATCCATAACCCGACCACCAGCGGCACCGGTGTCCAGCGAATCGCCAGACACAGATTCCCCGCAGTCCATCGGCTCCAACACGGGAGGCGGGACCACGACCGCTTTGCCTACGGCAGGCGACGGCAATCCGATAGGAGCCGCGCCTAACGCCGCCGGGATGCCGTTAGGAACCGCAAAACACGGCTCCACCGACACCACGGGTTGCACAAACCCCAGATGGAAAATGCCCGATGGAACGTCGACATCACCATCTGCCTGGCAAACGTGTACAAATCCCGAGGGAGACCCCTGGAAGTACTGGGCATTGCCGTCATCGAAATATCCGGCAAGCCGGAATCTTCCATGAGATCTTCCTCCTCCACCGTCGGCTCTTGAGCCAAGGACAGAGAAGGGGCAGGTGCGTGTCCCTCCGCAGAACTAGCCGGACCACCTAAAGGTTGCCCTGCACCAGCCTGCATCGACGGGACCGTGGACTGCAATGAGTCGAACATTGCCTTGAACTGGGCCGCCCATACGCCCAGTGCTGAATCCATACGTGTATTCAGACGACCTTCCAGTCCTCTCAACGACGCCTGATCCAGCTTGGCCACCTTGTCCCTCGCTATCCTCTCCAAGCACGCACGTCGATCCCGATCAAATTCTGCCACCATCTCCGGCGACCAGTTGGCGCACACATCACATGGGCTTCCCACTTTACACTTCGCGCAAGCTACACAGTGATGACCAGAGTATTTGCGCTTCATGAACCTGTTGCACTTCTGACATAGTGTCCTGGTTCTTGGCTTTCTGCGAATACAAAGAAGAATTAAAACGCTGCACATGACAGATGACGAGCAATACGCACAATAGACCTGATAGTAAAATTGAATTACTAGGAAAACATTAACTTTCTCTCAATTAATGATAATCAAGCCTCAGGCAGGAAATATTTGAAACTTTTTTGAGTGAAATTTTTTTAAAACACAACCTAGACGTTAACTAACATTAAAACGACCAGGAAATAACTGCCGATCGCTACAAACACCCTCGACAATGAAGCGAGGGCTAAAAATCGGCATAAATAGAGTGCACAGACAGAGAAGCCAAGCGGAATAAACATCATGGGCGCCGCCATCTTGGCTCAGAGCGCATCCATCTTAGAAAGAACCGAGTCGCAGAAAGAAAGAACCGAGTACCCGGATTAACACTAATAAGCCAACGGGTACCGGGCGACTCCAACAATGGCTACCATTTTAGAATAATGTGCCAATTTAAGGAAATTTCAACAGTCATTATGGCATGAATGTATAAATTCTAGATTGATACAACCTGCCCCTGTGATGATTTCCCTTTGTCCTCCATGATGTCACAGACGACGCACTCCAAACAACTCTAGATATGCAGTCAAATTGAAAATTAAGAGCTCTAGAAAAACGTGACTTGACAAAGTCGCAAAATAGACGAATCTGACTGTGATTGGGAATTGACTCGGTACCTGCGGCTATGGTAATTCCCGGACACAGTATGGGCAGGACCAGGAGTGTGGAGTTTTTAATTGTTTATTTTGAGCTAGACTAGATAATAGACATTATCATAATAGTACATCTGGTAAGTATTATTCGAAGTAGAAAACACATGCGACTTTGCAAGTCAGCAAAATAGACAAATCTGAATGTGATTGGGAATTGACTCGGTACCTGGGGCTATGGTAATTCCCGGACACAGTATGGGCAGGACCAGGAGAGTGCGGAGTTTTTAAATTGTTTATTTTGAGCTAGACTAGATGATAGACATTATCATAATAGTACATCTGGTAAGTATTATTTGAAGTAGAAAACAACATCATCATCATCAACATTCAATCCATAAAGTTATCACACGCAGTCAAAACCTCATCATCATCACTGAATTCATCCTGTTAACACACAGTCAACAAGGCATATCAGTAAACTGATGTATGCTCCCGAAGACATACTCTGTAGGGACACTTGAAACTATGGCCTAGACAAAAATTCTCTGTAATGTTCAGTGAACCATGAAAAGTAGGTAAAAACCATGTTCCGTGAAATGTGAAAAGTAAGTAAGCCTGACCTACTTTTCATATGCAACACACCTTCAGTGTACAATAGATCTATACACCAAGTTTAGTTCCAATATACCAAAAACCTTTGAAACTACAGCCTGGACAGATTTTCTGTAATGTTCCGTAAACCATGCAAAGTAGGTCACAATGACATCCTTTCTACACGCACCTTCAGCATATAATGCATCCATACACCAAGTTTAGTTCCCCTATACCAAAAACGTGTGTAGGTCAAAGGTAGGTCATGCTGAACTACTTTTCATACGATCTCCCTAAGATGCATCCACATATCAAGTTTCAGTTCGCGTATACCAAAAACTACAGCCTAGATAAAGATTTTCTGTAGTGTTCAGTGAACCATGAAAAGTAGGTCAAAAGTAGGTCATGCTGACCTACTTTTCATACACTGAACACCTTCTCCACAAGATGCATCCACATATCAAGTTTAGTTCCTGTATACCAAAAACTCTACACTACAGCCCGAACAAAAACTTTCGGTAATGTTCAATGAACTGTGAAAAGTAGGTCATGCTGACCTACTTTTTATACACTGCACACTCCCTAAGATGCATCCACATACCAAGTTGAGTAAATATATGTCATACAGTCTTGAAACTATGGACCGGATAGATGTGTAGAAAGGGGAACGGATGGATGGACAAAGTACCGACTATATGCTCCCACAAAACTTTTCAGGGAGCCTAACATCATCATCATCAACACTGAATTCATAAAGTTAACACAAACAGATAACAGGTCAGTAACACTCACACCTGGAAATATTAACGTTTTAACTCGCTCAGTCAAAAACAGTATTTGAAGTGGTCTTGAGAAATGTCCATTTGCATACAACTCATTAGCTATAGTAAACTTATGACCCCACTCTCTTTGCCAGAAAAGCTAGTTTCTATTACATATGAGTGTGACTCATATACTCATTATACTCGACTCTGCTTGCTTACATTATAAACTGCCAGTTGTAGAACCTTTGTTGCCTGTAATAGCTCAGTAACAATTCCTTCTTCAAATGTCTCATCCGTGAGAAAAGCTTTCTTCATCGGTGCTCCATTCAACAAGACTTGCGGGAAGCCACTTAGACCAGACTGCTCGATGAATAAATTACCGCCCTACAAGCAAAGGCATGAACAAAATAATATTTCTTATTAACCAATTAACACTCATATCAGCCAAAACTGGCTTTAGCACTGGTCTTGAGACACTACCATTTGCAGACCAAGAGAAGACTATTTTTGAAAATTTACCACTGGTATGACCAGCTCGATAAGTGAGCCAGTCATTCCAGTGGTAAATTAAAAAAAATAGGCTTATCTTGGTCTGCAAATGGACATTTTCTAAAAGAAAATTAACAAATTTAAGGCTTAAAGGGTTAAATACCAATAACATGATTAAAAGCAAATTTTGAAAGCACTTTGACTGAAAGTTGTTGGTGGCTTCAAAATATTCATCATGTACAGAGTTATTATCCATTGAAATTCTTGTCTGGTGGATTGCGCAGTTAGACAGTTAAGATGAACTTTATTTGTATGATTTTTCGAAAGATTTCGCACATAAATGCACTCCAGCAGGAAGAAGTTATTGGTTTGATTGGCGTCTATCAACTCCTTGATTCCAGGTTCCATTCACACCATATCTAGGCTGGTTTTATTTCAGTCTATTATTGGCAACTTCCCCAGTTTTACCATGGTACCGATTTATACTCATGGGTGGAGATTGCCTATGTTTGCAGTGATCGCCGCTTCAGCAGGGCCTGATGAAAACATTTATATGCGAAAGCTTCTCCATAAATAATCAAATTGATTTCTATGCTTGAGACTAACTTCATGGTTTTAAATCAAGACTCTACACATGTTTGTCATCATCTAAATTTTGCCTAGAAGTCTGGGGGTGCCAGGCTTAAATCTGGGGTTCCCATGCTAGATTTTGTGGGTATGTTTGTGCAAAAACCTATAAAACTAATGAATATTTAATAATAATACAAGATTTTCAGAGGGCCCATGGAACTCACTGCCACTACTTTTGGGGGTACCAAGTTTCAATTTGGGCTATATAGTCCCCAATAGGCCCCATATGACAATCCCTGTACTCCACATGTAATTTCGTGACTGAAAGAAGTGATAGCCACTAACCTGTCTGACATCGTCATAATCGCCGTTACCACCAAACACAACATCGATGTCAGCTTTAGGATATGAGCCTTTGAACTCTGTGATCACATCCGATGCTGTTAAATCTTCACCAGTTGTTTTAGTATAAACCTGAAAAATAGCAAATATATCAGGATTACATAGAGTACAGCTTTATCCATCCATTATATGACGTCATAATCAACTACGTGACGTGTAAGATGATGTCATAATCATGACTTCATGAATGACTTGATATAGTCCGTATTTAACGCTTAATAGAACAACAGCTTATGATCATGTCGATAGTCACTTTAGGACCGGCGGTATGATCAGCGAATGAAAAGAAGAAGAACAACATGTTGTTCGAATTGTATGTCTTTACCATTTAATTAATATTTTGAAACTAATTTGACTGGAGGCTATTGCTGCCGTTTCAAAATATTTAACAGCTTACCTGTATAGTTCTCTGGAAATTGATAGTCACGGAGTTCAGAGATTCATCGATCCCAAGACGGATGAGGTGTGGGTGGAGCTTAGATAGAGATGGACGGGGCATAATTAAAATTGGAAAAGTCCCTTGGATTGGAAAACATCGCTGCCTAAAACATAACAATATTCCACAGAATATTTCTTTCTAACTAACACGTTTCAGTTTCTATTTTGGAAACATACTACCTTATTTCTGAGGTGTTCTATACAGGAATGGATACAATATGGAAGATTCATGGATCAGATCTGTAAATCAAATTACGCCATTCTGCCATTTTTAACCTTACGTAAATATTGGATTAACAATTTACAAATAAGGTCGAAGGGAAGTCGACTATAGTTAATTAGTTAGTTAACTATTTCAAGTTCACTTGGCGTCTAATTAACTATGGTTCGTGGATCGAACTTGACCAGAATAACAAGTATGTCAGCTTACATCAGTGATAAATGATAATGCTTGATCCGGCTTGGCGTTCTTTAAGATATAGCTGAAGGCTCGAGTCAGGGCTACTCCTGGGTCATCACGACCTGTGACATCATCCTCATTGTTCACGACAAACACAAAGCCAACTCTGCAACACAAGCATGAAATACATGCAAACTTGTTCAAGAGACCACTTGTCTCGAGGGACCCTTTAACCCTCAAAATTATTCAAGAAAATTTAAATTTTCTCATAGAAAATCTTTATTTGCAGACCAACAGAAGACTATTTTTGAAAATTTACCACTGGAATGACTGGCTCGGTTATCGAGCCAGTCATTCCAGTGTTAAAATTTTAAATATAGTCTTCATTTGGTCTGCAAATGGACATTTCTCAAGACCACTGCTGAAGCCGTTTTGGCTGATATGAGGGCTAAAGGGCTACGGTCAAGTTAATAAAAAAAAATTACAGGCCAAGAGAAGACTATTTTTGAAAATTTGTCACTATAATGACTGCCTCAGTAAACCGAGCCAGGCATTCCCGTGGTAAATTTTCAAAAAATAATTTCTCTTGGCTTGTTAATGGATGTTCCACAGGACCGATGCAGCGGCTGATTTTATATTGATTGATTATTAAAGATTGACTAAATACTCATTAACCCTTACAACTCTGATGTAAAAATTTTAAGTTCAGATTAATTAAAATGATGAACTGGTGTTCATTTTTCAACGAATTCGGTGGCAGCATGATCCACCAAAATTGTTGAAAAATGTGCACCAGTTTCTTTGCTATTGACCGTGTAAAAGATAGATTATTGACATCAGAGTGGTAAGGGTTAAGAGTAGTAGATGTTATTGATGGGGTTGATTGATAGCTTATCTATGTTAATTTCAAGGCCAGTTCTTACCTGACAGGTGCACTGTGAACATAGAAAGCCTCCGCTAACTTAATTAATTCACGACTGGTTAAGTCAACAGGATCCACAATGAGTACCTACAAGGTAACAAGAAACAAACATCAAATTCTGATTCAAGATTACTGCTTCTCTGATGTACGTTTTTAGAACTTTGTTACCTCTAACTAGAATAACTGTCTGATACTGATGGTCAGTTCGTCGATCGGTCATATTTTTTTACATTTTTTGCAAAGCCACAGGGTTCATATACCATCAGAATGAAATTCCATATTTCTTTCATACCTTTTTTTAGACTGACCAAGATCATCCTTTGCTGTGGTCTTGAGACATGTCCATTTGCAAGACATGAAAAATATTTTTAGTCGCGCCTCGCAACTAGTATAAGTCGGTCTATCTCTCTGTCAGTCACTCTTGACTGTTATATTTTTGTCATTCCTGCGAAAGCCACCTCAAGTCGCAACTATAGCATGTACATACATGTTAAAAATTGTACCACTGTAATGACTGGCTCGATAACCAAGTCAGTCATTCCAGTGGTAAGTCTTCCCTTTATTCTGCAAATGGATGTTTACTTAGCAAACATTGTAATTTTTATGAACACTTTTTGACCATTAAATGGTTAAATTCTGTATTTAGGGAAGAGGCGCCGGTCTTGAATTTATCTTGTTAAAATCAAAATCAACTCACTATGAAATACCAATTGACAAACGTCAAACTACCATTGGAAACAAAATTTCTATTTTTAGTCATGATGACTTGACCATTGACTTCTTGACCACTGGGCAAGGTGTAATAAATCAAGGAGCGGTTATATACTTGGGATAAATGTATGAAATCTTCACTCACCAGGTTAAACATATTCCTGGCAATGTGTCTTAACATCCCAGGAAACGTTGGCTGAAGGAGCTCTCTGACGGAGCGACCCCAGCTACGATACTTCAAGTCCTTCTCAAGATTATTGATAAACTGGAAATAAAGAATACAGTTTAGGTTAACATCTTCAATCTAGCAGACCACATAAACCTTATACCTAGTGATGAATGTGGCTACCAGATTAAAATTAACTTGACTGGCAGTCATAACAAATTAAGTCCAAAATATCAACAGCTTTCTCTTTGCTGTATGGTTGCAGTTTGCCTTGAAAGATAGCCACACTGACTTCAGGATCAACAGGATATATTGATAACATGTTATGGGGTACCTATGATTAGCTTAGTCTGGCTTCTCTAAAGGGGGGGGGGGGGGGAGAGGAAGGGGAGGGAGTGGAGGAAGAGGAGGAGCAGGAGGAGGGGGAAGGAGGCTGGTGAGGGAGAGGAGGATAATCAGGAGGGCAATAATGAAAGGGAGGGCGAGGAGGATGGGGTGGAGGAGATAGGGAGGGAGGAGAGGATGGGAGAGTTAATAGCATTTTTGAGGATAACAGTAATAACTCATGACATATTTTGACTTCATATATGGCATCAGTAATTGAAATCGATGATCAATGAATGACAAACACATGCGTGCACGCACACACAATATATATATATATATATATATATATATATATATATATATATATATATATATATATATATATATATATATATATATATATATGGTGGTGGGCGAGCACACTGGCAGGCGGGTGGGAGGACAGACCGACGGAGGAATGGGCGGATGGATGGATGCGTGAGTGGGTAGTTGGGCTGATGACAGGGTGGGCAGGTGGTGATGGTTGGGTGCCTGGATCACCCTGGATGGGGTTGTGGGTGGGGTGGTTGGGTTTGTGGGTGGATGAGTGGGTGGGTATGTGTGTTGGTGAGTGGATGGAGTGGAGTGAGGGAGGGGGGATGGAGGGAGGATGAGAAGTATGGATGGATGATGGATGGATGGATGAATGGATGGATGGAGGGACAGAGTTAGGGAGTGAGGGAGGGTGGGATGGAGGGATTGATGGACATATGAGTAGAGGTGGGATGAGCTGGCCCCTTTTTACGCCTTTTTCTTTATTTTTATATATATATATATATATATATATATATATATATATAATACTCACATGTACAGCACTGTGACGCATATCAAGTGCATAGTCCTCTTCTGTAGAGAAGTCAAGCTTCAGTAGGCGCATCATTTGTTCACCCTAATAATAATAATAATAATAATAATAATAATAATAACTAGAGTTGTAGTGATGTAGTATTTAATAAAGGATACACCTCCCCCACCACCCACCCCCAAACCTCCCCTCCCCTTGCCCCTCCCCCCACCCACACCATCCCAGATTATATTCTGCCTTTCGCTTAATACATGCACCCCACCCCAACACCCCAGGCTCCACTGAAACTTTGCCTTTCACTTAATGCATGCAATTAATCTTGAAGTTTGGTGAACTATGAATTCAGACTAGCTACATGTAAAATGCATCCATACACCAAGATTGGTTAATGTATAAAAAAAAGACTCAAACTAAAGGCCAGACAAGAATTGTCTATCATGCTCAGTGAACCGTGAAAAATAGGTCAGGTTGACCAACCTTCGATGTGCGACACAATAATAACCTACAATGCATCCATACACCAAGTTTGGTTACTGTATAAAAACAAGGCATATCAGTAAATTGATGTATGCTCCCCGAAGGCATACTCTGTAGGGACACTGTAGAAACGGTGGTCTGGACAAAGACTCTCTATAATGTTCAGTGAATCATGCAAAGCATGTCAAACATATGTTCAATGAACCATGAAAAGTATGTCACAACCACGGATGAGTTCTATTACATAACATCTATTACTACTACTTCAAAATTTCTCTATTACTATTTCAATTATTCTGATTTTGATCTATTACTATTACTATTACATTTCCAGATCACACACGAACAAAATAAATGTTTTATATTGTTCATCAGTCCATGAATAGAAGATTGATAACCCTTTCAACATTGCAATCCCATTATCACAATTTTACATCAACCATACAGCTAAACAGTTGAATATTTTGAAATAATTTGACATTTTTCATCATAATTTGTTGTAATTGGTCTATAGGGTTGAAATGGTTAAATGCTATTCACTTATTTCAAACGTTTCCATTTGACTCTGCATGTTGTAGGTGATATAACCGCTTGCTATAAATAAAATCATGCGGCTTGCTTTGAAAACTATTTGACTGAAAGTCATTGTTCCTATGACAGCAACAAATCAAATTTCAGTTAAACATTTTTTCAAAATATCCTGCACGTTTAACTGGAAGGAATGGGTAAAATTCCATAATATAAAATGCTAGTGACTAGATTGCTGTTTTAGGCAGCAAATGGTTTCTAGGGTGAGCTCATAGGCCATAGCTGGGTAGAACTATTTAAGCCTTATTATGTACGCTTGAATGAGTTTATCCATTTTGTACGCTCTTTCATCATCCAGACATCTAGCTGTGCTCACTGTGTCAGAGCAATTAAAGTTTCAACCAATGTGTAATTGTCCCATAGTGTGATAATGATCTCTATTGATGAACCGCATTAACACTTTCAGCTATAAGCACAAGGCAAGACATAACAAGATCAGTACTGATCACATGTCCCCCCCCCCCCACCCCCGACGGGTGTTGTTATTAAAACACATTTTTGAGATTCTTGCCTTTACAAAATTGTGTGTGTGTATATGCATGTGAATCTATGGTGGCTACAACACTACATATTTTCCTTGAATTCTATGCCATTCAAGGGGGATAACTCCATCACATCTAGACGCACATCGCTGAAACGCAATCCCCACCGAAGCCTCGTCATAATGAATCACTATACCAAATTTGAAATAAATTCATGCAGACTAGCTAAAGGTATTGAACGGAAACCAAATTTTCCTTGAATTCTGTCATTCAAGGGGGATAACGCCATCACATCTGGACGTGCGTCGCTGAAACGCAATCCCCACCGAGGCCTCGTCATAAGGAATCACTATACCAAATTTGAAATAAATCCATGCAGGCTACCTAAAGGTATTGAATGGAAACCAAATTTTCCTTGAATTCTATGTCATTCAAGGGGGATAACTCCATCACATCTGGACACGTGTCACTGAAATGCAATCCCCATCGAGGCCCCATCATAAGGAATCACTATACCAAATTTGAAATAAATCCATGCAGGCTAACCCCCAACAGACCCCCCTTTAGTGGGTTGGTCTGTAGTTTTATTAACCACTATAAAAACATACTTACCGTTCAATCACTACTTGCTAAATCAAATATCTGCATTTAGCTATCAGAATAAAGTTTTTATTCTTGCCTATACACTCCCTAATGCCTATACCATCACCATGTAGACCCTCCACCAGGCTTCTGGTAGAGGGACCCCCTGCATTAGCCTTACAATAGACTGGCACCAGTCTATACTCACTCCTTGGTGACGCTTGTCACTAAGCACGCTCGCGCATGCGCAGTAGGTCCCACTTGTGAAAACTGAATCACTTTTCTAAATTTAAGTGCTGTACATCCAGCCTAGATTCTCAAATCAATACCCAGCGGGGTGGCTGAGGCCGGGTCGTAGTGATTGAACGGTAAGTATGTTTTTATAGTGGTTAATAAAACTACAGACCAACCCACTAAAGGGGGGTCTGTTGGGGGTTGTTATTACACCACAAAAACATCCATTACCGTTCAATCACTACTTGCTAAACCCGTAGATTTGGTCAGTGCCCCACTATGAAACTTTGGTGGGAGGTGATTTGAGAATCCATAAGCAAGGATAAAAATCAAACCAAACATAAACAAATGTTAATAACATAACATAATGGTGCATCCTAATCAATCACACAGTGATTAACAACCAAATAAAACTTTAAACATAAAGATTTAAACCAACAACCAAGGAATAACTCTCACCATTCTCCGCAGACGCACAGTCCTAACGAAAATGGTGGGATGTGCTTGGTAAATGGTCTTCAGCCTTCTTGGTTAAAATAGTAATGTTCCTAAAGAAGGATGCCGCTGCGCTCTGGTCTTTCAAATAAAAAGAGGTAAAAGTAGACTCAGATTTCCATCCTGCAACTTGCATAACTTCGTCTACGGAAGAGCCAGCAAACAAAGCAAAAGAGGTAGCCATCCCTCTAACATCATGAGCCTTAATGTGAGAGAGATTGACTTGCTCAGGAGACGCAATCTCGTAGCATAGTTGAATGGTATCACAAATCCATCTAGCGATGGAAGCTTTAGAGACCGGTCTGGCTACCCCTTCCGCGTAGGGAACCCATAAATGAGACGGATCGGATCTTTTAAAATCGGTACGACGCTTATAAGCCTTAAGAGCTCTGACTGGACACCAAAATCTGTCAGACGGAGAAAACGAAGATAAAGAATTAAAAATAATCGGTTTAGCTGGATAACGGTTTGATTGCGTTTTTGACAAAAAATCCCTTCTAGGATATAATACCAAACCGTCCCCAGCTTCAATAAATCTATCCTTTTCAGCGGAAAATGCATGGATCTCAGATCGTCTTCTAGCAGAAGCAGCCGCTACTAGAAAAACCGCCTTAAAAGTTAAAAGCTTTAAACTAATCGAGGCGATAGGTTCAAAATGATGCCCTGCCAAAACCTGAAGAATCAGCGCCAAGTTCCAGGAAGGTAATGGTTTAGCAATAGGAGGCCGAATATTACCTAAACCTCTGATGAACCCATTCAGCACCTTAGTATCTTCAACATCTGCATTTAACAAACAAGGAAGAGAAGATGCTAAGGAAAATCTATATCCTCTAACCGTGTTAGCAGTCAGATGAAGGGAATCGAACAGATAAGATAAAAAGTCTAACACTTGGGATATAGAAACAGAATCGGGCACGAGATCATGATTTGAGCACCATTCTCCGAATATCTTAAGTCGACCCTTGTAAACTCTTCGGGTCGACTCCCTCCTGGCCGAATTAATAATTTCCTGAGACCTTGCAGAAAACTTATTCTCAGTGACCGAGCACTCGATATTCTCCAAACACACAGACTGAAGATTCCTGGGTTTGGATGAAGGCACCTTCCCCTTACTTGGGATAACAGATCTGGGGACACTGGCAGCAGACGTGGGAAGTCTACTAGAAGATCGAGAAGGTCTACGAACCAGATCCTTTTTGGCCAAAATGGAGCTATCAACAAAATCTCGCATACCTGATCCTTGACTTTCTTCAGAACCAGGGGAAGCAGGATAGTCGGAGGGAACGCATACGCGAAGATTCCTTTCCAGGACTGAGCCAGGGCGTCCACCGCCAACGCCTGATCGTCCGGAAAAGGAGACATGAAAGAGGAGATCTGGGCATTCAGCGAGGTCGCGAACAGGTCTACATGGGGACGATCCAGGAGGTTGAAGATCGCTTTGACAACCGACCTCTTTAACTGCCACTCTGTGTGGGCGAATTTGGAAGGGCGAGACAACTGATCCGCCAGAAAATTCAGACATCCTGGTACATGGGAGGACACCAGGAAAATCTGCTTCATACGACACCACATGAGGAGATTCCACACCTCCAAACACAGGCGAGACGACTTCGTGCCTCCCTGCTTGTTGATATACGAGACTACTGTGGAATTGTCTGATCGAATCGAGATCTTGAGGCCCTGCACTTGATCCGACCAGGCAAGGAGAGTCTTCTTGACAGCCCACAATTCCAGAATGTTGATGTGGGCTGACGACTCCTCTCGGGACCACAGGCCTGAGACCGAAAAGGAACCCCAGACCGCTCCCCATCCCTCCTGGGAAGCGTCTGTAAAAATGACCGCCTGAGGAGAAGACTTGACCAGAGGAACACCCATCATCAGCAGAGAGCGATCCTTCCAAAAATCTAGATGGGGCCTCAAATGATCTCTGACCGGGATCTGATGGTACACTGAATGGGTCGACTGTTTCCACAGGGACATTAGATACATTTGGAAAGGTCTCCTCATCAGCGCCGCCCACGGAATGATGTTCTCGACGCTGACCATCAAGCCTATCACCCGGAGAAAGAATATTGCTCTGACCACGGCAGAGGAAGCCAGAATTTCCATGGCTACTAGGATTGCTTCTACTCTTACCTCTGAAGGGAAGACTAAGCCTTGACCAAGGTCGAAAGCCACACCTAGGTGGGTGAAAACCTGAGACGGGACCAAAGATGATTTTTCTAGATTTAAAACCCATCCTAGACTGGAAGCCAGACTGCAGACCTCTGGAATGATGCTTGCCAGAATTGAGGCAGATTCTGCTTTTAGCAACCAGTCGTCTATGTAAACGTGAATGGGAATAGAACGACTGTGCAGAAAACCTGCCACTGCTGACACTAGGCGGGTGAAGAAGAAAGGGGCCGTGGTCAAGCCGAACGGCATGACTCTGAATTGCCATACCCTCCCCTTGAACGCGAATCTCATGAATTTTCTGAATGGAGGGTGTATGAGAATGTGAAAATAGGCGTCCTTGATATCTATGGACGCTGTCCACATGCCTGGACTCAGACCGGCGATAATCTGAGATACCGCCTCCATCTTGAATTTTGGGGTGGATATATGCAGATTTAATCTCTTCAGATTGATGATTGGACGCCATCCACCTGATTTCTTGGGGACTAGAAATAGAGTTGAGTAGAATCCCGGGTCTACTCTCCAACATGGAACCTCTTCTATAGCCTTCTTCAACCACATTGACTCCACTTCGTCTTCCAAGGCTACCAACTTCTCCAGATTGGATGGAGCTGGAGTCCATTTGGGCTGGTAAGACAGAGGAGGAGGCAATTCTATCCAAGACGGAGCATAACCCCAGCGGATTTGATCTAACAGCCAGGAGTCCTGGGCAAGGGCTTTCCATGTCTCCCAGAACAGAGACAAGCGCCCTCCTACTGGCACGCTGGGAAGAAGGGATTGCACCGATAGATCCAAAAGTTGTAGAAGAGGAGGAAGGACTGGTAAATGAGATTGGGAAAGGCCTGCCCGGGCTGAGGCCACCCCTTCAAACCCGTCTAGGTTGAAAACCTCTAGAGGAGCGTCCTCTAGAACTAGACCTGTAACCTCGAGAGAAAAATTGACCCCTTCTCGCCTGAGGAGGGGCTTGACGAACCTGGGCTCTAGGTCTATGAGATGAAATGGATTTAAAACGATCCTCCTCCGCAGATCTGGAATGGGAAGGGGAGGACCGATTAGAGTTCGTAAACACCCTTGACGGATAAGCCCCATATTCATCCGGCCTAAGACTCTTCCTCCTGGGAGAGGAGGAGGGACTCTTCACCGCAGAAGAGTCCCTTTTAACTGACGGCCTCAAAACCGAAATCTGATCCCGCAGATCCTTATCTGATCTGAGACGATCAGACTCCGCCCTAAGGATCGATGTAGAATCCTGACCGAAAATATCTGATCCGAAAGGCGGAGCAGATATCAGGTTACTCCTGAGGGAATCAGAAATATTCACCTCAGCAAGCTTCCTTGACCTTCTCTTAGAGGTGATGAAACCTAGTGAACGGCAAACTGAATTCAACGAACCTCTTGACAGGTCAACTAACGAACGAAATATCTCCGGAGGAACCTGACCCCCTTTCTCGTGAGTTTTGAGCATAGCCTCTGAAAGAAGGGCCAAAAAGTTTGCTGACTTCAACTGAGCCCGACAGACAGACTCCCATCTAAAAAGGTCTGATGAAGATTCTACCTTAGCCGCTTCCTTCAGATGCGATGAAAGAACATCCCATGTCGGACCATTAAGAGATTGAGTAGAAGCCAATCTAATGTAATCCTCTTTCGGAATCTGAACTGGAGCATCTACCTTGGGAGTAAGAGAAAAATCTTTCAGTTGGACATCGTTAATGTAAAAATCTAACATGTCTACTACCAAGTTATCTACCGGAAGAACAGAAGGAACATTAGCTGAAGAGACTGAAGATGACAGCGCAGAACCAAACGACGGAGGATCAAGCGAAAATTCATCCTGAAGAGGAAGAGATAGAGACGAAGCTATCCATTGATGAGCCCTAGACCAGTCATCTGGCGAGGCCCTCTCGTGATAGAACCTCTTCAGATCCCTGGCCCTGACTGATCTCTGAGTAGCCTTGACAGAAAAGTGAGACGGAGAAGAGGAAGAAGAAGAAGAAGGAGGAGGACAGATGTCTGAATCTAGCGAAACAGAAGCATCCACGATCCTCAGAGAGGAAGGAGAAGCTAAAGCTCTAGAAGGAGCGTCCGAGAGAGTGTCCAACGTCAATGGAGACTGATAAGCACTAGCAACACGGGCCTCAGGCTGACTAGAACTGAAAAAATAAGGATCCAACTCACTAGCTGAAAATCTGGACAAAATTGAAAATCTAGCTGAAATAACAGATCGGTGAAGAGAGGAATCGCGGCTTACTGAAAACAAGGAAAAATCTAAACCCGAATCAACTATCTGGAACTCTAATTCTGGAGACAGAACGACCGAAACAATAGGATCCGAATGATCAAACTCCGGAGAAGATGAAGAATAAGAAGGCAAAGTAGGAACAGATGGATCAGAAGAAGAAGGTATGTGAGACGTCGCAGAATAATTCTGCTGAAGGGAAGCCGGAATATGAAGAAAACCTGGAGGCGGAGATATAGATGATGGATGAAAAAGAGAAGACGAATTAGAAACATGAGAAGACGAAAAATCCCTAGCAGACAAGCCAGATACAGACGAAGAGGACGGATGACTACTACTCTTCTGAGAACCTGCTTGAGAGAACAAGGAAGGAGATGAATAATGTCTATCAAAAACGGGAGGACCGGCGCGAAAATAACTAGAATCGGAATTAACAGACCTATTACTGGACTGGGAATCTGAGTTATTCGGCAGCTCATAACTTGATGCATAAACAGAAGTTCCCGTCGGGACTGAAACACCGAGACCGGAAATAGAACGCTTCATATCTCCTAATCCGGAAGTAGAAAAACTGTCACCAGAAGCGGAAATAGGAAACCCCGAAACGGAACCGGAAGTCGCTTGCAAGGACGGGTCAAACCGACCCGGACATGCATAAGATGGACCGGAAGTGTCCACACCACCGCCGGAACCGGAACTAACCAAAACTGGGCCGGAAAAGGAGGATGTATGTAACAACGGATCCAACTGACTCGGATAAGCATAATTCCCACCGGAAGTAGTCACACTACTACCGGAAGAAGAGCCTGACAATCCGGACACTGAACGGTGCATAGACGGGTCCAACAGACCCGGATGCACATTCTTCCTACCGGAAGTAGCAGCACTACTACCGGAAGCGGAAGTCGACGAACCGGAAACGGAAGACGCCATATGATGCACCGCCGGGTCCAACAGACCCGGAACTACATTGTTCCTCCCGGAACCGGAAACTCTATAGCCGGATCCTGAAGAACCGGAAACGGATGTTGACGCATAAGCCATATTCTCATGAGTCACCGGATGTTCAGCCAAGCCAGAAACAATCACGGTGCTCATTTCCGGATGCCCGGTAAAACCAGAAGACATTCCGGACAGCAAACCCGCTTGCCCGGACAAGCCAGGAGCATAGACGGGTGCTTCCTTAGAGGCGATCGGCGATCTTACCACCTTCCTTGCAATTGGAATCACTGTAAACCGGACCTTAGCTTGAGGTGACACATCGGAAGCTTCCGCCCCAAATACCACCGCTTGAGACTTAAGCTGGTCCTCAAGTCTAACATGGTCTTTGACCTGGCTCCTACCGG
This sequence comes from Chaetoderma sp. LZ-2023a, assembly GCA_034401795.1. Lineage (NCBI taxonomy): Eukaryota > Metazoa > Mollusca > Caudofoveata > Chaetodermatida > Chaetodermatidae > Chaetoderma > Chaetoderma sp. LZ-2023a. The sequence goes on from CM067368.1 coordinate 29,617,374, forward strand.
AGGATACCTTACCAGGTTTCTTTCTTGTCTCGCCGGACTTTCCTTTGGGAGACTTGATTTGTTGTCTTGATGTTAAGGAAACCGGCTTTCCCCATTTACGAGATCGCGACTGAGGGCTAAATTCGGAGTCTGATGACTCCTCTTTAGCGGCCTTAATAGCAGATGTAATACGCTCGTCTAAAGATTTCGTCAATACATTTGCGAAGGATTCAAATCTGGCGAATAATGCCATAACCGGATCTGTGATAGAGGAGCTGCCCCCCTCCTTTGCTGAACCCGACGTATTAATAGAGGTGGAAGCAGATGTTACTGCTTTAGGACCTTCAACAACGGAGGGAGAGCGACCTGAGGGCAATGCAGGCTTAACCACGAAATCCTTAAAAAACGCTTTAGATACGACCAATGGCCAACCCTTGCACACTCCACACATTTTTAAAGGGGTGCAGGTGGTACACCTCAGGCAAACATGCCCCGTATAATCCTTAGCGTGAACCCGATCACACTTATTCGACGCACACTTTATTTTCTCAGAAGATACTGACACTTCCTATAAAAAATAAGAAATGATGCGAAATAAAGCAACTAGCTTTAAGCAAACCTGAGATATCACAGACGCTACGCCTTGGCCTATTTAAATAAAGTGTTTGAAGAAAGAATCAGTAAAGATTCTGATATATGTTTGAGAGCACTAGGACCTACGTTACTAGGAGTGGTACTGGCTATTATTATTATTACATGGTACTCTTGATGGTATATAATAGGCATGGTTACTCTAACCTCGAAAACGGGAGTAGTGACACGAAAACTGGTAACTCCAAACGTTAGAGTTACAAACACCTCTAAAACACCATGATATATAAGTTAAACATAACTTAGGAAGAATAGACTTCATGGTAGGCATTCCCGAGTCAACTCGTGATAACTGGAAATTTCTAGTTAGCAAGCTAAAACTTTTATATCGATTTGATAGCTGACAGTACTGTATAGCTAGCAGAATATTTGAAAAGTGATTCAGTTTTCACAAGTGGGACCTACTGCGCATGCGCGAGCGTGCTTAGTGACAAGCGTCACCAAGGAGTGAGTATAGACTGGTGCCAGTCTATTGTAAGGCTAATGCAGGGGGTCCCTCTACCAGAAGCCTGGTGGAGGGTCTACATGGTGATGGTATAGGCATTAGGGAGTGTATAGGCAAGAATAAAAACTTTATTCTGATAGCTAAATGCAGATATTTGATTTAGCAAGTAGTGATTGAACGGTAATGGATGTTTTTGTGGTGTAATAACAACTAAAGTTATCAAGTGGAAACCTAAGGTGTGACAGACGGACGGACAGACCGACGCACACATGGACGCCGCCTATTACTAGTGTCCCCGTCGACGACCGTCGGGGGACAATCTTTATGTTGCAGGAAATATTTTGTTAAATATTTTGAAATTAATTTGATTCAAAGCTCACTTAGGGCAGCAACAGCTTCCAGTCAAATTAATCTCAAAACATTTGTTTTCAAATTGAGACACTAGGATTTCATTGATAAAAGGGTTAATAAACTATTTTGTCTAAGCATGTTCTCACAATGATATATATATCTAACTTGTTGACCCATTCATATAAATTAACTCATTTAACCCTACAACCCTAGTGCCTCATTTTAAAACTTACTTGATTCAACGTTGATATTGGATTAGGTAACATCAGCTGGTAAATCATGATGAGATGTATTTTGTAGGTCATGTCTAGCTTGTAGAGTTGAAATGGTTAACCTTTAGACCACTGATAATTTCAAATTCCTAAATTCTCTGTTCTTTCATATGTAAGCCAGCCATTCAGGAGTAAATGGATAAACACTAGTGCTTCACAGTCATAGCAAACAAATTCACTCTACTATATTTACCATATTTCATCCTGTATGTTGCAGATGATAATTGTTTTATACTATTACTATAGCTATATTTGTACTGATTGTTTTGCAGATAATTTGATTGAAATTTGTTGCTGCCTACATTTCACAATTTCTTAAAATATAAAAATAACGCCTGTAACAGATAAGTAATAGGCTATTACCTATTACTTTTCAATCTATTACTATTACATCATAAAATTTATAATCTATTTCTATTACTATTACATGGAAATTGCTGTAATAGCCTATTACAATTACTATTACATATTACTATTACCCCATCCCTGGTCACGTTTCATACGCAACACACCTTCAGCAGATAATGTATCCATGCATGAAGTGTCGTCACAATACTCCAAGCAAATCTAGTTATCGAACGAAAACCTGTGTGTGATGGATGCATGGATGGACGGACGAAATGAAAACATAATCACACGACCTTTGTGAAAAGCGGATGGGGGGGGGGGGGGATAACAAATTTGGTTGAATTCGGCCAACTTGATATTCTGACCCCACTCCCACAATTGGGACAAAGCCGAATGTAAATGTCAACTCGCAATCTGCAATCATATGGTTGAATTCCATCAAAAGGTTTTAGAAGCGATAGCTGGCCAGACTAATATTTCTGCCAATTTTTTTTTAATACAGGCCCATAATTTAGCGGTACGGCATGATGTGGTACAGGTAGGATATGAGAGAGCAAGGTAGTATACGAGATGCTATGGTATGGTAAGGGATGGTCTCGTATGAGCGAGTAAGGTAGGTATGAGGGGGGGAGATAGAGAATAGAGTGTATGTAGGGTATGACAGAGCTATCTTTCATATCAAAGTATGGTCGGGCAAGGTATGGTATGAACGGGTGAGTATGGCATGAACGGGTGAGTATGGCATTAGAGGGTAAGGTAGGGCATGAGTGGATATGACAAGACAAAGCATGGGATGGGAGAATAAGGTAAGGTACAAGAAGTATGCTAGAGTACTAAACTGCATGGAATGATAGGCTAAGAAAGAATTTAAGGGTTCATCACTAGAGGATGTGCATCAAACATCTTCAGTTCAGATCACAACAGAAACGACAAACACGGTACACACCATGAAAATGATAATGTGAACAATTACATCCATTATCTTTGCATGTTTGGGTGTGGTGGGTCGGTCACATGACCAACGCATAATACTAACTACCTGTACTCACCTGAATGCCTAACGAGAACATGCCTTCCATCAGCCTCCCCTCGCTCTTCAGTAGCTCGACCATGGTGAAGATATCATAGACATCAAGGTCTATAGGCAGGCCATTCAGGTAGAAAAGTGTGTCACCCTGCCCTATGTGGTGTTGGTTCTCAAAGTACTGAGGAAACAAGACCAATAAGAAGCATGCTCAATTTCTAGGCCGTTTAACCATTTCATGACAAAACTTGGCAAAACCGGTCTCTGCAGTGATCTTGAGGAATGCCCATTTGCAGGCGAATTGAAGACTATTTTTGGAAATTTACCACTTGAATGATTGGCTCCATAACTCAGCCAGTGATTCCAGTGGTAAATTTTCAAAAATAGTCTACTCCAGTCCTGCAAATGAACATTTAATAAGTAAATAGTTAGATTTTTTGAACAAATTTAGCCATTAAATGGATAACACTTTCAATCAAAAATCTTTGATAAAATAAATTCTTTACGAAATAAAGTATATTCTGTTGAATATGACTGGAACCATTTCTGTCTAAAATAAATTATTTACGAAATTAAGTATATTCTGTTGAATATTTTGAGATTATTATGACTGGAAGCCATTTCTGCCTAAGGCAGCAACGGCTTCCAGTCATGTTACTCTCAAAATATTCAGCAGCTTTCCTGTATGTTAGCCGTGTAATTGAGATTCAGGAAATTTATTGGTGAAAGGATTAATTATTCACTGCTTAGGATTGGTCATGAAAATCAAAGCTTTTGATGAGTGAATGTCATTTTGTGGGCGGACAAGGCAATTTTTGAAAATTTACCATGGAATGACTGGTCCTGCAAATGGATCATTATAAAGACCACTGCAGATGCTTTTTGCTGATATAAGTGTTAACGGGTTAAAGATTGATTAGATTTCAAACATATTGTTCTAGCTCTTCATGCCTGATTGGGAAGCACTTTCCTAGATTCAAGAATCAACAGTGCAACAAAACAATTAAATTCTAGCCAAATATTGTCTAACAGATTACTGATACGACAATATCACAGTGCTCACCAGCCTAAAAGGTACACTAGAATAGAACTAATTATAGATAATATAACCTAAATTGGTACCTTCTGATTTTGTACTATTTCAGCTTTCACTGTTTCTTTCACAGCTATCCTGATCAATGATCTGAAAGGGAAATTATGCATTTCATCATATAAGTCCAAACGAATAGGGAGCGGGATGAATGGATGGATGGGAGGGTGGGTAGGTGGATGGATGGATGGACAGATAGATGGTTGATGGGTGGGGTGGATGGATGGATGGATGAATGGGTGGATGCTTGGGTGGGTGGATGCTTGGGTGGGTGGATGCTTGGGTGGATGGATGCATGGGACGATAGATGGATTGATTGATAGATGATTGGATGAATGGATGGATGGATGGGATTGGATGGATGGATGGATGCTTGGATGGATGGACAGTGAGATGGACGGATGGTAGGGTGGATGGATGGATGGATTTTTCAATTTACTGAGAAAAAGTTGATTTGCAGATCAAGATAAGATTGTTTTTAAAAATTTACCACTGGAATGACTGGCTTGGTTAACAGTCTTCTCTTGCACTTGCTCTGCAAATGAACATTTCTTAAGACCATGGCAGAAGCCAATAACGGCTTGAGCATAAAACCGTTAAAGACAACATAACAAATATTCCTTTGAATATTTTGAAGTTAATTTTTCAACAGATTCCAATCAAACAATTTTTTTAATATCCAAATGCTTATCTGTATGGTTGTCTTGACATTGAAATAACTTTCACCAGTAAAAGGGTTAATCGTTACATATATTTAACCATATAAACCCCATATCAGCCAAAAACAGCTTCTGCTGTGGTCTTGAGAAATGTCCATTTGCAGACCAAGTCTATTTTTGAAAGCTTACCACTGAAATGACTGGCTCAATAACTGAGCCAGTCATTCAAGTGGTAAATTTTCAAACATAGTCTTCGCTTGGTCTGCATATGGTTATTTTCAATGAGAAAATTTAAATTTTTTTGAACAAATTTGAGTGTTTAACGGCTTAACACACTATGACAGTTACTTGGCCATTGTTGGGAAGTTCTGACTGATGTCCCTCAACACTTTTAAAGCATCATCCGGTTTTGCATCGAGAACTTTTTGTGCTCCCTGAAGACTCAAATCTGAAATATATCATAAATAGTTCATGATAAAAACAGAGACCATTATTTAAACAGAATACTATCATGATTTATGAATGTGTAATCTGTTGTCATGCCAAGGCGCCTTTCAAGTCATTTGATAGTAATAACAAGGCTCAACCGTGTCATTTTGCCATTTTTCTGGATCTATGGGAAATATTAATTTACAAGAACTTTCTGGTGGCAAGATGTCAGCTAAATTGAATGAAAAGCAGACACCTCAACAGACATAGATGCAATGTCCACTTTTGCCTACGGCTTGAAAACAAGAAATTCAATTTAAAATATGACAAATTTGACTACTTGCATATGAGTGAGTGTGACTGATGAAAAACCTTTATTAGTGCTGGTGTAAAGATGGGTACAACCTAGTGAATAATCTGTGCTAAAAAAGAGCCACAGACAGATAAACACATCGACAATCAGTCAGACCCAAATGCAATACCCACTTTCTCTTAACCCTTGAATTTATTTAAGAAAATTTCAATTTTCTCATAGAAAATGTCCATTTGCGGACCAACAGAAGAGTATTTTTTTAAATTTACCACTGGAATGACTGGCTCGCTTATCGAGCCAGTCATGCCAGTGGTAAATTTTCAAAAATACTTTTCTCTTGTTCTGCAAATGGGCATTTCTCAAGACCACTGCAGAGGCTGTTTTCGGCTGATATAAGGGTTAAAGGGTTACGGGTGAAACCAATAAATTTCATTTGAAATACGACAATTTTACTATGTGCTTATGAGTGACTGACTATAGCTGCAAGCAAACTAAAAATTGACAATCTCTTCATGAATGAATCCAAAGCAGAGTTCACCCACATATACCTATCTACAAAGCATGAAACTAAAGAAAATCACGATCCACTCCGTGGCGGCGAACCATGGAGGAAAAGTAAAATCCTGGGCTCACTGCTTTGCAGTAGTGCTTACATTTATGCACGCTGCATCATGGGGAACATGGCTTTCCAGTCCTTCTGGAAGCTATGGATTTGTAGATTAAAGATGCCCGTGGGAAAAAGACTACGTACAATACAATGCACCCCGCATATCCTTGATGATATATAACTGTAACAGCTGGGCAGCTCCAAAGGCAGCTCTAGACAAACTTGATGCCTGCCACCACAAACACCTACGCACCATCACTGGACACCGATAGCCAGAGAGCATAATTTCCAATGATGCAGTATACAAGGTGTGTAATACGCCGCCGCTGTCTGTAAGTCGTCCAGCAAAGATGGTCCATGTTTGTGCTAAGGATGCCAGAAGACACACCAGCACAGAGCCTTGGAATTCTCCCTACTCGGAGCCAGCAAATACAGAGCCAGGAGAGGACGTCATTGCATAAATCTGCTAAGTGTGCTACGAGGTGACCTCAAGAAAGCAGGATTGGGTACACTCAAGTCAAGAATGGACCTGAGGAAGCTAAGGATTTTGGCTGAGGACAAGACAGTCGGCAAAAGTGAAGAAGGACTGATTGCAGCTGTAGGATGTTTCTACTACTACAGCCGCAGAATACAGTAATCATACATACATACATATGAGTGACTGATGTGAAACCTTTAGTAGTGATAGTATTGTTTCACATGTGACGATAGGTACATCTTAGTGTATATTATAAAACCTGTGCTGTGACTGCCTTATTGAGCACAAACACTTGACGGATCCGATCTGGCACTCAAACATATGACATCATAATTAATTACATCACATGTAGGCTGACATCACCATCAATTACGTAGAGACATTAGAAACTTTTCATGTCTGTCAGTTGTATGAATTGTATGTCTTTACTATTTAATAAACATTCTGTTGAATATTTGGACACTAATTTGACTGCGAGCTAGACAGCAACAGCACCCAGTCAATTTAGTTTCAAAATATTGAATATCCTACATGTAGTTTTCTGGAAATTGAGATTCAAGGAGTTCAGGGCTTCATCAATCCCAACACGGGCAAAGTGTGGGCAGAGCTTAGCTAGAGATGGGTGGGGTACAGCTAAAACTGGATTCATCACAATAGACAGGCAGTCTCTTAATATAAGTTACCTTGTTAGAGGACAGGCATTTTGCTGCCAAATATGGTGGTTCACTAAGGCATGTATGACCACCTGTGTTAAAGAACCACCATCTTTTGGCATCAAATGGCAGGTGATCTCTCGAGCAGCGGTCACTGTTTCAACCTCCTGTCTAACTATAAAGGTAACCATGTAATGACTAAATTTGGTCAAGAAAATCAGAATAATTGCTTAGCGGATATTCATTTCCAAGTCAAGAGAAGACTATTTTGGAAAATTTACTACTGGAATGACTGGCTCGGTTATCGAGCCAGTCATTCATGTTGTAAATTTTCAAAGATAATATTCTCAAGACCACTGCTGAGGCCGGTTTTGGTCACTTTATCCATGAGCGGGTTAAAGGCGTACCTTGATATTGCCAGACTTTCATTGGCACTAGCTCTGTAGCTGAGTCCACGATATGGTGCTTAAACTCCTTCAGTTCACCTTTCAGATCAGGATTCAGTTCACTAAAACAAGACAAACATAGTCAATGAAGGGATTCATTTCTAGCTATGCCCCGCCCATTTCTAGCCAAGCTCCGTCGACTTTGTACCAGTTTTGGAATCGATTTGAAACCTAAATTCGCAGAATCTAACTTTCAAGGTAAATAAATATACAGGTAAGCTTTTGAATTCCCAGAATCTAAATTTCAAGGTAACGATACAGGTAAGCTATTGAATATTTTGAAACGAATTTCACTGGGGGGAAGTTACTGCTTGTGTCAAATTAGTTTCAAAATATATCAAGAGAATGTTTAGTAAATTGTAACTTAAATCAAAGCCATACAATTCATACACCATGACAGACTATTGCGACATTCATGACACTGTCACACACATATGTCATTTTGCTTGTGGTGTCGGTTAGCAAGTGACGTATTTGATTATAATGTCATATATTTGATTGAGATTGAATCCCTTAATTATAATCAAACCTGTCTATGATAGACACAGCCTAAAGTACAAAAGAGTGGTCATTACAGACAGGTGATAACTTTCAAAACATTTCATGATGAAGCAGGCCAAAACTGGTGTCTGCAATGGTCTTGATGTCACTTTGCAGACCAAGAGATTATTATTTTTAATTTAACACTAGAATGACTGGCTCGATAACCGCGCCAGTCATTCCAGTGGTAAATTTTCAATAATAGTCTTCTTTTTGCCTGCAAATGGACATTTGTAACAACCAATTTTACATGTACGAAAATAGAAATATCTGCTTATTGAACATGTTGAGTTATGAAAATGTGGTCCCAAAGGTTTGTGTCCTTAATAAACAGATTTGCCTGTATCTTACGTAAGTTTCGAGAATATAAAACCAGATGCTTCATCTTCTCCATCGGCATCATCATCGCTATCCTTTTTTTCATCTGAAAAAATAATGTTCAATATCGTGCTATTTGCAGATGTAAATTTATCATTAATATTCAGAATAAAATATTAATGAACAAGGACGGGAAAAGGGAACTATCAAATGCTGTTGACTGGCATATAATAACAAGAATGCTGAAGCGTTCAATGTCTCGCCTGTACATCGTATGGATAGTGCAGATTTTCCAAAGCAAACTTGGCATGGTTCGTAATAGATATATTCACTAAGGCACCAACAAACAACTATAACCCATCAAAAATTTGACCAAACTTTGGATAGTCTGATCTTGAAAAAACTGTCCAAAATTAAATTAGTAATGACGCATTAACCATTGAATACTAGATAACAAAATGTTGTTGATATCCCGTGAGTTGAAAGAGAATCGGCCCTAAAAACATTAACTTAAAAACATCAAAAATATTCTATATTTAAAACCATGAAAAAGGTTTAGGTAAAATTCCCCAAAATCACATTAGTAATTAGATAAATTGTACCCTTGCATGGTATAGAATGGCTTTGTAAAGTTTCATTGAAATCAGAAGAGTCACTGTTGTGTAAAATCTTAAGGGATCTTTTTGTTTGCCTATCAGTTATCAATGTCTGATTGCTTAATCTGGGAAGATAATTTGATTGACTCTGCCATGTGCTGAAGGCAAAAGAAGAAGAATGTCTGACTGAGACCTGTTTAAAGCTCGACGCGAAAGATCTTTCACCTGGATTCTGGCTTGTATATTGACTACGGATTTAAGGCTGATTGCATGCGAGTACACATCGTCATGTTTGATTTCTGTATGCTAATTTCTCCCTGTTCTAAGTGATGTGCCTTAAAGGCAGACTGATTCCCGGCTAACCTCTAAAGTACAGTTTATAAGGAATGTGCATGTAATTGTATGATGGTATAGTCTCTACAAGATAGCATACCTTTAACTTTAGTGTCATCCTTAGCCTTGTACTCGGTACTTTTAATGGCCAGCTCCACACCGTATCCAGACAATCTAACTCGCTTGTCTGGTAAATTCTGCAGTGAATAGAAACACAAAACACCATAAACATTTTAACTCTTATAGAGCAGAGACTCTTTATGATACCAGGAATATCATGTTGAATATTTCAATATTATTTCACTGGGAGCTGCCTATGGCATCCACAGATTTCCTGTATAACTGTCTTGTAATTGAGACACTGAAATATGATGAGTGAAATGGTTAAAAAAATGTTTAAATTCAACCGTGTCTCCAATCAATTTAATAGCTGTGCAATATTTTTTTCATAAATCAAATGAAAAAGGTTGCTGCAGTGCATCAGAGAAATTGCTACCGAAATAGTCAACATGGGAGTAATCAAGGACAGAGCTATTCAGAAAATCAACCATACTCTAGTTGAGTTATGAACCCGAAGTACAATCGACATAGCTCATTGCATCTACCAGTAAAGAGAAATAAATACATGTATAAGCTTCATCATTGATCAATTTTGGAATTTTGGCCATTTGCAAGTACAGAGTCTTGAAATTCGGTGTCCTCGGTGCCAACATGAATAAAGCCTGTAGACCTTGTCAATGCCATATATCGATTTAAAAGAATAAAAGTTTGGTACACTGCAGACCAAGAAGTACCTCTAAGGGAACAAAGGATTCTGACTGGGGACAAGAAACCGATCCCAAAGCAGGGAATATTTTGTTGGAAAAAAATAGCGTAGCAGTCACTGCTAAACAAATCAAATAATGCATAGCAGTTCATAGCACTTGAATAGTAAACAAACTGTGTTGAAACTGGTTGGTGTTCCAACGAGGAAACGTTTCAAAACATGTTTGCATGATCAAAAACAGCTTTTTTCGTCTACACACGCTATGAGCAAGTGAATCCGAAAACAAACGAATAGCATAATTTTCCGATTTCGCAAAACATTTTCCCTATGAAATGCAGGACAGGTTTCAATGTAGCAGTCATTGATACATGTACTATACCGGGAGCTGGTCAATATTTTCAAGCCGAGAGAATTCATGATTTTTATAATGTATTGGCGCTTCGATCGTGTTGTTCAAGCCACGAACAGAATAAATATGGAATGTAGTCTTTTCTAATATGGTTTCGAAATAATCTAGATGGAGATCAGTGTTAAAATGTGTAATATAACCAGGGTTCGAAATTAGCGAAAAGTTGATGGTAGTCATAAGGACTACCAGACTTGGCAAATCAGTAGTCCGTCTAAAAAATTAGTAGTCCGTAAGGCATGTAATATGCGACACGTAGTTAACACAAATTGCACAAATGTGACATGAACAGATGGTTGAATAATTAATATTGGACTTTTGATAATATTGAAGATAGTGTATCAGTCTTCAGGTCTACAGTAGCCAGTATTGTCATTTGTCAGTATAACATATGTCAGATTCAGAATATGCATGAACTGGCTCTGGCCAAGGTCAGGGAGTATAGGAAACCTAAGATAATACGTATTGGCAGATTTGGCAATTACATTGATTGGAAGCTGTTGCTGCTTAAGGCAACACATCCCAGTCAAATTATTTTCCAAAAAATCGATACTGTACCTCCCATGAATACTGTGATTTCATTGACTAGGGTTAACATATATTTTGTAACTTACTAACCTACATCACATATCCCTTTCAACTGGTAGGCTAAACAAAGTACACATCATTCAATTAATACAATGTAAGAAGGCTGAATAGTGTTAGTGCTTAACTGGAAGCTGTTGCAGGCTATGGCAGCTGTGAGCAACAGGTTCCCCTTAAAAACGAGCAACATATTCAACAGCTTATTAAGATGAAATTGAGTTTCTGCGATACTATGACTTAAGGTAACAATTTTTATTTAAAAATTACTAATGGTTGTTTTCTCTGGCTTAAATAGTGAGTAAAAAAAAGTTTTAATGGGATCAGCGTGTATCAATCGGCCCACGTGTTACTAGTTTTACTACGAATACTACGAATGCTCTATATAGAGATACTACTACGTCATTCATAAAATTACCGCATAAAACATTGTTTATTTTCTTTACTGTCGGTAGTTTCCTTGCGATTCATTGGTTATTTCTATATAGTTATATTTATTAACCAATAATCTTGCAAGAAAGTATGTTCCCGACTTTGGAGAAGAGTACTCGAGAACACTCTCGCACATGCGTCGATCTTGGCGACATGCCATTCTAAATCTGTTGCTTGCGCGAATCAAGTGCGATACGCCGCCGTAGCATGACTAACTATACTGTGTCGGCCTTGATTTGGGGATTCGCTAACAGGAGTTTAGCATTCGCGATGATATAACTCAGTTTCCAAGACAAACATTGTCTAAATCGACCAGAATAAGCCTCGATAAACTTGTATTTTTAAAGTTTATCATAACACTAACTAATGACGAGGCAATGATCAATAGCCATACCCCCTATAGGAGAATTTAGATTTACAAGAGAGTCTGTTACGAGCAATATGTCGACGACCGTGAATACCCTGTGATACATATTGCGAGTTTCCGACTGGTGTCCAAACTCACAACTGAAGTCTGTAATAGTTTATTATTATACCAGAAGGAAGCCGCTAACGCATGCACGCATCGCTAGCTTTTAGAATTTTGATCTATACAGCGCTTACTGAACTCACGTCACCGGCGGTCATTTGTCCCATAGTGAAGGAAGGTATGAAGATATGCGCTCTATAGCTATATATGTCTATGGGCTATATAGGAAATCAGTCTCCAACGCATGCGCATCTCGCTTCCTTACTAAATTTGACAAGCGTTTTGCAACTTTTAGCAACTTTTTTCAGAAATATTTCAAAATTAAGTGAATTGACTGAATTTTACATCAAAATTATGTATCGCATCAAATAGCTAAGCAAAGTTGTGAATGTGTAGCAACAGGTACTCATTTGCATCGCGTACTGCTCAAAATATTCCCTGCAAAGATGGGGTGCAGCTGCAGTTTATTTTACCTACTGCGACCACAGAATACAGTACATCGTCATTATTATGATTATTATTTTACACCCTGAACCAGAGAAACAATATAAAATGTACAACGTAAAAAATAGTGGCAAATCTTTTACTTTGAGCATAGTTTGACAGAAGTTCTTTGCTGTTTGAACACCTAAGACTTCGAGTAAAATTAATCACAAAATATTCAATAGTTGATCTGCATGCATTCATTGAAATCAAGATACTGATGTTCTGGGGGTGAACGTGGTTATACAGTACAGCTAATATGTAAGCTAACTTATTTTGAAAATAAAAACAGAAGCATGTTAGTTAAAAAGAAATGTTTTTGTTGAATATTTTGAACATCATTGGATTGGAAGCCATTGCTGTTTTAGGAAGCAATGTCTTCCGTTCCAATTATGTTCAAAATATTCAACAGTATGTTTTATTGTGGCTTGGAAATATTTAAGTTATTTTTTAGCTGTTCTGTAGCATACAAAGCAGTGATAAATCAATTATATTACAGGCTTACCGGCGTATAATGACGCAGAATATATGTTATCCCTCCCTTGTCAACCAACTCGAGTATGCTATTATGGAGGCGTTTAAAAGATAATCGTCCGAGTTCAGCGTATAAAATAATGATGACATCACGATTGGCTGAGCGAGGAAACGTATGCTCAAATTTGTATACTTGAGGCTTTGGCCTGTAAGAAATAAAACAGTTGATATACAGAAGTGATACTTAAATCTAGCTCAAACTAAATGATAGGACAAGCAGACACCATATATTGTCTTAACCCTTACCCCTCGTATGTCAATATTCTATCTTTTACCATCTCAATAGCAAAAAATCCAGTGTACATTTTTCAACAATTTTGGTGGACGATGTTGCCAACTTCGACAGCACCATCTTCCACCAAATTCCTTGAAAAATATACACCAGTTCATCTTTTAATTTAATTTGAAAATTTAAAAATCTGACATCAGTGTGGTAAGGGTTAAAGGAAGCATTATCAGGTTTGTATTAACCCCTTAATCCTCAAGTCAGTCAAACTCACCTTCTATAGCGCTCTTAGAAATGTCCATCTGCAGACAAAGATAAGATAATAATTGAAAATTTATAACTGGAGTCATTCCAGTGACAAATCTTCAAAGATAATCTTCTCTTGGTCCTCAAATGAACATTTTCTATAAGAAAACTTATCTTTTCTTGCACAAATTTGAGAGATAAAGTGTTAAACGATCCACTTTTAGCTCCCCCAGATGTCCTGAGAAATGTCAATATTCCTCACCTGTAATGGTTATGAGGTAACAGACATATGACGTATATGTCACTCCACTGTCAGGTAAAACCACCTGATTAAATCTATTTTCTTCGCGTGAGTCACCTAGTACAGTCATGTTTCGTGAAATGGAAGAGTGCCTCAACAAAATATACTGTCTGAAGGGAGAGACACTTTTTGCAGAGCCTCTCCTTCCAAACAGATTACAGGATTCAAAGTTGTTAACCTTTAACTCTTTCAATGACAATTCCCTGAAAAACTAACTTCTTTGCGACGCATAAAATATTCTGCTGAATATTTTGAAATTAATATGTCCGGAAGCCGTTGCTGCCTAATGGCTTCCAGTTATATTAATTTCACAATATTCAACGCCTTGCCTGTTTGCTTACCCAGAGATTGAGGAATTCATCGGTGAAAGGGTTAAGAATACCTGTACTGAGTTTAAACTATTATGCTTCAGAAGCGCCATGCCATATTTACCTTTCTTTAGCCGTTGCCACCAATTTTGTTATTTTTTCCGGCTCACATGTCTTCTCCCCGTGAACATCCACAAACGCCTTACAGCCATCAAGTGGGCCTATATCTTTAGCAATCTGGGAATCACAAAGACAATAATATATGGTACTAAATTGTCAAGAACTAAAATATTTAAATGGTCAGCTATTTTAACACTTTAACCCTGAAAATCTCAGTGTATCAATTTCAAGATAGCTAAAATGGTAATTTGTTGAATATTTTGAAACTAATTTAACTGGAACTTAGGCAGTTGCAGCTCTGTTTAGTTTCAAAATATTCAACAATAAATAGATAAATTCAGTACATCACAAAGAATTTGTTGTTTTTGATCGATGATGGCGAAGCCTTAAATTGTTAACCCTTTAATGACCAAATTGAATTAAAAAATCAAAACATTTGCAAACGGACATTATTCAAAACCACTGCAGAGGTCAGTTTTGGCCGGTTTCGATATGAGTTAACCCTTACCACTCTGATGCAAATATTCTCTTTTAATGCACAAAGATACTGGTCTACATTTTTCAACAATTTCGGTGGATGATGTTACCATCATAGACAGCAACATCTTCCACCAAATTTGTTGAAAAATAAACACCAGTTCATCTTTTAATTTAATTTGAAAATTTTTACATCAGTGTGGCAAGGGTTAATTAAGTTTTCTCCATTACAGTACAGCTCATAAATAAGTCAACAAAAAGAGAAACATGTTAGTTAGTATGGATTCCAATCAAGTTAAGTTCAAAATATTCAACAGTATGTTTTATTATCCCCATGTTTTCAAAAAAAGTTGGAGATATTGTAATAGCCTCCGCCCATCTGTCAGTCACGCTATCTCCTCCCAAATCATTGGGTGGAATTTAATCAAATTTGGTATGTGGATTACCCGTATGATTCCGCTTTACAAAACATTATTTAGTTTTGACTCCGCCCCCAGGGGAGGGGTGTGTGTGGACAGAATTCAACCAAATTTGGTATGTGAGTTACCCATATCAATGTGGAGTACAAGAGCACATTTACATTTGGACCCGCCCCCCCCCCCCCCCACCCAGTTGTAATGCAACTCCTGACATTATTGGATGGAATTCAACCAAATTTAGTATGTCAGTTACCCATATCAATGTGGAGTGGATGAGCACATGTACATTTGGCCCCACCCCAGGGGGTGGGGCATGGGGTCAAAAGTTCATGAAATTCATTGTAATGCAACTCCTCTGAAGTCGTTAGACGGAACTAAACCAAATTTGATACCTGAGTTACCCATATGATTGCGGAGTGCAAGAGGCCATTTAGATTTGGCTCCGCCACCAGGGGGTGGGAGAGGGGTCAAAGGGTAAAATTTTAACCTGCAGTAATTGATTGTAACCCATCTCCTCCAAAACCATTGGACAGAATTCAACCAAATTTGATATGTGAGTTACCCATATCAATGCAGTGTAGATGAGTACATGTACATTTGACCCCGCCCCCAGGTGTGGGGGATGGGGTTAAAAGGTCATACAATTGATTGTAATGTACATGTAACTCCTCTGACACTGTTGGACGGAATTCAACCAAATTTAGTATGTCAGTTACCCATATCAATGTGGAGTGGATGAGCACATTTACATTTGGCCCCGACCCCAGGTGTGGGATGGTGTCAAAATGTCATGAATTGATTGTACTGCACCTCCTTGGACACTATTGGATGAAATTCAACCAAATTTGGTATGTGAGTTGGCTCCGCCCCCGGGGGTGGGTTGTCGGGTGTGTCAAAAGTTCAAAGAGGTGAATGTGGGGGTTTGCGATGACATGTCATTGACCGATCAATCGAGGTTTGTTTTAAATTTAAAAAAATAGTCAAATAGTCTTCTCTTGCTCTGCAAACCAACATTTCTCAAGATGACTGCAGAAGCCATATTTGGGTGATATGAGTGTTAAATGGTTACGTTATAAAGGGATGTGGTGAGCCTGCAATAACAGAAGGATATATATCCAGATAACTACCTGATTGTACATTTCAATGGTGGGTGAATAGTATCTGAGACTGAGTGACAGTTGTAACAGTTGATGTTGTAGCGGAGAAAGATGACGGCCTGCATACTGTAGCACACCACGATAGTGCTGCTCATCTGTACCTGGGAAAGAAGAATTACAAGTCAATTGACCGTTCCAGTTATATCACATGATGTCATAATCAACAACATGACGTGTAGGATGACATCATAAATGATGTATATATTTTAATTATCTTAATTGATGACAGACTATACTTTTTGTACAAATTTATGTCTTTACTATTTAATCAACATGCTGCTGAATATGTTGAAACTAATCTGACTGGGCGCTGTTGCTGCGATAGGCATCAACATCACCCGGTCAAAATATTTTCAAACGATTCAACAGTTTACCTATATAATTTTCTGGAAATTGATAGTCAGGCAGTTTAGGGATGGATCGATCTCAAAACGGGCAAAGCGTGGGTGGAGTTTAGCTAGGGATAAGTGGAGCTTAGACTATTTTTGAAAATATACCACTGGAATAACTGGTAGGTTTTCAAAAGTAGTCATCTCTTGGTCTCTAAAGAGACATTTCTCAAGATCACTGCAGAAGTTGGTTTGGTATGAAAGACTTAAAGGCAAGCCCACCTAATCGCATACTAAACATTCAGGTGATAGAACATGCCACACATACATGTATAATGTATCCACGGCATCTTAGCCAACAAATAAAGATATTCAGGTTTTTGTAACTAAATGCCGACACATTTCTCCAGCCTATGAAGAATGCCATGAGTTACTTTTCAAGCATTTAGAAAAATCCTAGCCTGTCTGACATGGTATATATACTCAGTAGGCTTGCGCAATTACGCGATTAAATCGAAAATCGCGATTATTCTTTAAATCATCAATTTATATGACTAAAATTGAAATAATCGAATAATCGTGAATAATATCTACTGCATAAAATATTTCAACAAAAAAAAACCCAGACCCCCCTTGCGGGTTGGTCTGTTGTTTTATTAACCACTATAAAAATATACTTACCGTTCAATCACTACTTGCTAAATCAATTATCTGCATTTAGCTACCAGAATAAGATTTTTATGCTTGCATACACTCCTCCCCATGCCTATTCCTATAGATATGGACCCTCAACCAGGCTACTGGTTAGGTCCATCTCCAGTATATTAACTGATATAGACTGGCACCAGTCTGTACTCACTCCATAGTGACGCCTGTCACTAAGCGCGCTTGCGCATACACACTGGAGCCCAAATAGGAAACAGATTCACTTTTCTGAACTTAAGTGCCAAACATTATAGGCAAATTCTCAAATCAATTCCATGCGGGGTGGCTGAGGCCGGGTCGTAGTGATTGAACGGTAAGTATGTTTTTATAGTGGTTAATAAAACAAGACCAACCCGCAAGGGGGGTCTGTGGGGGTGTTGTTATTACACCACAAAAACATCCATTACCTTTCAATGACTACTTGCTAAACCCGTAGATTTGGTCAGTGCCCCACTTAAAACATTAGGTGGGAGGTGATTAGAGAATCAACAAACAAGGATAAAAATCAAACCAATCTAATCCAAATGATAATAACATAACATAATAGTGCATTTAAATCAATCACACCGTGATTATCAAATAAGGAAAACTTGAACTTAGAGATAAATAAAAACCAAAATAAACTCTCACCATTTCTTACAGATGCAGTCTTAACGAAAATGGCGATATGTGCTTGGTAAATGGTCTTCGGCTATTTTGGTTAAAATCGTAATATTACGAAAGAAGTAGGCTGCTGCACTCATCTTTCAGATAAAAGGTTGTAAAAGAGGATTCAGATTTCCATCCTGCAACCTGCATGACTTCATCTAAATACGAACCGGCAAAAAGCGCAAAAGAGGAAGCCATTCCTCTAACATCGTGAACTTTTATATGGGAGAGATTAATTTGTTCCGGAGAAGCAATCTCGTAACAAAGCTTAATCGTCTCCCAAATCCATAAGGATATCGTAAACTTTGAGACTGGCTTAGCTAACTCTTCCACATAAGAAAACCATAAAAGGGACGGATCAAGTCTTTTGAAATCAGTTCGCACATTCTTAATGCCCTAACAGGACACCAGAGTTTGTTGAAAGGCGAAAAAGACGACAATGATTTTAAAATGATCGGACTAGCAGGAAACCAATTAGACTGAGTTTTAGATAAAAAATCCCTTCTGGGATATGAAACTAACCCGTCTCCTGAAACTATAAATCTCTCCCTTTCAGCAGAAAAAGCATGAATTTCTGAACGCCTTCTAGCAGAGGCCATTAATACTAATAGAGGAGAGGTTCAAAATGACGGCCTGCCAGCACTTGAAGAACCAAAGACAAGTTCCATGAAAATAAAGGCTTAGCTATCGGAGTACGAATATTGCCTAGACCTCTAATAAAAACGATTAAAGGTCTTAGTGTCCTTGACATCAGCATACAGAAGGCAAGGAAGAGAAAATGCCAGAGAAAATCTATATCCCCTAACCGTGTTAGATGATAAATATAAGGACTCAAAGAAATATGTTAAAAAGCCTAATACTTGGGGAAAAGAAACAGAATCGGGCACGAGACCTTGGTCTGAACACCAATCTCCAAAAATTGTAAATTGACACTTGTAAACTCTGCAGGTCGACTCTCTTGTGGAAGAATCGATAATAACTGGAGATCTTGAAGAAATTTATTCTCGTAGACATTAGTTTCGATATTCTCCAAACACACAGACGATTTCTGGGTTTGGATGAAGACAAAGACCTCTTACTTGAGACAGAAGATCCTCGGAGAATGGAAGAAGACGAGGGAAGTCTACCAGGAGATCTAGACGGTCTACAAACCAAATCCTCTTTGGCCAAAAAGGAGCTATTAAAAGAATCTCGCAGATTTGATCTTTGACCTTCTTCAACACTAACGGAATCAAAATCATTGGAGGGAATGCATAGACGAACATTCCTGTCCAGGACTGAGACAGGGCACCCACCGCCAGGGCTTGACTGTCTGGAAAAGGAGACATGTAAGAGGAGATCTGAGCATTCAGAGATGTTGCAAACAGATCTACCAGAGGACGATCCATAAGACTGAAAATTGCTTTGACAACCGACCTCTTTAACTGCTACTGTGTGTGGCCGAATTTGTTGGGACGTGACAGTTGGTCCGCAAGAAAATTCAGACTGCCTGGGACATGAGAAGACACTAGAAGAATCTGATTCTTGCGATACCGTAAGAGAAGGTTCCACACTTCTAGACAAAGGAGGGATGACCTTGTAACCCCCCTGCCTGTTGATATAAGAGAGCACTGTCGAATTGTCCGACCGAATCGAGACTTTGAGACCCATCACAAGATCTGACCATGAAGGGAGAGCCTTCATGACAGCACACAATTCCAGAATGTTGATATGAGCTGTCGACTCCTCCAGGGACCAAAGACCGGAAACCGACCGGGAGTCCCAGACCGCTCCCCATCCCTCCTGAGAAGCGTCTGTGAAGATAATCGCCTGAGGGGAGGACTTTACAGTGGAACACCCATCAGAAGCAGAGAACGATCTTTCCAAAAATCTAGATGAGGAATCAAGTGTTCTCTGATGGGAATCTGATGGTAAATAGAGTGAACCGACTGCTTCCAAAGGGACATTAAATACATTTGGAAGGGTCTTCCCTTCAGCGCCGCCCATGGAATAACATTCTCTACGCTGACCATCAAATCTATCACTCCTAGCAGAAATCTTGCTCAGACCATGGAAGAAGAAGGCAGGATTTCCATTGCCACTGATAAAGCCTCTATTCTTGGATTTGAGGGGAAGACTAGACCCTGGGCCAGATCGAAAGAAACGACTAGATGTGTGAAGATTTGAGAGGGACCTAGGCTTGATTTCTTTAGATTTAAAATCCACCCTAGGTTGCATGCCAGACTGCAAACCACGAAGAATTCCTGAGAGAATTGAGGACGACTGCTTTACTAATCAATCGTCTATATAAACATGAGGATGGATAGAACGATGGTGTAAAATTCCTGCCACGGCTGATACTAGGCGAGTAAAAAGAAAAGGAGCCGTGGTTAGGCCAAAAGGCATGGCCAACAACTGCCAAACTCGATCTTTGCAAGCAAACCTCAGGAATTTTCTGACGGAAGGGTGAATGAGAACATGAGAGAAGGTGTCATTTTGATCGATGGAAAACGACCACATACCCTGATCTAGATTGGAAATGATCTGGAAGATGGTCTCCATCTTGACTTGGGAGTAAGAATCATGAGATTTAATCATGTCATACCCCCTTGTTAAATTAAAATTAATGCAGCATTGAATGTTTCAGAGTGAATAGATTTAATTTTACTAAGATTTAATGACAGGGTAGGAATTCCTACCCTAGGCTGAATGCTCTCATGTATGTATAAGGCCCTGGACCGACGGATCAAACGAGCCAGGAAGAGAAGAGACAAAATAGAAGGGTTGGACCTACCCGGGCAGAGGCCACATCTTCACTCTCTTAGCTTGAAAAGCATCTGTGTGAAGACCTACCACTAGGCCTGTAAAAATAGGCCTGCCCCCCCCCCCACCCCCTAAGAGCAGAGGGTTGACTAACCTTAGAAAAAACTTTAACATGAGAGGAAAGAACTTCCCAGGAAGATCCAGAGAGAGAGAGAGAAGTTGTGACTCGTAAGTAATCATCTTTTGGGATCTGAAAAAGGAGCATCACATTTAGAGGTAAGAGAAAATTCCTTAGAATTAACATCATTCACAAAGAAAACTAACATGTTAATGACCACATTGTCAATTGGAAGGACCTGAGGAGACAAGAAAGAATAATTAGAAGAATAAAGAGCCGACACAAAAGAAGGTCTATAAAAAAACTTGTCCTTAAAAGGAAGAGAAAGAGTCTAAGCAATCCACCTGTGAGCCAGGGACCAGACATCTGAAGAAACCCTGACTGGACAAAATCTCCTCAGCCCTGACCGACTTGGGAATTGAAAAATTAGAAGAAGGATTAGGAGATGGAGAAGAAAAATGATGAAACGAGTCACCAGAGGCCATAGAATCAACAGTTCAAATGGAAAGAGGAGAGCATGGCCTCCTGGAAGCTTGAAGAGAAAACTGTAAAGAATCAGAAAAAGAATAAGATTGATCAGAAGGAATGTGATCAGATACAACATCCTGACCAGAGGACATGGACAGTGATTCAGGCCTCTAGCGGAAAACCTTGAAAGAATAGAGAAAAAAGCTGAAAGAACGAACAAGGGACGAATCCCTAAGCACAGAAAACAATGAGAAAACCAGACCTTAATCAACAAGAGGCCCAATGGGCCTGTATCGCTCACCTGGAACATTGGCATTTCAACTAATCTTACTTAAGTTTTACATCCATCAGTGTCATTTCCAATGACTTTCAGTCAAATGATTTAGTTGTCGAGATATTGACAACAATCTCAGGACTGGGTTTTTTTTGCATTAGTGATTTTGAACCATGTTTAAGTGAAAATAGATGATATCAGTGCTAACAACAGCTGGTTTCTTAACTGTCTCACTGCCGCAAGCCAGGGAAGCCAATAATTTCAATTTTCAAAAGCTCTTGACTTGTTGAATATTTTGAAAACAATTCGACTGAAAGTTGTTGGCGGCTTAGCCACCAACAACTTTCAGTCCAATTGTTTTCAAAATATTTATTAGGTTCAGAGATAA
This sequence comes from Chaetoderma sp. LZ-2023a, assembly GCA_034401795.1. Taxonomy (NCBI): domain Eukaryota; kingdom Metazoa; phylum Mollusca; class Caudofoveata; order Chaetodermatida; family Chaetodermatidae; genus Chaetoderma; species Chaetoderma sp. LZ-2023a. The sequence continues at coordinate 29,639,504 of CM067368.1, forward strand.
CCTTTGTCGTCTGCAAAAACTCAGTCATATGGTTACTAGAGGTTTAAATACACTTTGAAGAAAATGGTCTCTAAAGGCAGGTAGGTGGTCTTTATAGCAGGTTATTCCCCACCACCACACATTCCATTTAACACATGCACATCTGGCTGAATCACCGAGTTAGCAGCAGGGGTAGGGTGAGCTGGAGTTGATTTAGAAAATAATTTGACTGAAAGTCATTGCTGCCTTAGGCAGCAACAACTTTCATTGCTGCCTAAGGCAGCAACAACTTTCAATCAAATACATTTCAAATATTTTTAAGAGCATAGATGTCAGAGCACATAATACATATCTTAAATATTTCTGCAGTATTGGAAAGGTTAATCTGTTAATTGGAATTTAATATCTAGTTTGGCAATAAAATCTGACATAGTGATAAATCAATGGACCGTAGGAACAAACCATTATTTGCCCTATGAAAGTGAGACCGCAAATATTTAAGGAGTGATAACTCTTGCATTTGACGTCCTATCAGTTTCATTTTGACAACACAGATATTAGATGCCGTCATTAACATTGTGACCAAGTTTGGTGTCAATCCGTCAAGAAATAACAAAATGAGCCGCCATTGTTGGTGACGGACAAACAGATGGATGGATGGACATACAGAAGACGGATGGGGTTATCGCTATACGACAGCTGACTGACAAGTAAACGGAGTTAAGAAAACCAATTTCGGCTTCAAAATCCATCAAATAAAAAAATTGAATATGGCAGCCAAACACGCTAAAATTTGATTGGTCCACGGCAGACATGTTTTTTACCTATCAACTTCCCATGAACAAACTTTAATGGCCCTTAGTCCATAATCATATCCCCAAAATTTCAGCCCGGACCGCTTAGCGGTTCTGCAGAATAAGTTGTTTTCATGAAAAATAGGTCATCCAAGACGGCCACCGAACCATTTGGCCAATCAAGTTCCTTCGAACAAAATTGGTTCAGCTCTTGCCCTACATGATATTTCGTGAGTTTTGAAAGCCATTTCCTAAAATCGGCCAAAATCCAAGATGGCCACCGGCCAAATCGGCCGATCGGCTTTGTTTGAACAAACTTGGATCCCTATACCCTAAGGATACTTCCTGCCAAATATAATTGAAATCGGCTCAGTGGTTATTGAGAAGAAGTCGTTTAAAGGAAACGGTTGACGGATGGACAGGTGAGCTAACAATTTGAAACTCAAGCTCAAGAGAGAACGACAGAAACAATCGGATCAAGATGATCAAAGGAGGAAGAAGAGGAAGAAGAAGGAGGAAGAGAGGAATTAAAAAGAACGGAAGATGAAGAGGAAAGAACAGGACCAGAAGATCCCTGGAGAGGATTGATAGAAGATGAAATACGGGAAAACCCCAGAGGCGGGAAAAAAGTAGAAAACTGAAAGAGAGAGAGAGAGAGGAAGGAGAACATGACTAGAAGAAAACTTTAGAAGGAGAAGGGGCAGAGGATGAAGGAAGAGACCTATACTTATCTTTACTTATTTATATTTAAAGACTTAGAACCAATATTATCATCTTTTAAGACGGATGTCATTGAGTTTGATATACCAATAAAAGGAATGATTGATAGATTGATATTGAATCGCCGGGAACAGCTCGAATGTTAAATACACAAAACACTGATACTTGATTATGATGAAAACACCACGGGTTGAATCACGAAACAAAACGCTGAAAGACAGAGGCGATATAAAATCAAAGCGAAATGACTCACCAAAACCATGACTGACAACGCAGAAGAAAAAACTCGGCTTTTATTCCTTCTTCCCTCACCCTTTTTGTCTTATTTCTCTATTCTCAGCGTCTTCTTGCTCTTGTAATCATTAATCTTATAGCCATTCTCTTCCCTATGAATCCACTACTGAATCTTTTCCTTTCAGCGCCTGTCAGAATTAGACTAAGAATTACGCTAGAAACAGGGATTTTCTTAAACATGTCCTGCAAAACCGGAAGTCGTACCGGAAATGGTCGAAATGGATGTAGCACCGGAAAACGGAAGTAAACCCGAATCCGGAGGACCCAAATTCACCACAACGGAACCCGAAGACTAGCAAAACTAGATTGCGGACTATGGCTATAGGCGACCTATGAAGAATCTTGACGACCGGAATGACCGAAATTTTGGCATTAGCATAATGCTTTTGGACGGGGGCTTCCGCCGCCGCCACCACTGCTTGAGGTTATGCCTATCACCCTCAAGACTAATGTGGGTTTGACCCGTGACCTGCTACGAGATCACCTTCGAAAGCTTTGTCGCTCTAGACTTTTGTTTAGGAGGCCTGATTTCCTGCATAGACGTTAGAGGAATCGGTTTTCCCCATATGCGGGAACGCCCGCTAACCCTCGGGCTATTGTCCGAATCAGAAGAAACTTCCTGTTTCTTGGCCTCCATGATGGCAGAAGAAATTCTTTCGTCTAAAGATTTTAGTCAAGACTACAGCGAAGGATTCAAATCTTGCCAATAAAGCTAAAAAGGCTTCCGAATTCGCTGAAGAAGCAACGCCACCTCCGTTGCTGCTGGATTAGACATATTAGAATATTGCAAAAGACACAGCTTTTGTCTACTAGCAATGGAGGTAGGGGAAGGACGGCCAGAGAGCAGCGCTGTAAGGACGAGTAATCCTTACAGAAAAATTAGAAACGAACGCAGACGACCCTATGCAAAACCCGCACATCGATGTGGGGGTACACGTAGTGCCCTTAAAACAGACATGTCCTCCATACTCCACAGAGTGAACTCGTTCACAGATTGAGGACGTGCACTTGATTTATCGGTCGTTAAAACAGACTCTTAAAAACAAAAAAAGATTACGAAAGAAGCATACAGCTTAGAATTTCGATAAAAGGAGTCTAGAAACATGCAAACGCCTTTCAAACAAAGGCCGGAAAAGTTCAAATTCAAGATTGTTTTCTATCATAGGGAAATAAATGTAATTCCTTGTAAACCACTATTTTTTCTTTTAACTGAAAGTGATTAAGGGCTCACTGGAGTAATAGAGTTTTTATATGATGATGACTTAGGCATATTAAAGTTGTTACCAGGAAAACGAAACCCATGAAAACCGGTACCATTTATATACATAGTTATAAAGTTCAATATAACCACGAAATACTTCCAAAAACATAATTTTGGGAGGATAGACTTCATAGTAGGCATATCTTAGCGTGAGGAAGTCCTTCAATAGTTAGCTGACACAGCGCAAAGCTATAAAAACTTTCTCATAATATTTGTGCAGTTGTTCTGCTTGCAGAATAATTGAAAAGTGAATCTGTTTCCTATTTGGGCTCCAGTGCGTATGCGCAAGCGCGCTTAGTGACAGGCGTCACTATGGAGTGAGTACAGACTGGTGCCAGTCTATATCAGTTAATATACTGGAGATGGACCTAACCAGTAGCCTGATTGAGGGACCATATTTATAGGAATAGGCATGGGGAGGAGTGTATGCAGCATAAAAATCTTATTCTGGTAGCTAAATGCAGATAATTGATTTAGCAAGTAGTGATTGAACGGTAATGGATGTTTTTGTGGTGTAATAACCTGCAATACTTTTTAATGCGATCGCTCCCGAACATTGTCATTTTGCTCAGAAATATTTTTTGAAAATGTATCACTAGAATGACTGAGTATCAAGCCAGGCATTCCAGTGATACGTTTTCAAAAATTGTTTCCTCTTGGCCTGCAAATGGGAATTTCTAAATACCATTGCAGCATTCGTCATTCATATATACCTTTGTTATTAGGTCTCAGTAATTAGTACCAAGAGCTGATTATTCGACTAATCACGATTATTGTTAGATAATCGATCGCGATCACTCAAAGCAATAATCACGCACGCCTAATACTCAGTGATAGAGCTGCTACGTATAGTTTGGCAATGTGGTGTCAAACTCATATTACAAGAGAAATATGGGAGGCAATGTGCAGACCCTCAACTTCCCGTTTTTGTCACATTGTAAAGTTTTAATTTTTTCTGGATTTTCCCGACCATGCTCGTAGTTGTAAAATCGTATTCTATGTTCACACCCTCTCCGTGTTCAAATTTGACGCAAATTGAACCAGCAGTTTCCGAGATATCCATAGCTCTAGAAATTGATCCGATCTGGATCCAGGCTTTTTCATGAGCAAGTTCCTGTTGTGCTGAAATTTGAACCAAGTCGGATTAATAATTTTTTTAGCTACAGTGCTCTACAGAGAGAGAGACAGACAGATGGATGGACAGACATAGAGTACAACAAAACATACCTGCATAAAGCTTTTCAGCGTCAACGAGCCGGATGTCGTCTACAAACTCCCAGAACAAACCATTATTCTCACTGGCTAGGAACTCACTGTAAACACACAAGAGATATTATATTGACTATTTCTCAAGAACAATACAAATATTTGATAGCGAATGTCCATGCTCTGTATCATATCAGGTGCGAGAAACGGGCTGTGCCCACACAGCTCAGTAACTAGTTCCTGGTATTTGATTGTTCCCGGTATTCACTAATTCCTGGTATTTACTAGTTCCTAGTATTCGCTATATGGTTTTCTTAACCCTTAGCACTCTTTGTCAATATTCTATCCTTTACTGTGTGAATAACAAAGAAATTGGTGTACATTTTTCATCAATTTTGGTAGATGATGTTGCTGTCATAGACACCAACATCTTCCATCAAATTTGTTGAAAACTGAACATGAGTTCATATTTTAATTTAAGTTGAAAATTTACAATTTTGACATCAGAGTGGTAAGGGTTAACGGTTTACTGGTCAAGTGTGACTAAAAACAATTTTTGCAGTCGTCTTGACAAATGTCCATTTCCAAACTATGAGATTATTTGTGAAAATTTGTCAATTAAATGACTGACTCAAGAACAGTCACGGTAGTGTGAAATCTTCAAAAGTATCTTCTCTTGCTCTGCTAATGGACATTTTCTATGGGAAAGATTTTAATTTTCTTGACAAAATTTGACCATTAAAGATGTTAAAGAGCTACCGGGTAAGACCGTAAGATAGATTTGACTTTATTTACATACCTGACTTCTAGCAATACAGGCGTTGAATTCCATTTTGCATTCAGCATTAATGACACCGCTTTAGGCTTCGACAGGACAACAGGTGAGAATATGAATATCAGACAGATTGTATACAATACCAGCACACACAGATACATGGTCTGAGAAAAAAAGAATATTTAACATTATGTTAGTGTGTATGTGTAAGTGTGTGGTTAGCCTATATCGAGTCAGGATTTAGGCATCATAGCAGGTTCAATAAAAAGGTAGGACCAGTAATGAAGACTAGCAGAGGCCAGTAGATTTTAGCCTGAGCTACCAAAATTTCAAACTTATTAGCCCAGGTGGCGACCTAAATTTGTCCATTCATATTTTAAGATTGTGTAGTGTATGTGTAAGTGTGTGGTTAGCCTACATCGAGTCAGGATTTAGGCATCATAGCAGGTTCAATAAAAAGGTAGGACCAGTAATGAAGACTAGCAGAGGCCAGTAGATTTTAGCCTGAGCTACCAAAATTTCAAACTTATTAGCCCAGGTGGCGACCTAAATTTGTCCATTCATATTTTAAGGTTTTGTAGTGTATGTGTAAGTGTGTGGTTAGCCTATATCGAGTCAGGATTTAGGCATCATAGCAGGTTCAATAAAAAGGTAGGACCAGTAATGAAGACTAGCAGAGGCCAGTAGATTTTAGCCTGAGGTACCAAAATTTCAAACTTATTAGCCCAGGTGGCGACCTAAATTTGTCCATTCATATTTTAAGATTGTGAACAGAAAATCAGTTTATATATCTGACGACCCTATTGCAGGTTGAGCCAGTTTCATTAACCCTTTCAATCCTTAAAAAGTTAATTTTTTACAATACATAGCCATTGAATATATTGAATTTAATGTGACTGGAACTGGAAGTCATTGCTGACTAAATGTGCCAATACATCTTAATTAAAGGAGTGGGCCCTTAAAAAATTGGCTGGTCCCCTTAAGTTTTGTGCTTAAGAGCCCAGGTGGTTACATGATTAAAAAGCTACAGTACAGCTGAGAAATAAGTTAACATGTTTAAAAATCCCACAGAAACATGCTATTTAGTAAGAAATGCTCTGTTGAATACTTTGAACATAATAGACTGTTCCACTTTATTTATCCCTCATATAACGTCATAATTAACTACACGAGGTGTAGAATGACATCATAATCAATGACGTCATTATGACGTAGATAAGTACATTACGAACGCATATTTGAAAACGGACTATGCATTGTTGTACAAATTGTATGTCCACTATCTAATAAATATTCTGTTGAATATTTTGAAACTATCTTTACTAGGTGCTGTTGCTGCCATAGGCAGCAACAGCACCCAGTCAAATTAGTTAGCAGATATTTAACAGCTTACCTGCATAGTTTTCAGGAAATTGATAGTTAGCGAGGTGGCCGGGGCATTGGTAAAACTGGAAAGGTCCATTGGATTGAAAGACATTGCTGCCTTATGTTCAAACGATTCAACAGTACGTTTTATTTTGTTCTGGAAATGATAAGTTAATATCTGACTCGAACTGGACCAAAATTCAGATTAGATATGCTGTAAAAATGTTCTGTTGAAACTCCTGAAAATAGTTTGGCTGAAAACTGGCATTATCTGTGCTTTTTTTATTTCAGTTTATATGGTTTCTTTTCATGGGCTCCCATTGCATTATGAGATATGGTCCTTCATTATGCGTGTGTTCCCTCAGATTTTATTTAGGGCCACCTACTGCCCCATTTTCAATGTCCAAAATGTGTGTGATATTGTTATGAACAAATTGCGTACATTTACCTCAGAATGTAAAATGATTAGGCAGTATGGAGCAGACCACGTAAAAGCTAAACTTATTCCTATTTATATAGGAAATATGTAAATGTAATATGAGGTTTTGTTAACCGGTTGGTATTATTTTACACACCCATGACAGTGGAAAGTCGAGCTTGTCGATATTGTATGTAATATAGCGCTGTAACACAAAATTTAAGGCGCGATATCATGCCATTCGCACATGGATGGAATGTGCATTCAAGCATTTACTCGCTGGCATGCATTAATTCACATCTTTTGTAACATATTTATTTATAAACATGATTTTAGAATTCTAGCGGACGATATTTCTCTATGACATTGTTACTGAACGTTGTTGGTTGTAAACCGCTCCAAATGTACTAGACATGGATATATGTATTTAAGATATTTTGACCATATACAAATTCGTCCTATTTATTTAAACAATAAATGATGTCTGCGTTCGCTTATAGGCAACGCCTATAAATTTCATATTAATGTCATTGGACTGGTACAATTAAATACCGTCCAAAAAGACCTGTAACAATTCTGTTTGGTATCCCTGACAATAGGCTTATACATTCTTGCAAATACTGTGGATTGGATTGTCCCAGATGCTCTTCGAGCGTGCCAGAAAATGTGTTTCAAATCTAATATAGGCTACATTGACAGCGTATTTAGAAACATTTCGACCATATACAAATTCGTCCTATTTATTTAAACCATAAATTATGTATGCATTCACTTATACAGGGTTCATACACCTTCAGCAGAATTAAATTCCATACTTTTTCCAGACTCAATTTCAAATTTTCAAGACCTAATTTACGACTTTCAATCAGACAAAAAATAAACACAGTTACTAAGTTCATCATATTATCCTATATAAACTTTATAAAACAACATATCAAAATAAATAATCAACTAACTTAACATCAGATAGCACTCATCACAGATAGAAAGATATACAGCACTCTATTTGTTGATATGACAGTTAAAATAACTGGATCACAATCATGGCAATTTTAATGTTGATATGGATGGATAGCACTCAGGAAAGACATAAAAAAAATTAAATGGTTTTTTTTGAAAATTTACCACTGGAATGTCTGACATAGTGACCAGGCCAGTCATTACAGCGATAAATCTTCAAAAATAGTATTTTTTGATCTGCAATGGACATTTCTCGGGACCACTGCATACATACATCATGACATGATAAAACAAAGGGTTTAAGTGTAAATAGAAAATGTGCATTTGCAGGTCAGAACTTTTTTAGAAAATTTACCACTGGAATGACTGACATGGTGACCAAGCCAGTCATTAGTGTGATAAATTTTCAAAAATTGTCTTTTCTTGATCTGCAAATGGACATTTCTCAGGACTACTGCATAGATACACCATGACATGATAAAACAATCGGGTTTAAGTGTAAATAGAAAATGTTATAGAAAATGTGCATTTGCAGGTCAGAACTTTTTTTGAAAATTTACCACTGGAACGACTGACATGGTGACCAAGCCAGTCCTTACTGTGATAAATCTTCAAAAATAGGCTTTTCTTGATCTGCAAATGGACATTTCTCAGGAACCACATATTGTCTAGGAGTGGCTCAGTGTTTTTCAGGATGCAAGCCAGATATGAATTTCATTACAGCAGCACATTTGTTGTTGAATATTTTGAAGATAATTTGACTGGAAACTGTTGCAGCAAGTTTCCAGTCAAATTATTTTCTAAATATTCAACAGCTATCCTGTAAAGTTGAGCTTGAGACACCAACATTCACTTGTTGAGGGCCACCCCACCCCACCACCACCACCTTTAGATGACAAGTTAAAATCTGCACATATACGCTAATTTATTTTAAATTTAATTTACCATAGCTGATCATAATGCAATAGTAACAGGAGGAATCCTCATTATTTTCACTCGATAATGCGCCATAAGAGGCCTCGTGATACGAGAGAGCTGTCGGACAGTCAATAATATTTTACCGTGACTCAGCACAAATTTGGGATCATCTAACATTGGGCGATATAAAATTGCCACGCTTCTAAATGATCGCCATAGCAAGAGGAATTCATTATTTTCACTCGATGATGAGCCAACACAAGAGGCCCCGCGATACGAGGGCAAAGTTGCAGGGTTCATACACCTTCAGCAGAATTAAATTCCATACCTTTTCCAGACTCAATTTCAAATTTTCCAGATCTCATTTTGGGACTTTCAATCAGACAAAAAACAAACACAGTTACTAAGTTCATCATATTATCATATATAAACTTTATAAAACAAGAATATCAAAACACAGCGTGCGCACTTTTGCTTGTGGAACTGAAGCAACCGCAGTAGTGGAAGACCGGAGGACAATAACAAACTGCATATATAAATAATTGTCACAAGAATATCAAAGCACAGCGCGCGCACACACAGATATGAATTTCATTACAGCAGCACATTTTTTGTTGAATATTTTGAAAATAATTTGACTGGAAACTGTTGCTGCTTTAAGCAGCAATAGTTTCCAGTCAAATTATTTTCGAAATACTCAACAGCTATCCTATCAAAACACTATTAAAAGATCATATGAGTTATCTTAATCTAATATAGCCAGAAATATCAACATACACACGCAGTGTGTCACACATACACAGGATTTCTCATTATAAAGGGACTTTTTGAGGGTTTATAGCCCCATAATCTAGATTGGGAACAGCATATTGTCTATGAGTGGGGAGTGGCTCAGTGTTTTTCAGGATGCAAATCAGATATGAATTTCATTACAGCAGCATATTTTTTGTTGAATATTTTGAAAATAATTTGACTGGAAACTGTTGCAGCAATAGTTTCCAGTCAAATTATTTTCAAAATATTTAACAGCTATCATGCAAAGTTGAGTTTGAGACACCCACATTTATTTGTTGAGGGCCACCCCCACCCCACCCTTAGATAGCAAGTTAAACCCCGCACATATACACATACACTAATTTATTTTAAATTTACCATAGCTGATCATACTGCCATAGCAACAGGAGGAATCCTCATTATTTTCACTTGATAATGCGGCAACATAAGAGGCCTCGCGTTACGAAAGAGCTGTTGGGCTGTCAATAATATTTTACCGTGACTCAGCGCAAGGTTGGGATCATCTAACATTGGACGATATAAAATTACTATGCTTCCAAATGATCGCCATAGCAACAGGAGGAATTCTCATTATTTTCACTCAATAACGCGCCAACATAAGAGACCTCGCGATACGAGAGCTGTCCGGCAGTAATATTTTATCGTGACTCCAAGCAAAGTTGGGATCATCTACCGTTGGGCGATATAAAATTGCTACGCTTCTAAATGATTCTGGTACTATCAACGTGAAAATGTAAAATATTGTTACCTTGAACCAAAGAAATCTGTCACTTTCCGCGCTGGCTTTAGACGAACTCCTGTCAGTGTCTCATGGGTTTTTTCACGACATGTGGCTAACAAGAGCCACTTCACCCATATTCCCAATGTCAAAAGACTTATTGCAAACACTACATTTGGCACGTGAGTTTGATGTGTTGTCCGGTAAAATCCAAGCATTATATTTATCGTTAGTTCCCCAGACACTAGAATACTTGCCCGTTCCCATGTTTACTGTATCACAAAAAACGGCAATCTCGCAAATTATTTCATTGTTTTGACTTCTCACACTCTGTACTATTTGACTGACGACTGCCGATTCGCTCATTTTTATTGCGTTGTAATTGAACATGTTCATACATGTACTGCTCAACAACCGCGAGATGTTCCCGGTAATAGGCAGTTTTCTATTGTAAGACACGACTGGGACCCAATCGAATTAGATTCTCGCAAGACTGGCGGAAATGCAAGAGTTCGTTTGTAAACAAAAGAATGGTGGTCTGAAAAATTAGGATTGCCGATATTTTAATTTTCCATACCAGTTGGCCCAAAATTGGAATTTCCATACTTTTTCCAGCCCTGGAAAAGGCTTTCCTAAATTTCCATACTTTTTCCAGACTTCCATACATGCGTACAAACCCTGAAATACATGAATGCATATTCCATCCGGGTGCAAATGGCATGGCACCCGCCTACCCGGCCTTAAATTTCCTGCTATCAGTGCTACCATGACCTTCCCAGGCCATGAGTGTTAAAAATAATATGAAGCAGTCAACCAAAGTTCATATACACCTGTGCAAAAGTTAAGCACCACCCTATTTTTACGCACATGCGAGGGTATATTCATGTGCTATGAAGAAAGCAATAGCATAAACATTTATGTACCAATCCATCTTAGTGCAAGAGGTAATAATGCAACTAGAGGAATGCTGATTATGATGGTGGGGAAACACTGTATGTTTTTGTTTGAACTTGAAAATGAGGCCTGAATATGGTTACGTTGACACAACTGACAACTATTGCCCTACAGTTGACACACGTGGCTAGATTGTCATTAATGGTGTCTGAAAACGAAGTTTAACATCTGTGCACGAGTTTGAGACTGTCATTATTAATACCGGGTATATCCACCTTGTGCCTGGATGACGGCCTGGACATGACGTCTCATGCTGGTCACCAACCGACTGATACGCCATTGTGGTATTCGTTGCCATTCAAGATGGAGTGCGTCTGTTAATTCCTGTAGGTTCTGCACAGGAGGATCCCTCCTTCTCACCATGTTTCCCAGAATGTCCCAGATATGCTCAATAGGGTTCATGTCAGGGCTCCTTGCTGGCCATGGTAGGGTTTCGATGGCATTCTGGCGGAGGTATTCATGCACAGCTCTAGCACGATGTGGTCGGGCGTTGTCATCCATGAATATAGGGTGGGTTCCAGGTGCATGATTTACAAAATGAGGGACCACAACTCTATCCAGTATGGAATCTTGATATCTTTGTCCATTTAGTGTTCCAGGTACAGTCAACAGATCCAGCTTACAATCAAATGAGATGCACCCCCATATCATAACGGAACCTCCACCAAATGGAACTTCTTCCATGATGTTACATTGGTCGTACGCCGTGCGTCTGGACCTCCATACACGAGTTCGACCATCTGTGGCATGAAGCAGGAACCGACTTTCATCGGACCAGTGTACCCGTCTCCAGGATCTCATGTTCCAGTGTCTTCTTTCGTTGCACCACCTCAGACGCTCCTCTTTGTGGTGTGCAGTGAGGAGAGGACGTCTGACAGGTCTCCTAGCTTTCATGCCAGCAGCATACAGTCTCCTTTTGACGGTAGACATTGACACTCTATTGCGCGTTTCCCATTGCTGGCTGAGCACTCTGCTGTGGGTGAATGGAGATCTCCTAACAAGGCGTACTAGGGCTCGATCATCACGAGCAGTAGTCTTCTTCGGTCTTCCAGATCTAGGCCTGTCGTTCACCTCGTTAGTTTGCCCATGTTTTGCAATCAAACGACTGATTACAGTATGGTTAATGTTCAGCTGTCTGCCAATCTCTCTGCATGACATACCAGTGGTATGCATGCCTATGATTTGCCATTTCACACGATCACTTAACCTTCGTCTTGCCATAGCGGTTCACAATCAAGAGCTAATTCTCTATGTACAAATAAACCACGGTCATGAACACAAAATTCCTAATCTTGTCGCCTAAATCTGTATGTAATGTTCTACACCTCAAACTGGACTTTTACATAACTGAACACGTGTGCTGTTTCCCGCCACGCACGGACATCAAGCGGCGTGAAGTCATGCATGCATGTGCATTTCGTACTTGGAATTATGTCAGCTAACGCGGGGACAAAAAGTATGGCAGCCTAGTTGTACCATCATGTTTCTACGTTCTATTGTTTTTGCTGGTGCTTAACTTTTGCACAGGTGTATATATGCATAAATATCTTGAATATGGATGTAAGTTATTTTTAACTTTTGTCCCCGTCTACAACATTAGCTTTAGCTACATGCGCAAGGATGAGAATTTCAAACATTGATATATTTTGTTCCAGTTCTAACTGTTACGTTTACACTATTTTAATTAACTTAGATTAACTGTATGGTTCATTATTTACAGATATTGCAGAATTATTTCCAAAGATAATATCTTATTTGTCATATTAATTTGTACAATCTTTTTAAATACTTTTGTAGTTTAATGATAGGTTACAATAACATTGTAGGCATAGAGACACACTTTGAGGAAATGTATGTACAAGACAGTAACAGTACCTGTCTGACACAGGGAATTTGACGGTGTTCTGGTCATCAGCTGCAGTGTGCCCCATACAACCAAGACACCTAGTCAGCCCTTAGGTGAGCTGCGGTATGCCGCCTACCAGGAAGATAGGATTAAATATAGCTTTTATCTTGCCTGCGTCACACTAGACAATCTTTTTACATTCTGAAGGCAATGTACACTTTGTCGTGACAAAAATAGCACACACGTTTTGGATACAAAACAAATGCAGTAGGTTGATCTAAATACAACTGGGGGAACACACGCATAATGAAGGTCCTTATCACATAATGCAACGGGGGCCCCATGAAAAGACAACAAACGCTATATCATGAACCAAAAAATCTTGCGACTGGAAACAAAACTTTCTTAGTCGCATGGTGTATGTAATTTAGCCTTTCTCTGTCTTATTTTTTGCTGATTTTTACTTATTATATCAGGGTTGGCTTGATTTAAATCAATTGATTTATATCATGATTTAAATCATGATTTAAATCACTCGATTTTTATCGAAAAAATCGTGATTTAAATCAGTTTTGCAAAAATAGAGGAATTTTCAAGTAATTAATACAATTAACAGTAATTTTGTTAAATTAAAGTAACATAATTATTTTACTGCTTCCATGGCACTTGAACATCAACACAAAATAGAATTATACACTTAATTGCTCATATTTGTCATCAGCAAGACTAGACCCAGTGCACGAGTCCACATCTACAATCTACATACTTGAGGTTCATGTACACAGTACATCACACATGTGTACAAAGTATGATCATTAAGTATGTGTAAGCTGTAAAGAAGAGGAGAATTCCATGTGCGTACATGTCACTACATGACCATTAAAGCAATAGTGTACATGAAAAGTCATGTATGGGCCAGTATGGCTATTACTATTAGTCTAATTCCAAAAGCACACTCTTTTAAAGCAAGACACTGTCTCTTTTTTCAGCTATGACATGCGTCTGGAGTCACTCTGGAGTGTCATTGAGTGTCTCGATTACTATTGGCTAGTGCTTATCAAGTTGGACTTTTGGGCTCCATTTTATTTAACACTAAAACAATAAAGATTGAAATGTTATTAAATTAAGTAGTTTACTACAACTTCAAAAATCAAAATCAGTAATTGCTGAAACTGGCAAGAAACTATATACATTGTAACACGTAAACACATCATTACATTACATTAACCCTTAGCACACTGATGTAGGAGTTTTAATTTTTCAAAATAAACATAACCCCTAGCACTCTGGAGTATGATAATTTAAATTTTCAAATTAAATTTAAAGATAAACTGGTGTACAATTTGCAACAATTTTTGTGGACGATGCTGCTGTCTGTGACAGCACCATCTTCCACAAAATTTGTTGAAAAACGTACACCAGTTTATCTTTAAATTTAATTTGAAATTTAAAAATTTCGACATCAGTGTGCTAAGGGTTAAAGATAAACTGGTGTACATTTTTCAACAAATTTGGTGGATGATAGAGCTGTCGCAGACAGCAACATCGTCCACCAAAATTGTTGAAAAATGTACACCAGTTTATCAATTTTAATTTGAGCATATTTTTAAAGACAGAAGTTAACAAGGTTGATAGACTTAGACAATGATGACTTTTGCATACCTTCATAGATTTTGTGCATCTAATTAGGGCTAATTCGTTAGATTTATGCATTGCATCATTTCTGTCCTATTGCTACTCACTGTATCTGTGATGCAATTGTGAACAAAATTGAAAAATCGTTGCTAATATGACGTAATATATAAATTTTGAACTCTATATATTATTAGTTCAAACAGTGATAATTAAAGAATAGACATCCCATCATTCGTAACATAATAAACATATTGAATATTTTGAAAGCAATTTCACTGAAAACCGTTGCTGACTTAGGCAGCAACGGCTTCCAGTGAAATTGCTTTCAAAATATTCAATATGTTATGAATGATGGGATGCATATTCTTTAATTATTCACAATTAAGTGATTAACCAGAACACTCGATATATTGACTATTGAGATACCGCAATTTTTTTATAATAACGATATCGATATTCTCTCAAGCAATATCGCGCAAACCTAACTGAGTCACAGATAGATGTGTCTGTCATCACTTTTCACTTTCAGTTTTCAATAATGCTGCAATTGTACTTCACTAGTCTAGTCAACAATCATCATTCAACTGAAACCGGAAGTCATTTTCTTTGTCACAGTTTAGGGACCGAAAAAGAAATACTAGTTTAGCCGCTTTTAAAGTTCCAAGTTTGTTTCTCAACTTACTCTGCACGAGCCCATAGCTGGAGAACACGCGCTCGACACCAGCTGACGCCGCCACAGCTGACATCAGACGCTGAGTGAATTCAAATGCTTCCAGCAGATCATCCTCGAAGTCACGTCTGTGCGACTTCCACCAATGAAGAGAGGTTACTCCATTAACAACTTCGTCGTTAAATTTAAGAATGTGAAATGGTGGTGCCATGGCCTCGAATTTGATTACCAAAGTCATCAAACCAGGGATTTCGGATGCTACGGTGAGTGCAGTTTCACGTTCTTGCTGAGTCAAGTTTCGACCACGGTATTTAGGGTGGAGTAGATTGGCCAGCATGTGGTGAGGTGTCACAGCTTGTTGATAACGCTTATCGGCCGCACGCTTTGTTGAATTATTAGTGTCATTATGCAGGGCCGTTTTTACATCTTTCCATAATTCAACTGCTTCTGCTATTGTGCAATTGTCCGATTGAGCTTTATCGAGAGCGCAAGCTACTGGTTTCAAACAAAGTCGGTATTCATCTGCAGAACGTTTGATTACTACATTACGAACTTTATTGGCAATGGCAACATCTATGCGGTCAGTATGTCCATCACAGATTGTCACAAGTGTCGGCCATGCCTCACAATACGAGTTTAAACAATCGTACATTGTGTTCCACCTTGTATCTGCTGGCATCACTAACTTTCTGCACGATGATTGGCGTATTTGGGCACTAGCAAAGTGGTTATTTCGGAAATACTTCACAACTTGTGTGACATGCTCCTTAACATTACCCATTTCTAAGTCCTTTGAAGTCAGATTTAGAAGATGAGGCGTGCATCCATACGCAATCATGTTGAAACCCAGTCGTTCTTTCAAGAACTCTCGCATCTTTGCTACATTAGCAGCATTGTCTGTGACGATACTACATATAATGCACCCAAAATCATTGTGCGTGTTTTCAATTGTCTGCTTCGCAATGTCATAAAGATATTCCGCTGTGTGAGGATGTCCAGAGGTGTCCGTAGTATCCACTAAGTAAATATCACCTAAGCAGGTCGTCACTGTAGCACATACGATAGGCTCGTTATGAATATTGCTCCAACCGTCTAATGCTAGACAGACAAGTTCACCTTCCAAATTTTTTCTCGCCTTCTCCCGCTCTTCTGTGTAGATAACATCCAAATATTTCCCCCCTATGTCCTTTCTGGATGGTGGTTGATAGCCTGGTCGTAAATCTTTTACAAGGTTTATAAAATGTCTATTTTCTACTAAGCGAAATGGGGAGTTCGTAGCATACACCATCCTAGCTACATCACGATCTAATTCACCACGTTTTTCTGCTGAAGTTCTGATGACATAATTCTGTAGACCATAATTCAGCTTGGGTATCTTAGCGGCCAATGTACCAGCAGCTAATTGACCGTGCACTGGGCGCTTCACTGCCGCTGAAGCAGAACTTGAAGTTGACAGAGGTTCAACTTCCATCACCACCACATCGTTTTGATCAACAACAGTTTCAACGCGCTGCTGCTGCTCAGATTGAGATGAAGTCCCCGTTTCTGTTGCGGCTACAGCTAGACCTTGAAGTGCTGGTGTTGGTGGACCTGTGCAATTGGCTGCATGTTTTTTTAACCGCTCTGGGATACCTTGGAGTTCGTGTCGGCAGACCTTGCAGACAGCCCGGACACCGGCCTTATCTGGGGTCTTCACTTTCTCATAATGAATCCATATTGGATCTTGTTTTCGGCCGGAGCTAGACATTTTGCTAATTATGGAATTGAAAATATTTCATAGCCTTTGTCACTTAAGCAGTTTTGACTGTATTTTTCAAGAATGAAAAAATGCTTTTCTATTGCATCATTTAAAAAAAATGATGCAATAAAAAAATGATGCAATAGAAAAATGATGCAATAAAAAAATGATGCAATAAAAAATGATGCAATAATAATACTGTTAAAACTGCTTAAGCGAACAAAGTTTTTTTGTATTAAGAAACCAGCAAGCTTAAAATTCAGTTAAAAATAAGTCATAAAAATACCACTTTATTCAGTTCCAAAATACAGTTTAGCAATGCATCTGGACCTGTATTAAGAGACCACCTGTCTTAAGAGACCACCTTCTGCGACTCCCACAGCCAGTGTCTTAATACAGGTTTCACTGTATAAGTTTTACGTAATTTCCTGGGATGTCGCGAATAAAAATCGATTTAAATCATTGAAATCGATTTAAATCAAAAAAATCGATTGATTTGATTTTTTTGAAAAAAATCGATTTTTTTCCAACCCTGTATTATATGTACTTACATGTTATCTAGCAATGGTTTTGTGCGAACCCATCGCTCACTGGGTTCGCTATTATGTATTTTGTATATATAGTAGGGGGATGGGCTATATCCTTATTCTTACCGCTCACGAAAAGTGGTAACTCAAGTTTATTTCTGTTATGTAGTTTTACTGCTTTCTTCGTATGGCGAAAAAAGCATCATGGAAGAATAGCCGTACCTTTTAAAAACGTTCCAGCCATTGAAATCATCCTAGATAATTTTATTAAGTGTTTTAACCAGATTTCAGGGCAAACCGAAATCCCCAAACCTATGGGATGGATTAGAATCAAGATATAGCCGGGGGATGTGTGGTAGTGGGATGGATGGACAGAAATTCAAAGGCATGTTGATTGCTTCAACAGATATGTTCTGTTTCCGTATATTCTGCCACTAGATTGGAGCACCCACGTAGAAGTGGTAGATAATATTAAATTTCAATGTCTCACTATCACACATGCAAATATCTCATCACCCGGAAAAGTTCATGAAAATTCATGAGAAGTAAATTAACTGGACACAGTTAGTTGCTGAACATCAGTTATGGGAGTTAATAGATATATGGTTTCTGTTTTGTTATGATGACTGATTCCTACATTTTATGCTGTTGAGTATGTAAGTTCTACCGCAGTGAATACTGTAACAGAGTTTTCGTCCTATGGTTTCTATGTTTTGGCAGATGTTTATGTCGTCTGGTATCAAACCACATTCTGTTAGGGCTGTAAAGTCGATAATGAGCTGCGTAAGTAATTTGGAGTCACTGCTTAAGGATCTCCAGTCTCCTAAGTACTGTGTAATAAATGACGAGTTCCAGGAAATATTTGACTCTGTAATTGAGAAGGGCGTTGCACTTTAGTAGCATATGATAGCAATTATCAGTCTCTTTTCTGCCAACCGATAGCCTTGGGAAGTGGCAGTATGTTAGTGTAGTTTTCGTACGGCATTGTTCAGTTAGTTTGTGTGTCCAATACATATCTACTGCTTTTTTCACCGTTTCTTTCCACTTTTTTTTATTGAAAGTCTGAGTGTTTAGGGGCATAAGTTGTTGAAGCCTGAGCTACTGCAGGATACCTTGGATATATATGAGCCAACTATGAGAATTAATAGGCTTTATTAATGATTGCCATTCCATTATTCTGTTCAGTGTTGGATTTTCGCTTCTGATTATGTTTGATAGTAATGTGATCTGCCGGATATGTATTTCAGCAGCAATTTTTCTGGCTCCAATCAGTAGGTATACAATACACTTTGCAGTACGAACCGGCAGGGACAGAATCTTTCTAAACATTGAAATGTGAAATGCCTCCAAATCGGCTATATGCTTGCTGGAGGGAGTGAATACTTCAAAACCATATGATATAGCAGTCGTGGTAAGACATACATGATGTATATATGGTAACGGATTCTTGGAGAAAGTCCATTCGTGCCATGGAGACCAGTGCCTGTCATAGAGTAGAAAGTTCTACGAGCAAGTGAGATCTTTTCTTCAACATTGAGTGATTGACCAAAATTTAATTTTTGGATGTTCCCAAGACCCAACTGTGTTGCTTTAGTTGTAATAGGTACAGCAACCTTCCCGAGTTTCCAGTTGGTCATAATATTACAATTCTTAGTGGTTGATAGCTTAAAGAGGATGTTTGTTTTCTCAGGATGGATGTTGACTTGATATCATATATCGTACCACGAAAATAAAAATAAACATGATAAGTCAATGAATACAGTAACTGATATCGTGTATCTCATTAAAACGTTTCACAACATCACTATAACATATTTGGAAGGTAATATAACTACTGTTGACCGTAAAACGATAGTTAGACAGTATTTTTTGTTAGCAATGGATACCTGAGTGGGCGCGGCCATTTTGAAGATTCGCAAAAAATGTTCCATGTGGAGTAATTTTATTCGTCAAAATTAATGAAAATTTTTTTAATAAAATTAAATTTTATGCTTGCATATCACGTACTATAATTCTATATTGTCAGAAAAATTGCTTTTTAGAATATAGATTACAGAACAATGTTAACTGAAACCTTAAACTGCAATGCGACAAAGAACAGTCGACCTGAAGCAATTCGCCCCGGTTCGTAGAGCTAGTTTACGCCTGTTTCTGTTTCTGCCATTTAGTAACCACCATCAACAGCCTCGCAACGTTAAAAACATATTAATTTCTTTGTGGTTTTGAATTTTCTTTAAAAACAAGGTTCCATGCGCTTATACTGTGTGAGAGACTTGCATATATACTTGAATGAAAGTACTCCTTCCAATTGCGGTGCACTGATCAATGGAATAAACTCTCTGAATATGTCATCAGCGCACCTTCAATTAATTCTTTTAAACATAGATTGGACAAACTTTGGGAAAGTCACCCTATGCGCTTCAACTTTGAAGCTAAACCTACATGTATTTCCAATTCTACTTCAATACTAGTTGACTGATGTGAAACTGTTATTCCTGACGTTAGAGGCCCGAGGCCTGCTGTCAGATGTCCTTTCATTGTATCATATATCAAGGCCCTCACCTGGTACTGTAGTTGCTGGTAAGGTGGTCTAGTCCCTGATGGTGCGTGGGAAGAACGATTCTTCATGGTACTCGTTTCTACAGGAGGTGACTTGGTATCATAGGTGGTGCATATTTCTTGAGAAGCCTTTTGGTGGGATGAGTCGGTTCTCTTTGTTGATGTGCACTTGATTGTTGGAGATTGTATACATCATTGCAAGCTGTGCAGATTTACGCCTGTCTTCGAGTGGTGGCCATTGAATATGGTTCAGCATGTTGCGTACACTGTTGAGCTGTTGTGAAATCTGCTGAGTATGTATCGAGCGGCTCGTCTTTGGACCTCCAACAATCAACTGATTAGATGGTGTTATATACAATTAAATCACGATAATAACCAATATTACAGCCAAATAGAGAAATCTATTCAGTCCTCCAAATGACCCCAATAACCTCCCTCTCTTCAGTAGTTCCCTTGCCTTGTTCCCTCCCTATCCATATTCCCATTAACCTGACCCATGCCCACTAAATTCCCTTGCTCATCCTGTAGGAAACCTGTTAAGAATAATCGGAGAGCACTATTATGTGACTTATGTAGCACATGGATTCATCTAAGTTGCTCCAAATTAACAACATCTGACTATCGCAACCTCGAAGCTGATGACACCTGCTGGTGGTGTACCAACTGCAACAAGTCACTTTTCCCGTACAATCATTACAATGACAATACAGACTTCACACTGGCTGTTCTATATCCATACTATAACCCTACTACCACTGAGGCTACTGACGACAAAAAACCCACTCTAAACCCATTCGAATTAATCCTATCCCAATTTAACCATGCTGATACTAGAAACGATCTAAATATATCTGCACCAACCTGTGAATACATCCTCCCAAAACATACAATGACAACCTACTAGGAAACAAAGAACACATAGCCTTCTCACTTCTATTTATCAACATGCAATCTCTCATGGGGAACATCGACAAGTTACACCGTCTCCTAGATATGAGTGCACATGAATTTGGAATTATTGGAATTACAGAGACATTTATACATGCAAATTCACCTACTAACCTTATCAATATAAAGAACTACACATTTGTTGAAAAGCACAAAACCACGGGCAGGGGAGGTGGTGTAGGCATGTATGTTAAAGAAAATGTCCAATTCATTGAGCGAGATGACCTTTCTAATATTGAAGAACATATTCAAACAGTGTTTATCGAAATTCAAACACCGAAAGGAAAAAACAAAATTGTAGGTACAATTTATAAATCACCTAACGGCGATAAGGAACGTCTTATTGAACTATTAGGAAAAACTTTGGCAACTATTCAAAAGGAAAACAAAACTGTCTACCTCATGGGTGACTACACTATTGACCTGATGAGACAAACTTGCTTTCATACACAAAACTTTATAAACTTACTAAATGCTCATTCATTCTACCCAACCATTACAAAACCGACTAGAATAGGTGATGTTTCGGCCACAATTATTGATAATATATTCAGCAATAACATTAACTTCAGTAATAAATCGGAGGTAGGAATTCTCATTACTGACACATCAGACCACCTACCAATTTTTCTTCTTGAAAGACAGCTGACCGGCACAAAGCCATTCAAATATGAAAAAATTAAATGCAGAGAAATAAATCAGGTTAATATTGAACAATTTAAAAGATACCTGTCTGAGGTGGATTGGCATGCAGTCACAGACATACAGTGCTGCGAAAATGCCTACACCAAGTTCCACGAAATTTGCATGCACATCTTTGAAAACAGATTTCCCATGAAAGAAAAGAAGAAATTTAAACACAACCCGACTAAACCATGGATAACAGCTGGACTGATAGCTGCCTGTCATAAAAAACATAAACTTTATTTGACGTTTATCAAATGTCAAACAAATCATAATGAACAGAAATTCAAGAAATACAGAAACAAGTTGGACCAAATAATCAAAACAGCAAAAAAAACTTACTACCATAACAAATTTGAACTATGCAAGAATGACATAAATGAAACATGGAAAATAATTAAATCACTTTTGAATAAAAATAACCGCAAAGCGCAACAAACACAATTTCTTTATAATAACAAGATAATAACTGATGATTTAGAAATTGCAACATGATTCAATGACTATTTTGTTAATATATACACCTGTGCAAAAGTTAAGCACCACCCTATTTTTACGCACATGCGAGGGTATATTCATGTGCTATGAAGAAAGCAATAGCATAAACATTTATGTACCCATCCATCTTAGTGCAAGAGGTAATAATGCAACTAGAGGAATGCTGATTATGATGGTGGGGAAACACTGTATGTTTTTGTTTGAACTTGAAAACGAGGCCTGAATATGGTTACGTTGACACAACTGACAACTATTGCCCTACAGTTGACACACGTGGCTAGATTGTCATTAATGGTGTCTGAAAACGAAGTTTAACATCTGTGCACGAGTTTGAGACTGTCATTATTAATACCGGGTATATCCACCTTGTGCCTGGATGACGGCCTGGACACGACGTCTCATGCTGGTCACCAACCGACTGATACGCCATTGTGGTATTCGTTGCCATTCAAGATGGAGTGCGTCTGTTAATTCCTGTAGGTTCTGCACAGGAGGATCCCTCCTTCTCACCATGTTTCCCAGAATGTCCCAGATATGCTCAATAGGGTTCATGTCAGGGCTCCTTGCTGGCCATGGTAGGGTTTCGATGGCATTCTGGCGGAGGTATTCATGCACAGCTCTAGCACGATGTGGTCGGGCGTTGTCATCCATGAATATAGGGTGGGTTCCAGGTGCATGATTTACAAAATGAGGGACCACAACTCTATCCAGTATGGAATCTTGATATCTTTGTCCATTTAGTGTTCCAGGTACAGTCAACAGATCCAGCTTACAATCAAATGAGATGCACCCCCATATCATAACGGAACCTCCACCAAATGGAACTTCTTCCATGATGTTACGTTGGTCGTACGCCGTGCGTCTGGACCTCCATACACGAGTTCGACCATCTGTGGCATGAAGCAGGAACCGACTTTCATCGGACCAGTGTACCCGTCTCCAGGATCTCATGTTCCAGTATCTTCTTTCGTTGCACCACCTCAGACGCTCCTCTTTGTGGTGTGCAGTGAGGAGAGGACGTCTGACAGGTCTCCTAGCTTTCATGCCAGCAGCATACAGTCTCCTTTTGACGGTAGACATTGACACTCTATTGCGCGTTTCCCATTGCTGGCTGAGCACTCTGCTGTTGGTGAATGGAGATCTCCTAACAAGGCGTACTAGGGCTCGATCATCACGAGCAGTAGTCTTCTTCGGTCTTCCAGATCTAGGCCTGTCGTTCACCTCGTTAGTTTGCCCATGTTTTGCAATCAAACGACTGATTACAGTATGGTTAATGTTCAGCTGTCTGCCAATCTCTCTGCATGACATACCAGTGGTATGCATGCCTATGATTTGCCATTTCACACGATCACTTAACCTTCGTCTTGCCATAGCGGTTCACAATCAAGAGCTAATTCTCTATGTACAAATAAACCACGGTCATGAACACAAAATTCCTAATCTTGTCGCCTAAATCTGTATGTAATGTTCTACACCTCAAACTGGACTTTTACATAACTGAACACGTGTGCTGTTTCCCGCCACGCACGGACATCAAGCGGCGTGAAGTCATGCATGCATGTGCATTTCGTACTTGGAATTATGTCAGCTAACGCGGGGACAAAAAGTATGGCAGCCTAGTTGTACCATCATGTTTCTACGTTCTATTGTTTTTGCTGGTGCTTAACTTTTGCACAGGTGTATAGGTCCAACACTCTCAGATAAAATCAAATCAACATCCTCTAATAAATATAGTGATTATCTCACAGGCGACTATCAATCTTCTTTTTTCTCTAACCCAGTCACAAATGAAGAAATTTTTAGCATTCTTAACAAACTAAACCCTGCAAAAAGTGCTGGCTTGGATGGTTCCAAGTGGAGTATTTTCAAACACTGCACATTAGCGCTACTAATACCCCTTAACCACATCTGTAACTTATCTTTCACTCAAGGCATATTTCCATTAAAATTAAAAGCAGCACGAGTAACACCTATATACAAAGCAAAGGATTCATCTAATTTCCCAAACTATAGACCTGTTTCAATACTTCCACTTTTCTCCAAATTAATGGAACGACTTATGTACAATCGGCTTATCAGCTACTTAGATAAAAAGTCAATCCTCTATACATCACAATACGGATTCCATGAAAAACATTCAACAATGCTAGCACTAATTGAAACGACAGAA
The DNA here is from genome assembly GCA_034401795.1 of Chaetoderma sp. LZ-2023a. NCBI lineage: Eukaryota > Metazoa > Mollusca > Caudofoveata > Chaetodermatida > Chaetodermatidae > Chaetoderma > Chaetoderma sp. LZ-2023a. The sequence continues at coordinate 29,663,936 of CM067368.1, forward strand.
AAAATAATAGAATCAATTGAAAAGAAAAAGTACATAATAGGCATTTTTTTATCTTTCAAAAGCTTTCGACACTATCAATCATAAAATCCTACTAGAAAAACTTGCCTATTATTGAATCCGAGGAAGTGCACTCATCTAGTTTGAAAGCTATCTAAGTGACAGAATGCAATGTGTGCAATTCAATGCAACTTGCTCTGAAAATAGGAAACTAACTTGCGGTGTCCCTCAGGGGTCCATCCTTGGCCCTCTGCTGTTCCTCTTGTATATGAACGATCTGCCTAACATATGCAAACATATGTCACTAATACTATTTGCTGATGACACCAATGCCTTTTGCTCTGACGAAGACATAGCTACATTATATAAAAACGTAAATAAGGAAATGGAAGAAATTACTAACTGGTTTTCACTAAATAAATTATCACTAAATGTGGATAAAACAAACTATATGTTATTTTCAAAATCTAGAAAATTAATAAATAAAGAGGTTCCAAAATTGTACATTAGCAATAAGGAAATTGAAGAGGCCCCTTATCCAAAGTTCCTAGGAGTATATTTAGATAAAAACTTGACCTGGGCCAAACAAATCGAAACAGTTACTGCAAAAGTAGCAAGAGGAATAGGTGTCATCCAAAGACTAAAACCATATATGACACAGGCCACGGTTAAAACACTGTACAGCACCTTGATCCTCCCGCACCTCACTTACTGCAATGCTGTTTGGATTAACACCTACAAAAACAGAATATCCACAATTCAAAGTCTCCCAAAAAAACCCATCAAACTATTTTCTAGGCCAGCAGAGGGCCAAAACATGTTCAAAGCAGAAACATTGCTTAAGCTCACCGACATAGGAAAATCTCAAATGCCAACTATTGTCAAAGACTTCCACCACGACACTTTACCCAAATCTATAGCCCCCTTCTTTATAAACAATATTAACATCCACCAACATAAGACTAGAAGCAGACATAAACTACATGAGCAATACACACTGACATACATAGGAAAACACCGAATATCATTTGCAGCCACTAAACTATGTCTAATAGGACAGCGATGTCTATCGGTCCAAATAATTTTATAGTATTTGACAGAAAATTTTTTCTATCTATATAACATGCTTCTTTTTTTGTTTTGAAAAAACTATTGACCTACTACTAATACTGATGCTACTTCTGCTGCTACTACTGCCACTACTACATGTACTACTACATCTACTACTACTACTACTACTACTACTACTACTACTACTACTACTACTACTACTACTACTACTACTACTACTACTACTACTAGAATTATGACTAGATGATTCCACTTGCTATTATATCCAATAACAATTTCAATTACCATAGTAACAAACTACAGGATGAGCAGGAGAATGAGCACCCCTCCACTCCACCCCACACCCCCCCCCCTCCCTTGTCCAAGGATGCTCGCCATTAGCCAGCATCCTGTAAACAGTATATCATCATTATAAGTAAAAGTACCCTCCCCCAAAAATATATAAATGTTTATTGTTGTATCTATAATCATAGACATCCATGTATATTATTGAACTTGGCTATGTTCTGTGCTTGTCTGTTACATAACTGTCTTGTCCTTATTTACTACCCATATGTATCGCAAAATAATAATAATAATAATAATAATAATAATAATAATAATAATAATAATAATAATAACCCAAGTGACTAACTCTTACACACACACCCTGCTGTTACAGTATTATATGTTGGTTCGCGGATTGAGAGAGGCCCACTCCTGGAGTTTTTCTTTCCACTGTAATGACTGACAAGATAATTGAACCGGTGGTGAACTCTGGGTGGGGGGGGTGGAGTGGGGGTGGTGGGGGTGGTGGTGTAGGTGTGTGAGGGCGCTGGGTTGTGGGGATGGGTGGTCTCCTCTTGACCCGCGAATTGACATATTTCCTTTTTGAAATTTAAACTGTTTATGTGGATCAAGGGTCAAAGGGTTAATAAGGAAGTAGTAAATGTAATGTCTGAATTTATAATTGTTTGTGTAAGTACTGTCTTGTCTAATTTATATATACCTGTATATATATGTGTGTAAGGTGTCCGCCATAATAATAGGCACTGCCTTAGGCAGACAACCTGGTATGATTCGTGAATACGTTTATCTTGGAATTATTGAATAAATAATCTTGAATCTTGAATCTTGAATCTTGAATCTTGAATCTTGAATCTCGAATCATATCTGGCCGATGAATTTCATTTTGGTGGTAGGGATCCCAAACCATACTAGCATATTCTAGAGACTAGAGTTTTGTAGGCATTTGTGTTGATGCTTGTTGATGCTATAGCGAGATTTCTCCTTAGGAAACTGAGTATCCTGTTGGCTTTGTTGCAGATGTTGCTGATGTGTTCACATTCCACTGTACATCAGATGTTATAGTGACTCCAAGATATTTGGAAGATTTTACAGCCTCTAGTGGATGATCGTGCAATATGTACTGGTGTCTGAATGGATGGTGTTTTCTACTGATGTTTAACACGTTGCATTTGTCAGGACGGAATTTCATCAGCCAGTCTTCTTCCAATTTTGCTAGCTTGTTGAGATCTTTTTGGAGCTTTCTTGCATCTGAGTCTGAGGATATTGTCAGGCCTCTCGGTTTATGGTGATCTCCGGCCTTCACTAAGTCCACCTGATAAAAATATGTGGTAATGGCACTGGTAGTGAACGGGCATGTCCAGTTTAGTGGGCAGAGATGGCAAGGAAATGGCTATAGCCCGATCTGCTCAGAGAAATGTCCCTGAATAAAGTAGATAACTATAGAGACAGAAGTTATTCGTTTGATTGGCATCAATAAGTCCCTGATTCCAGGTCCCTTTCATGCCATATCTAGGCTGGTTTTATTTCAGTCTATTATTGGTAACTTCCCGAGGTTTTACACTGGTACCCATTTAGACTCCTGGTGGGGAAAGGCAATGAGGAGTGAAGGAGATTGCTTATGTTTCCACTGATTGCTCATCAGCGGCCTGACAATCGAGCAGGATTTGAACCCCACCCAGCTAATTACCAGTTGACCACGCTAACACCACCGCCACTCTCCCCCCCCTCCCCGTATCCCTTCACCCCAGCCACACCCCTTATAACTAGAGAGAGTATGCCCTGTAGGTGGGGCTTCCATATCCTCTGCGTGTCGTACGAGGCGACTAAAGGAATTAAGGCTGAGGTAACCCTGACAGAAACCTCGAGTGCTGAAGACGGAGGTTCCAGGCCGCACGGAGCACTCTAATAAACCATGGATCCACGCACTTAATGCTTATGATCATGTCGATAGTCACTTACAGGACTGGCGATATGATCAGTGAACGAAAAGAAGAAGAAGACTAGAGAGAGTCACTGAGCAAGGTGTATCATAGGTTGAATTCAGGTTCATTGTCGCAGTACTCCAACTGGAAGTATCAAGTGGCTGCTTTGCCTATCTATGCATGTGCACAATTTTACTCTCGCTTGAAGCAGGAATAATCAAAGAGTGTAGCCATACACATGGGATTCAACAATTTGTGTATGATACAAAGAAATAGGGGAAATAAAAAAGTCCAAAAACATCCGGAAAATCAAAAAAAAAATTTCTCTAACTCTAAGTTCCATTTTTAAACTTTAAAAAAAATAATAAATAAAGGGAGCTATAAATGTTTTTCATTTGGTTTCAGCCTGAAATTAAATGATGATATCCTTAACTCTTTGAGCAGTGTTGTCGGGTGACGGGAATGGCTAGCCAACACGGAACCAGTAATCCACCCCTTTGGGATAGCTATACCCCAAGCATGCACAGTGGTAAGATGTCTAAGAGGTGATTTTCCCCCTGTGAGTAACCCAGTTATAGACATGTTTTCTTTCTTAGAATGGGACACGTCTGCACCTGTGCAATGACGATGACTGGGTGGACAATTTTAGTTCTTCATATACATGATCATTGCAAGACTTCTTCCTCGCAATGGCCATGATCACAAAAGCTTCTGAGAATGTTTGGTACCTCTAGAAAGCATGAAGGCTCAGCTTCCTTGTGATAATAATGTCAGGTCAAGACAACTAGAAAGCGATGCATAAAACGTTGAATTCCTGGACGCAATTGAAGAAAAATAACACAGAGTACAACCTCGCCATTGAACTTGCTGACTCCTGCTGCTGACCGAGATGACAGGTCTTGTTCTTGGGTGGTATGCAGATGGGTTATGTCTCAGTGTTCGGCGGAACATTGCGGAAAAAGTGATGTTTCCATTTCTCCTGTTTCTATCAGGCTGGAGGCGTTCGCAGACGTAGGCATAGGCAGTTTTTTTTAATTGCCAGATGTTTCACGAAGTCCAGGATATTTTTTAAACAGGGTATCAGCATTTCCATGTAGCTTGCCGAGGCGGTGTATCACATCAACTTGAAAACTCTGGAGGGTTTCTTTCCATTTGTCCCTCAGGGTTTTCATAAGTTTCAGAGCACACTCAAGGATACGCGGTCAGTTCAAGCCTTGCGATAGAGTAAATGTTTGAAATGCTTGACCAAATGAATGGTGGCAAGGAGCTCATGTTTGGTGGTTGCGTAGTGGCGTTCTGTGCGGGAGAGACATGCAGGGTATCCGTAGCTGATTGCTTGTACATGTCCCTCACTATCAATCTGAGATAGCATGACACCGATTCCAGTATCTGATCCATCAGTATCGAGGATGAACAGGCATGATAGATCTGGAGGTGTGAGAGCCGGAGCAGTAACAAAATTTTCTTTCAAAAGTCAAAAGGCAGCCTCGCATTCTGTGGTCCATTGAAAAGGACGGGCTTTCTCTGTCAGTTGAAAAAATGGTGAGGCAATTTTGCTCAATTCTGGTGCATAAGTGCAATAGTATTGTCAAAGTCCAAGGAAACTATGAATTTCTGTGTAGGTGGTAGGCGTTTTTCAATCAGCTACAGCAGTGATCTTAGTGATTTGAGTAGAGATGCTGTGCGTGGAAACAACATGGCCAAGGAATTATGCTTCCTCGCAAAACAGATGACACTTTTCAGGCTTTAATTTTAGATTGGCGACGGCAAAACTGTTGAGTACTGTGTGGAGCTTGTTCACCATGTTATTGAAAGTAGTCCCGAAAATGATTACATCATCTAAGTAGCAGAGGCAAGTTTTCCATTGTAGTTTGCTAATTCAGTCCATCAAGCGTTCGAAAGTTCAAGGAGTGTTGTTGAGCCAGTGGGGCATTATTCAAAATTGAAAATGTCTGTCACAGCAGACAAAGGCAGGCGTTTCCTTTTAACAGTCATCCCTTTCTACCTGCCAGTATCCGCTGGCTAAGCCAAGGGTACTGAACCAGGTGGCGCCAGCAAGGGAATCCAGGGCATGGTCTATTCGCGGAAGAGGATAGGTGTCCTTGATCTTGTGGTCGTTCAGGTGCCTATAGTCGATGCAAAAGCAGAAAGTGACATCTTTCTTGCTTGCTAGAACAATGAGGCTGGCCCAAGGCACGGTGGATGGTTCTATGATGTCGGGTGCATTTCTGTCACCTGCTGATGTGCTTCCTGTGTAGCTCGCGGGGTAGTGTCGGGCCGTTCCGGGGTCTGGTGTCGATTCGCCGTACCGCATATGCATGACGAGTGATGACGCTGGTTAGCTTCCGGTCTCGGGGTTACAGATCCCATGCGATACTGACCTACGGGTAACAAAGACCGGCTCCTAAGGCTGGTGGAACTCAATCGTTCCGGTGGGGCCGTGCGACCATCGGCGTGAACATTAAACACTACAGTCTCATCCCAAGAGTTTGTGTCACCGGTATGCCGGTCCATAGCAATTTCGTGATCTATGGACTTGATTGTGACCTAATTAAAATAAGTCTATACAATGATTTTACCTAAATAAAAATGATAAAAATGAGCATACGAAAATACAAGACATAGAGACAGCCTGATGAACTTTTAAACGTGGGGCTCCCGGAGGTACCACACAGACTCGTAGGTCCGCAGAGGTATCCCCGCAAGGGAGGCTCCTGTACACGATAAAACTAATTAACTTAATATAAGCTATTATACCTCTAAGCTGAAACAAAAGAAAATTATCGTTTATGGTGTAGAAAAGTCAAGTGCCTCATGCAGACACTACTCCTAGTGCTAGTTTGGGTGAGGAGTATTATCCTCGCGTGGGCCATCACCACTGAATCCTTGCGAGAGGCAAGTGCCTCGTGCAGTCCTCCATCACAGAAAAAATGTTGCCATCGCTTAAAGCGGGAGAAGAGTACTGGCCAAAAACTGGGCCTACCATAATATTCAACCAAAATGCTGTAAAGAAAAGACCATACCTAGTGAAATTATGACTATACGGTTGCGTGCTGTTTTACACGGGACGAGCGAGTCCCGAAGGATTCCCACATCACCGTCTTATGTAGTTTCCAATATGCTGAATTAGTAGCTGCTGTTTTTATATATGCGGACCTTCTTCAATGCCTAACCATGCTAAATAGCATTAGGGGCATACTTCCTAATACCATACACCCTTTGGCCTTTCCGGTGGGGTCTGTCTTCGTCACGGGACGTCGTCCAGTGCCTCACGCAGGAATGCAGCCTAGGCCAGCTGTCATTCCCACATCTGCATATGAGATTAAAGACTATGCCTATAAGAAATATAATCAGTACATGGCCCCTAGGACAGTTCGTCCCAACGGCTCATGCTTATAAAAACATGATTGCGGCATAGCCCATGGGACACTAGTCTAACATGAGATCGAGAACCATGCCCAAGAAACATGATTAAGGAACATAGTCCACGATCTTTTCATGTGATGCCCATCTCATGCATATACCCTCCCGCTTCCCAGAGAATCACTGTTCATGACCTCTGATCACGGGAGGCATGGCTCACAATACGAACGCTTACCATGGCCTGACTGTACATTGAGCTATCTTGACCACTCATAACCAGCAACAGGTCGATGAACTGACATGATCAAGATGACCGGCCGGCAACCCAGTCAATAGTGATCACCATCTGAGCTCGCGCTCAGGGGCAACCGACGGTCTGATCCGTACCTATCCGCCAACAGAATACAAACTTTGACCGTTTTCCCTGGCCTTGCCTGTAGGCCATCTCTAGCAAACAGAGCAAACTTCGAGTCTGCTAGAGATGTCCTGGGTGTGGACTATCATCCAAGCACCACGCATGTCCACTTACTAAGACAGGATGAAACAAAAATCTTGGTAGCCAGAACAATACGCCGACTAGATGGTACCACAGTAGGATGTTAATTCATCCTTCATTAGGCACGGAGGCCTATCCCTCTTGGTAACATTTAGTTTTTAGAGACACAAACTATTTTAGGCCGCAAAGGGCTGGCGTCTACCTAGCTTTTACATACGGCTGTCATTCAGAATGGATGCCCTAAGAAATCAATACTGAAGACAGCGGGCATACATGTTACCTCGCAAGATCTCCGAACCGGGTAAGAATCCAGACATCTTGCTCCGTAACCACACAAAACATTACAGGACATTGGTTACTTTTCACAAAAGCAAGTTTAAGCAACTGATCTATCGTTACGGTGGGGATAAGAGAGACGAATACCCTTCGTCCTTCGTACCTAATGTCCTTCCCGTGAGGGCGTGGCAGATCTTAATATCATGCCTAGACATTCTTATGGAATTCGGTGGCGATGCGCATCTCACCCGTCACCAGGTCCTACGGAGCTATCTTTTTAACCTGACGTTAGGTTTAAACGCAAGTTGCCCAGTTATGCACTGTGATGTGGGAGGGTTGTCCAGCAGATAAAAGAAAATAATAATTAAGATATGTTTTCGCAGTGCCTCCTACCTTGGAAAGGATAACTAACTACTAGGTATCAGAAGATATGTGGGAAATGTGTGTGACACCACACCCTGGCCATCACCACTCGGAAACACCAATAGTTTCCCAGGGTCGGATCAGTCCATGGTGCGGATAGGGATATCCAAACAACTAAGAATCCATAAGGCTTAGTGGAACATCAAGAGAGACAATAACTGTTGGTATTAGGTATGTTGGCCAATTTTATACAACCTTGCCAGAGTGCGGGGCTAAATTATCGCAACACCCGTAAAAGAGGCATACACTATGTGTCTCCTAACGAAGAAATTGTATCTAATCATATTAAACCTATCCTATCGAGCTGAATAGAAAGGCTTTTAGTCGGTAGCATGCCGGGCTAAACAGAGTTATAGCACGGACAGCGACCTCAGTGAAAAATTGTTGATGGCGGGAGAACGTGCTGCATATATAAATGTTGTCGTATAGTGTTTCCTACGTGCACTGCAGTCCTATATTTTTCTATAAATAAACAAAACATATAAACTGATGGCTACTTGCCATATATAAAACTAACCAGAATAAACAATACAATGTAAAATGGTCAGAATAATATATAAAGTACAGGTTGAGAAACCTACTATGGTGCGGTTAGTAAAAACACCTTACAGAAAATAAGAATAACTATAAACAGACACAGAAATTATAACTAGCGGTCCTAAGACCGTTATGGTGCCTTTTAGTCATCAGGACCATTTATACAGATAAAGTATAATTATTAAAGCTGTAATTAATGGAATAATTAAAATGTTACGTATAGTTACTTGAATAAGCAGTAGCCATTCTTAAGCATGGGCCATCGTGTTACTGAAATTGATACGTCATCCTTGGTGTGACGTGAGTTGCCGCGTTCTCTGGAAGCCGGAAAGTTCCCACATGTCGGTTCCCGCAAACAGGATTTCCGCATGCAGTCCAGGACGGGAGCGGATCAAAATCAGGACTGTAATCACAATATAGAATGTGTAACGAGTAGTCAGTAAGTGATACAATAACATTACTGCTAAGACGAAAGTTCCTGTACACCGATGGTACGGATGGAAGTTAATAACAACCCATTTATAAGTGGGGGTTGTTGAATACGGAGGAAGATACAGAACTAAGCTTAACGGTGCGGGGTACCTCAGTTAGCTTTGCAGATGTACTGGGCAAAGTTCACTTGCTGCAGTCAAAAGGTTAAAATAAACCTACACGAGATCAGTGCTGGGAAGGTGGAATAACCACTTTTTGGCGTGGCCGGCAGATTCGGCGAGTCATCCACCAAAGAACATTGTTGCCTCTACATCTAACACAGAACTAGTACGTCTTCTAGACGTGCATGCTCCTGAGAAGTTAAAAACAATTCCTCAGAGACAACAGTCGCATTGGCTTTTTACACCCGAGGTTGCAATAGCCAAATCAAACAGACGAAAGGCGGAGAGACGATGGAGGAAATCAAATCTAGAAGTACATCGTCAGATTTATGTTGATGCGAGAAACATCGTCACTAAGACTGTTGCGAGTGCTAAACAATCCTTTTTTAATGATAAGATTCTAGAAAGCAAGTCTAACCCTAAGGAATTGTACAATACAATGTTTGCCTTATTGGGTAAGAAAAGAGATTGTTCTCTACCACATGGTGATGATCCTACAATGATCGCCCGCTCATTTTCTGACTTCTTTCATGACAAGATCGAGGATATCCGTACACAATTGCAACAGTCAAATGATTCAGCTGCGTTTCTCTCCAATCAAACCATGTTCACTCATAAAACTTTTGACAATTTCACTTCATTTTCTGAAAGCGATATAATGGCTCTTTTAAAGGAATTAAAACCAACATTTTGTACTCTCGATCCCATTCCTACGAAAATCGTGCTTGAAAACATTGACATCTTGCTCCCAACAATAACTATGCTGGTTAATTCCAGCTTAGAATCTGGCCTCATGCCAATGACATTTAAGCGGGCAGTTGTCAAACCACTGTTGAAGAAGTCTGGCCTAGACGAAGATACTCTAAAAAACTATAGACCTGTCTCGAACCTGCCTTTTATGTCTAAGCTAATCGAGAAGGCGGTGTTCAAAAGATTATCAGCTCATGTAAGTGACAATGCGTTATATGAACCGTTTCAGTCAGCGTACCGTCAGCGTCATAGCACGGAGACTGCTCTATTATGCGTCCTCAATAATATTCGAGAGGCGGTAGACAGAGGTAATGTGTCATTGTTGCTACTCCTTGACCTCAGTGCCGCATTTGATACGATAGACCATCATTTACTTATGTCAAAATTGAGTAGTGTATTTGGTTTACAAGGCACTGTCTGGAACTGGTTTCACTCATATTTATCCGATAGACACCAGTCTGTATATATTAACGGCACACTTTCAGAACCAGTCAACCTCGTGTGTGGTGTGCCTCAGGGGTCTATTCTAGGTCCGGTGTTATTTACACTCTACACACAACCACTTGGATCGGTTATTGATCAGCACAACATTATGCGTCACTTCTATGCTGATGACACACAGCTTGTCATTAGTTTTGAACCTTCAACATGTACTGCACGCTTAGCAACAAGTCAGCTCAATATGTGTTATATAGACATTAAAGAGTGGATGACTACAAACATGCTGAAACTTAACGATGAAAAGACTGAAGCTCTGTTAGTCGGGCCAGCAAACCGACGTGCTAAGACTGACCTATGTGACATCACAGCTGGAAATAGTCAAATAAAGCTGTCAACTGTCGTAAAGGATCTTGGTGTATACTTAGACAATGAACTGACTATGGATAAACATGTTAGTTACATCTGCAAAGTCTGCTATTTTCAATTGCGCAATATCGGCAGCATCAGGCGCTATATCACAAAAGAGCCTCCTGATTGGCGCCTCAAAAGAACTTATTCAGCGACTTCAGGTGGTCCAGAACACTGCAGCGAGAATCATATCCCTGTGTGCCAAGCGAGAACACATTACTCCGGTCCTACATGATTTGCACTGGCTCCCCATTGTGCAAAGAATAACTTTTAAGACACTATGTCTGACATACCAATGTGTATCTGGCACAGCACCAGCCTATCTCTCTGACCTTGTACAACCTTACATTCCTGGTCGCTCTCTCAGATCTGCAAATCTAAATCTACTAAAAGTACCTAAGGTCAACTCTAAAACATATGGCCATAAAACTTTCTCTTTCACTGCAGCTACCGAATGGAATAACTTACCAAATGAAATTAGAAACTCATCAACTTTAGAAATCTTTAAATCCAATCTTAAATTCTATTTATTTCAAATAGCATATCCATAGAATACTTACGCGCGTTAGCGCTTAGAGCATGCAGTTGCATGGATTAAGCGCTCTAAAAATGTACTATTATTATATTATTATCTGTAGAATCACATATTCAGGCTGGGAAAGGCCTCACCGCAAGTTTGTGTTCCGAGTTAGTTCTTGATGTATTCGTCAACAATATTCAAAAGTTCCAAAAATGCTCCCGCACAATCGGGAGATACAAAATTGCTTTTAGTGTGGTGGGTTGGATTGCTGCTGTGGCTACGGGAGAGAAACTTTCCGAGACAGAAGTAATCTGCTTAATGCCTGTCTTGCTGATAGTAGCTGACACAGATCCAACCTATTCGGCCCCTGGCCGAGGATGCTCTCGAGTTCTGGATTTCATCACCTTTTATACTACCTGTAACGTCATAGGCGCAGGTTTCAACGAATCATCGGTCGAGCCCTAGCCAATCAGTGCGTAGAACATTCTAGAATTTCTGCGTACACGTGGTTACGACGTCATGGCAATATTTTGAAGACAATCAAAAAGGGGGTTTCCGTGGCCATTTCTTAACAGATTTTGAAAAGGTTTACAGATTCGGAAAGCCCGTCGAATTCTGCGCTTGATTCATGCCAGATCCGGCAGGAACAAGTAATTAGAAAGGATTACAATGTACCTACTCGGTACACTAAAAGTGCCATCCTATCTTGGTCGTGAAATAGACGCTCTGTCAAAAAATTTATTAAGCACGCACATGCGCACTACGTGCTTTAACGAACTTAGTCTTTTTTACAACGCGATCTCTCTCATAGGCCCATATACTCTTATAGTTCTACCCAGGGTTGGCGTGTTCAGGGAACGAATCCAGGATGGGCGGCGTGAGAACCCTTCTCACCATTCAGTCCTTCTGTCATGCGCAAAGAAAGATCCTATATGTGTAAAGGCAATGAAGACGCAGGACTGGTTTCTATCTGGTGGTTGAATTCTGCTTGGTCGCGATAATTGACATGTATGGCGTCGACCTCGAAAATGTGGCCACAGATCTGGCTGGCTTCTAAAGTGACAGTCTGGGTAGAAGTGTTGAAAACTCTATATTGGATGCAGTCAGGGTCACAAAGACTGACTACTTCTCGGGGACACGCAATCTTGGTGATCTGCATAAAATCTTTATCAGGTTCCAAAAGTGTGTGATCTTCTTGGCCAGGTTCAAGGGTGGCGATACTAGAGGGAACAAGCGCACGCGTGTTATAAAGTGTGGCGCATTCGCCAAGTGAAATGCGGTGTCTGTCAATTTCCAATTTATGGTGGGCACTATGTACTATGGCTCCGCAGTTCTTAAGGAAGTCGATGCCGAACAATGCATCATTCATGATGTTGGCTGCAATAAACCACTGAATAAAACAAAGATGCTCTATCTGTATCGTGAAGTTGGCAGTTCCCACAACTTCCAGACGATTTACGGCAGAGCCACAAAGATGAGTGTGGGATCCAACTGAAGGTGGCTGTATGCCTTCTGGTATGGTGGCATAATGGCAGGAGCTGAGGATGGTGACAGTAGCTCTGGTGTAGACGATGGCAAATGCCTGAATGCCATGGATCGCACAATGGCACCGAAGCAAACTACAGCCTGGAAGGCAGATGGCTTGCAAGGTAGATGGAGGCGACGATGACAATGCTTGTAGCTATAGTTCTAATGTATTCAGTCATGTCAGTGATTTCATGGGTTTCAGATGCTAAAATGCGGTCAAAGTATAGTCGCTTGGTCTGATTTTGTTGGGGAGTGCGAGAATTAGTGGGGGATAGCTTCATTAAGAGTAGAAGCTTTATATGCGGAATTTCTTGCTCTTGATCTTGAAATGGGGTGTGGGGTGTGGTGTGGAACTCACCTGTCTGGGGTAAACTTGTGATGTCATTCGCTGGTACTGAGCTTACAGTGAAGGCGGAGCCGCTAAGAAGCTCAGTGTTAGAGACCCAAACTGGTTTCGGCGGACAATATTGCAGCATTTCAGGATTCTCTTTTTTCATGGTGCTGTTGTTAATGGCTCTGGCAATATGAGGGGCAGCTTGTTGATATCCAGCACAAGGGCAATTTTTCACCTAGTGTCTGGTGTGCCCACAACGGTAACACACATTAGATGTGGGTTGCATGGGTGTCTCTGCTAGGTGGACGAAAAGGTGGGTGGGAATTCTACGGCGCTTGCTGGCGTTGAAACGTGGCTGGTTTATACCCGAAAATGGCTCGTGCGTCAATTATCCAGTGGTGATGTCTTAGACTGCTTTCAAAATTGTTTCCACCTGAGTGGAACCAATGGTAGGGGCTGCAACAATGGGGGATGCCATCTATGGTGTGGATTCCGTTGGCCAACGATCAAATTGATGGTTGGATATTGCTGGTTCTTTTTTCTCCAGATCAATGTGGTCTGGAGGCTTTGCTTATTGGGGCAGCGGTTTTCAGGCGTTCCTGTCCGCCAATTATATTCTCAACAGGTTGGATTGTTTTGTGCTGTGCAGTTTTGCGGTCGAGGAAATTCCTTATAATGGGCTTGATACAAACAGTATTTTAAGTCATGGTGGCTGCTTAGTGCTTCAATAAAACTGTCGATTAATATTAAGTTGTGTGCCTCTCCAAGCAAGGAACCATACACTCGGGTCACCAGTCAGCCGCCATAACTAGATAGTTCTGGTACGGTCTCCTTCAGTTCCCATCGTATGGTATGTAGTAATATGTAGCTGGTTTCTACTTCAGTGCCATCAGCAATTTTTCTTGCAAGACAGTGCTAATGTTGGCGAATGTGGGTGGACCATCAGTACTTTTAGTGCTTTTCCTTTCAGCCGGGTGGTGACATGTATGCCTTTGGCTGCATTATCCCATCCATTAATATCTGCAATGAGGCAAAATTGACAGAGGTAATTCTCCCACAGGAATTCACAATCAGATTTAGGCGGTGTTAATATTTTTGTTCCGCAATATCTGTAGTGCAGCGGAGGTCCCAGAATCGTGGGTAACATGTTCCATGGTCTGTGAGGATGTTCGTCGCTGCCATCAGATGGCGTGGCTGGGTGGCCGCCATCCCACGCTTGTCCCCATTTGAGTGGACCGGCTGGCCGGTCGTCATGAAAACCATCCTCTCCTTCAAGCCCCGGGCTGGAGTGACAGTCGAATGGTAGAAAACAATCCTGCAAACGCAGGGTCTAGATTTTGCTATTGCAAGCATTGTTGGCTTTTAACCAGCCTTGGTAGGTATATTCCCAAGGCACAACATCACACTGGTTTAATCCTAGACGGCCAGTGATCCCAATAATCCGGGCATGCAGAACTTGCTGAAATGGGTGAAGCTTAACAGCCTCCTCACATAATAAACATTCGCAAAGGGTGGCATGGAGAAGATTAGTTCGTCTCATGGTGCGGCCCAGTCTAGAGAGTGGCATAGCTAGAATCGAATGGCAGTGCCAAAAAGTCTTACTTTCTTTCTAGAATGAGAACAACAAGCGACATAAATTTTCCTTACAACGAGGACTGTAAGCAGCAGAAATTTAGCTAACTCACTTGGAGGCTGGTACCGAGTGGTGTTTATCGAGTTTTCTTTGTGGCAGCTGGAGAGCGGCTGAGATGTTCCAGGCAATGTCTCAGTGAGAAGGAATCGAGGGTGCTGCAGGTGTGTAAGCAGGTCTCAAATCTGCGAGGTTTTCAGAGCAGTGCGGACATGGTGGATTGCTGGAGGTGGATAAATTTATGTTGTTATTTTGGGCCACCTTTGTGGAGCGACCCTTCCAAAATTGAAGGTTGCCCCCACTGCCTATGTAGATGACTAGCCACTGCAAGCAGTTGAAGCACTGACAGTCCGGCAGTTCAATTTCCCCCATCATTACTGAACCGAGAAGCAGGACATATACTGTCAACTGGAGGTCATTGACGAGGCAGTGACAGAGCAGACATTCAGCCGCTCGGTCCTGAGATCACAGAGCGATCGACTTTTATACTTTCTGCTCTGCATCTCATTATCTTTCAGCGAATGGCTGGCTTTCTTAGGAATTCTCCAGGCAATCAGTATTAATCTTTTCGAGTGTTGTGGTCGTAGCAACAGCAGGCGGTGCAATGGCAATGTTGTGCTCTAAATTATTTATCTTCATGGATGTGCAGGGATTCAAGTTTCATAAGCAGTTTTCCCTTCGTCTTGACCTGACATTAATATAGCGAGGAAGCTGACTCTTCAGGCAATCCAGAGGTACCAAACATTTTCTTAAACTTTTGTGATCATGGCCATTACGAGGAAGGAACCGTGCAAAGGTCACGTATATGAAGAACTAAAATGTCCACCCAGTCATCGGTCGCGCATAGTATGACAGTGTCCCATCATGTGATGAAAACCTCTCTATTACAGTGGTACTCACAATGGGCTGGTGCAGGAGCAGAGGTGGCAAATCATGTCTTAAACATTTTTGCCATCGTGCGTGCCTAAGGTGTAGCCATCCATAGGGTGGCTGTAGCATGTCCCAGTGTGTGTGTGTTACCGGTTCCGATTTGGCTAGTACCTCATGTCACCAGACCACATATATACACTTAAGTAGAGTAACAGTTTTCAGTTAAGTATATTGAAGGAGTATGATCAAACGTACAGGAAACCTAATGGAGAGCAGACCTATAGATCCCCAGTGTTACCCATACATAATAATAATAATAATAATAATAATAATAATAATAATAATAATAATAATAATAATAATAATAATAATAATAATACTAAAGTGAATGATTGTCTAATAACCGTCGATTATTGATTTTTTAATCAATTTTGTATGAGATATTAGTTTGAGGATGTGCGAGCGTGCGTGCGTGGTGTAGTTCGGATCGAGCGGTCCGGTACCAGCCGTACCAGCTAAGCTGGGTATGCACCGCCCGTCCTGGATTCGTTCCCTGAACACGGCCCCCTGGGTGGAGCTATAAGCGTATATGAGCCTATGAGAGAGATCGCGTTGTAAAAACGACTAAGTTCGTTAAAGCACATAGTGCGCATCGCGCGCTTAATACTATTTTTTACAGAGCGCATATTTCACGACCAAGATAGGATGGCACTTTTAGTGTACCGAGTGGGTACATTGTAATCCTTTCTTATTACCTGTTCCCGCCGAGGCTGGCATTAATCAAAACCAGAATTCGACGGGCTTTCCGAATCTGTAAACCATTTCAAAATCGGTTAAGAAATGGCTGAGTTATCCACGGAAAACCCCTTTTGATTATCTTCAAAATATTGCTGTGACGTCGTAACCACGTGTACGCAGGACTTCTAGAATGTTCTAGAACATTCGACTGCGTTATTATTAGCTACGCGCTGATTGGCTATTGCTTGATCGATGATTGGTTGGAGCCTGCGCTTATGACGTCACGAGTAGTATAAAAGGAGACGAAATCCAGAACTCGAGAGCATCCTCGGCCAGGGGCCGAATAGGTTGGATCTGTATTCGGCTACTACCAGCAAGACAGGCATTAAGCAGATGACTTCGGTCTCGAAGGTTTCTCTTCCGTAGCCACTGCAGCAATTCAACCCACCGCACTAAAGCAATTTTGTATCTCCCGATTCTGCGGGAGCATTTTTGAAACCTTTGAATATTGTTCACGAATACATCAAGAACTAACTCGGAACACAAACTTGCGGCCTATCCCGGCCTGAAAATGTGATTCTACAGATGTAGAGGCAGCGATGTTCTTTGGTGGATGACTCGCCGGATCTGCCGGCCATGTCAAAAAGTGGTTATTCAACCGCCCCCGCACTGATGTCATGCAGGTTCTGTATCTTCATCCATATTCAACAATGCCCGCTTATGATTGGGTTATTGGTAACTTCCATCCGTACCCTCGGTGTACGGGAACTTTCATCTTAGCAGTAATGTTATTGTATCTCTTACTGACTACTCGTTAGACATTCTATATTGTGATTACAGTCCTGAGATCGATCCGCTCCCATCCTGGACTGCTTGCGGAAATCCTGTTTGCGGGAACCGGCATGCGGGAACTTTCCAGCTTCCAGAGAACGCATCAACTCACGTCACACCAAGGATGGCGTAACAATTTCAGTAACACGATAGCCCATGCTTAAGAATGGCTACCGATTATTCAAGTAACTATACTTAACATTTTAATTGTTCCGTTAATTACATCTTTAATAATTATACCTTATCTGTCCCGATCACTAAAAGGCACCGTAACGGTCATAGAACCGCTAGTTATAATCTCTGTATCTGTTTATAGTTATTCTTATTTTCTGTAATGTGTTTTTACTAACCGCACCATAGTAGTAGGTATATATCATTCTGATCATTTTACATTGTATTGTTTAATTTGTTTAGTTGTATATATGGCAAGTAGCCATTAGTTTACATGTTTTGTTTTATTATAGAAAAATATAGGACTGCAGTGCACGTAGGAAACACTATACAGCAACATTTGTATATGCAGCACGTTCTCCCGCCACCAACAATTTTTCACTGAGGTCGCTGTCCGTGCTATAACTCTGGTTAGCCCGGTATGCTACCAACTAAAAACCTTTCTATTCAGCTCGATAGGATAGGTTTAATATGATTAGAGACAATCTCTTCGCCAGGAGACACATAGTGTACGCCTCTTTTCCGGTAGTTGCGATAATTTAGCCCCGCATTCCGGCAAGGTTGTGTAAGATTGGCCAACATACCTAATGGGCCTCATATTTCTAAGTTATTGTCTCTCTTCATGTTCCACTAAGCCTTATGGCTTCTTAATTGTTTGAATGTCCCTATCCGCACCATGGACTGATCCGACCCTGGGAAACTATTGGTGTTTCCGAGCGGTGATGTCCAGGGTGTGGTGACACACACATTTCCCGCGTGTATTCGGATACTTGGTAGTTAGTTACCCTTGCCAAGGTAGGAAGCACTGCTAAAACAAATCTTAATTATTATTTTCTTTTATCTGCTGAACAATCCTCCCGCACCGCAGTGCATGATTGGGCAACTTGCGTTTAAACCTAATGTCAGGTTAAAAAGATAGCTCCATAGGACCTGGTGATGGGCGAGATGCGCATCCCCACCAAATTCCGTAAGAATGTCTAGGTATGATATTAAGATCTGCCACGCCCTCACGGGAAGAACATTCATGGTGGGTATTCGTCTCTCTTACCCCCACCATAACGATCGATCAGTTGCCTAAACTTGCTTCTGTAAAGAGTAACCAATGTCCTGTGACGTTTTATGTGGTTACGGAGCAAGATGTCTGGATTCTTACCCAGTTCAGAGATCTTGCGTAGTAACCTGTATGCACGCTGTCTTCAGTATTGATGTCTTGGGGCATCCATTCTCAATGACAGCCGTATCTAAAGGCTAGGTAGACGCCAGCTAGTTGCGGCCTAAAATAGTTCTTGTCTCTAAAAACTAAACATGAGGTTAGGCATAGAAGAAGGCCCACATAAATAGAAGCGGCAACTATTAATTCAGCATATTGAAAACTACATAAGACGGTGACGTGGTAATCCTTCGGAAATCGCTCGTCCCATCTTCACGTAAAACAGCAAGCAACCTTATCATCATAATTTCACTAGGTATGATATTTTCTTTACAGCATTTTGGGTTGAATATTAGAGTAGGCCTTTTCGGTCAATACTCTTCTATCTCTTTAAGCGATGGCGACATTTTCCTGTTCATCCCGTCTTCACATAAAACAGCACGCAACCGTATAGTCATAATCTCACTAGGTATGGTCTTTTCTTTTTCAAGCATTTTGGTTAAATATTAGAGTGGGCCCATTTTTGCCTACTACTCTTCTCCCGCTTTAAGCAGTGGCAACATCTTCCCGTGACGGAGGCCCGCGCGAGGCACTTGCTTCTCGCAAGGATTCAGTGACGACAGCCCACGCGAGGATAATACTCCTCACCCAAACTAGCACTAGGAGTAGTACCCACGTGAGGCACATGATTTTTCGACACTATAAAAGATAATTTTCTTTCCTTTCAGCTTAGAGGTATAATAGTTTATATTAAGTTAATTAGTTATCCCGTGTGCGGGAGCCTCCCTTACGGGGATATCTCTGCAGACCTACGAGTCTGTGTGGTACCTCCGGGAGCCCCACGTTTAAAAGTTCATCAGGCTGTCTCTATGTCTTGTATTTTCGTATGCTCATTATATTTATCTAGCATACTTGACGGTCTGTTTAGGTAAAACTATTGTATAGACATGTTAATTAGGTCACCAAATCAGAAGTACAGGTGGTGTGGCATAGCCAGTCTGAATGTCACTGAAGGGATAGCTGGTAGCCTGCTCAAATCACTCCCACATCCGAGAGGCAGTAAATGCAATTCAATGCCGGGTGGCGGGAAGGACTAGCCAACCCGGAACCAGTATTCCGCCCTCCAGAACGTACTGTGACCACTCTGGGGATGCCTGTACCTAAGGCATGCACGATGGCGAAAATGTCTAAGACATGATTCATCCCCTCTGCGCATGCGCCGTGCCACTGGGAGTACCACCATACTGGACATGGTTTTCTTTCTAATGGGGTTTTTGACTGAGTGTACACCTTTAGTTTGTAAATTTGATCTTTGCTATACTTCTTCCTCACATAATGGCCATGATCACAAAAGAGTCCGAGGATGTTTGGCACCTTTGGAAAGCCTGAGATTTCCATTTCCTCACTATGATAATGATGCGTCAAGACAAAAAAGAGCGAGGTTTAATCAAGGAATCATTGGATATTCCCTGGGAGAAGACAACTTGAAACATAACTTTTCATTGAAGTTGCTGACTACGGCTTGATGCTATGGAGGCTGGCATGATTGTACGAATGACTGCCGTTTGGTTGTTGTTCACTAAGGAAAGCTTCCCATTCGTTGGAAAGATAATGAGATGCAAAGCAGAGAGTATAAAAGCTGATCGCTCTGCATTAGAAAACAGCCGCATAAAGGTTGTTCTCAGGATGACTCGATAATGGCTCTGGTCGATGGTCGGTCCCTCCAGTCTCCAATTTAGAAATGATTGGGCAAATGCACTGCAGAACCATTGGGACTCCGACCACTCGGAGCGGGTCGACATTTACATAGGCAAAGGATAGCCTAGTTTTTTGTAAGGGCAGACAAGAAAAAGCAGCCTAAATTTAAAACTAAAAACAAATAACTAGTACAAAATTCTTCCACCTCCAGAATTTACTTGAGATAAATTGGATCGTGCATGTTTTCTGAATATTAAATGTACGGACTAATTTAATTTGCCTTTTCTCTACAGAAATTGGATTTACCGCCGTAAGTAACTTTTTTTTATCTCTCACTGTTAAGCGGTAATACTCTTTTTGTTTTGGCCAGGAGCATTCTAAAAGGAAAAGAACCATCAGTCTTTACCATCACTATAAAGGACGGCGATCCTGAGCACCATTCAGCATGAAGCCAAATTAAATAGCCTTTCTCTCGGGGCCTGAGCGAGTTCCGGATGAACAAGACAACAGCCCACATGAAAACCGATCTCCCAGTCCTCGAGAGCAGGGATGAGCAAGATACGGCAGCCACCCGGCCACAGTTGGTACCAGATGTGGTTCTGCAATGACATACCATGACTTGAGTTTCGATTGGGACTACACCCGCCCCGATTGTCCGCCACTGCGACTTCCTTTTGTAATGATGGCTTACCATAATGTGGTCCATTCTAGCACTGGATTTACACCAACGCATATGATGTTAGGCCACTTCCACTGGACATAGTAATGTCACGTGCACCAAGGGAGCTCAACTCTCTTGCTTCATCAATGATTAGAGGATGTGCATGAGAGCGTGCGAGCACACTACCCAGAAGTGTATAAATGACAGAAAGACGCCCATGACCATCGTGCTTATGACGAACCATACCCCATTAACGACCATGTCTGGGTTAGCAACCCAATGCTGCCTCATGGGACCAGTCACAAATTAAGCTACAAGTGGGAGGGGCCTCCTCTGTGCGCCGGTCGACAGGGCGGTCCTCCGCCACTTTGATCACCAGAAACCTTGTGTGAAAGCAAGGGAAGGATTACCACTGGAATGTGATGCCACCCAGTACCGACCGACGATGGGGAGGACAGGGCGACTGGTCTTGCTGTCCCCCAAGTGGATAATGGGGACTACGTGATCAGGAAAACCGTAATTGCAAAGAGAACCCAGGACGCCTTCCCTTCAGAGTGGATATATGCACATAAGACCTCGCGGTGGAATATCTCACTGGCAGGCAAAGTCGAAATTTGCCGCTAACGGTTATGGAAAAATACTGTTATGCACCAATAATCGAAACTCCCACTGACCAGCCAGGTATATTCAGTGATATGGGACTAAAAGGTAGACGGACACGGCCCCACTCTCATTCCAAATGAGTGTCCATCAAAATAGAGAAACATTTTCTCCTCACTTGCCATAATTATTTCATGGAATTGAGAATTCTTCCACCATAAGTAACATAAAACGCCAAGAGGGAGACATAAGTGGTGGCAAATATACTTGATTAATGTTGATTGTTGCCGCTATTAATGGGACCATTCTGAGGCGAGAGAATGTAAAAAACAATATGGAATTGTTGATACAAGAGGGGTGGGGGACCTGTGATCTGGCACTTCAACGTTCAACACACACGCACAGCCTTTAACCTCATACCATTAATTAATTGAGATCACCAAAGGTCGGAAATTCGTGATGTTTCAGATAACAGTCCGCACCCGCATCTTTTGGTGAGTATAAATATATAGGTTTCGAGGATCAGAATGCATGTGTTGGCTTGTTGTCATGGCGTTTACTGAGTACGGTAATGCCAGACTCAGTGACGCCAGTGTATATCGCCATAACATCGTTATGATAATATGCCAGGAACCATTTAAATATAAATGCAGTGCCTGAAACAAATGATGCCACGTGCTGAAACAACATTATCTTTATTGTATTTAAAATAACAGGAAATAACGTGAGAGAATGTCGAGACTAAACAATCACTGATTGTGATAGGCAGCATTCATAATTTGGTGGATGATATTGTCCCCACACACCCCCCTGTTATATGCTCTTTCTTTATAGTACACTCTGCTGTCAGTCAGGCACTATGAAATATATCAAAGCAACCACACCATTGCCTGACCCCAGCCCTTCAGCATATGAAAACATAGTGTCGTTAAGAAGCTGAGTGAAGAATCCAGCAAACGGATCTTGGAAATTTTCTTATGGAACTCCTTCCTTAAACATTTGATCCAATAAATAATGCTTGCTGCAAAAATCCCTCTGATCTGGAAGATATACCATCTAATACTAACCCCTGAAGAAATTGTTGGATCTTCCTGGTGAAAGTTAAGGAATTCCTCCACCATACTAAGTGATTATATGTCCTAAAACGGATAACAAAATATAAGTGTACACATGCACTATGGGAAAGATATATATGTGTCTGGAATGTGGCCAGTCATTTAGCTGGACAAATGACTTAAATGCACATGTTGAATGGCTCCATGAGGGAATACAGGCTGTATGCCGGGGCTGCCACAAAGTTTTCATCTATTCTCCAGAAGGCCAGATCCATGTCAAAAAGTTTGGGCATGAGGTAACTTTGGTGGGGAAATGGATCTACCATTGGCATCCCAGAGGACCACGGTTAGGTTAGCCTTTGAGTTCCCCAGGCCGTACATGATGCAGCTTAGAGATTATGCTGCCATACCAATCCGGATCGAAGAAGACCACATCTGTAACTGACACTAACATGCGCACTTTCAGGACTTTGGCCAGACAAATACGGAGACAAGCCATAGAATTTTCTGCTGCAACGGTCATCTCTCCAAAGAAGAAGAAAGGCATACTTGCACATATTCCTAGATCTCAGCCCATTCAGTCTACATCTTTCGGACTAAGTATGACCAGTGGGTCATGTGGCCCTTGTGTTCGAGATAGGACCACGCCAATATTAGTTACGGGGGCTCTGAAAGCTACCACTCCTGAGTTATTTATCGACCTTGAGCTTACTGAAGCAGACGAATCTCCGGATACAGACGCTATGGATCCCGTAATGTTACCTGAAATTACCATGACTATGTCGTGTGCTTGATGGTTCGACTGAATATTATATGGCTAGATGACTTCAGCAAGTGTTCGGTGACTACCGACGATATATCGCCGGAGCTACAGCCACTTACACTGTCTCCTCGTTGCTCACCATCGGCATCACTACCATAGGGCCAGTGTTTACCACCGTTGCCGGCATTCGATCGCCAACCACTGCTGAACCTATCTAACAGAATTTCCACAACCTTTTAGTCACCACATTCACACCAATAGCGTGACCTATTTCTTTGACCGATGCTTCGATCATGTGTGTTACACCAATTCTGCATACAACTATTGCGATTGATCCATTGCCAGAAACCTCTGCTGCATTAATCCTGTGTGTGATGTCAGAAACTATTACTGTGCCGATTACCTTAAGACTACCTGTTCCTACTTCTGCTGTAACCCCAGCTTAATAACTACAGCTGCCATATCTGCCATTATCGAAACAGTTCCAGTTCTATCCACGACAACCGTAACTCAGGCCACAGCTACCACCACAGTTATCACCACGGATGCCACCATGACTACTACCACCATGGTGGAGACGCCTACTACAACAACCACTACGTTATTACCGTCACGAATGCTGAGACTACCACACCAGAGGTCTTATTGAGTTTTTCTACTCTCAGTGATTCAGTCATTTCGGAAATACCGTGCCAATGACAACTGCAGGGGATGATTTTGCTATTACGTCGACCAGCGCTGCCATTTTTACCGCTACACCCAACACCTATCATCGAGCTAATACCTGTTCTTAATTTGGCCGCCATGAACACTACTTACTGCAAATGAATATATGTGAGAACTTTTATGATGAACTTGGGCTTATCGGACCACTGATTTTAGGGTTGGACAAACACATGCACAAAAAAAGGAAAAAAAGATACACATGCACATTTAATTACGCAGCTATATGCTTTAACAGCCTAATTAGAAGACGCAACCAGTCAGCCAACTTCCTTGGATTACCGAATGGTAATAGGTGGGGACACTCCTCCACCGTATCAACTGCAGAAATATTGCAAGGTACCCAAACGGAGTTCACGCAAATTAACCGCCCATTTGACCAACTCCTAGCACCACCACGTCTACCCTTGAGATTGCAGACCCGAGAACCTATTAACCTTCGTCCATGATGCAATCTGTCTCGAAAAAGGCCCAGAACGGATTCATAATAAACAGTCTAATGTATTTATACTGCCACAATTTCCGCCGCGACTACGTTTGGATTGACCATTCTTCCGCTGTGAAAAAGAACTATTGGAAAGTCGATGACAAGTGTACATATGAATTTATATATACATTATACAATATGATAAATATATTTTTCTCACTCTGCATCATTATTCAGGGGTCATTCATTCTCGGGCCATGGAAGAAAAAAGTACTCGGGACTAATGCGGATGAACCGCTATTTTATTGCATTATGGTTTACTTGTTTTAATAAAGAGGCATATAAAGATTTATGGTTGCCCACAACACATGCACGCACGCACGCACACACGCACGCACGCACGCACGCACGCACGCACTCACGCACGCACCCACGCACGCACGCACGTACGCACGTACGCACGCACGCACGCACGCACGCACGCACAAATGCAAAACCCGAGCCCAAAAAACTTGGGCAAAAAAATCTAAAAGTATGCCACCCTATCCCAATACCCCATTATGAAATTCACCTCATGAACACCACCTTCCCGATTGTAGCGTGGATCGCTTAGCGCCGGGTATGAAACATCCCGGGCTGTGATGCTCCAATCACACACACCCTGTGGTTCTATGGACCAGTGTGCAGTATGCAGTGTACATAGCCATTGAAAATACAGCAAGAAATAACAGAGTCCGCAAAATTGCACGTCACGCATGCACGCCGTTAAGAGATCATGTAGCGTGGATCGGCCGGACGGGTACGGACCGTCCCAGCTAAGCTGGGTACGGGACGACCGCTCTGGGTACATTCCAAGCACGCCCCCCCCCCGCTTGGTAGAATAGTATGCGTGTATAAAGCCCTATGAGAGAGGTTTCGATAAAATGGCTAAGTGCATAAGAATGCGTAACGTTCATGCGTGCGCGTTGGAGCTTCCCTAACAACACGTGTCAGTGTTGGGAGAGAGTGTATGCTTATAGTGTACCGAGCTGCTACTTGTGATTTCTTCAAATCACCCCATTCTCGTCGTTCTTGGAAGGGACCAGGAGCAGAATGAAACAAGGATTTCAAAACTTTTTACCTTTTTAAAATCGGATTAGAAATGGCTGAGTTATCTATAAATGGAATTCAGATCACCTGCGCCGGTGAGCAACCTTGGATTAGCAATCGCAAGTTTTTGTAAGCAAATTAACTAAATAAGAAGGGCTCCCTTTCTGGAATGCTCACAGAGGAACTTCCTTGCGGATGGGCCTTGCGGGCCCGATGTTAATTCTACAGGACGTAGAGCTGAGGTGATTCTTGGTGGATAACTCTCCAGATCTTTCGGACCATGCTGAAAAGTGGTATCAAACCTCCGTGCAGCATGTCGTGTGTTTTAATTACCTTTTAGACCATAGCCTGGTGGGACTCTGCATGGTGCATCGCAAGAGCTATGCGATGTATCCCGGATGGTGTACCCAGTTATGTACATGCAATATTTAATTGCAACTGTAGCCCTCTATGTTACGGGCAACTTTCAAACTACCATTGCTGGATGGACACTTTCAATTTACCATGTAAATTCATGTATTAGTTATTCTGACTATCTAATGGACATCTCTCTACAGCTGTTCTTCTTCACCGTCTTGAGGGTGAGCCACATCAACAGTTCGCATGCAGAAATCTTCCCATGCTCATATTTAGCACATCAACTACAGTGATTTATGAACTCTTACTGTACCGATGACCAATAGGTACTCAAGTAACTATACTATTGTGTTATTCATTATTTCCGTAATAGGTACTGATGACTAATAGGTACCTTCCCAGTCCTGAGACCGCATTTTTATATTTTCGGTTTCATGCTGTACATATTATCCATATTTCTGTGTGCTTACAACTAACAAGCACCATAAGGTCCTATGACCTGAGATACTGTAGCTCACGGGGTAGTGTCGGGCCGTTCCGGTGTCTGATGTCAACTCGCCGCGCTGCAAGTGCACAACGAATGATGACGTTGGTTAGCTCCCGGTCTCGGGGTAACGGATCCTGTACGAGACTGCCCTATGGGTAACAAAAACCGGCTCCTAAGGCCGGTGGAACTCAATCGTTCCGGTGGGGCCATGCGACCATTGTCGTGAACATTAAATACAATGGTCTCATCCCAAGAGTTTGTGTCACCAGTATGCCTGTCCATAGCAATTTTGTGATCTATGGACTTACAAGATTTGATTTTGGTGACCTAATTAAAAATAAGTCTATACAATGATTTTACCTAAGCAGACTGTCGAGTATGTTAGATAAAATGAGGAGCATACGAAAACACAAGACATAGAGACAGCCGGATAAACTTTTAAACATGGGGCTCT
The DNA here is from genome assembly GCA_034401795.1 of Chaetoderma sp. LZ-2023a. Classification (NCBI taxonomy): domain Eukaryota; kingdom Metazoa; phylum Mollusca; class Caudofoveata; order Chaetodermatida; family Chaetodermatidae; genus Chaetoderma; species Chaetoderma sp. LZ-2023a. Next base: position 29,690,586 of record CM067368.1, read on the forward strand.
TGGAGGTACCACACACTCGTATGTCCGCGGAGGTATCCCCGCAAGGGAGGCTCCCGTACATGAGACTTAACTAATTAACTTAATATAAGCTATTATACCACTAAGCTGAAAGGAAAGAAGATTATCTCTGTAGTGACGAAAAATCATGTGCCTCACGCAGGCATTACTCCTAGTGCTAGTTTGGGTGAGGAGTATTATCCTTGCATGGACCGTCGTCGCTGAATCCTTGTGAGAGGCAAGTGCCTGGCGCAGGCCTCTGTCACGGGAAAATGTTGCCACTGCTTAAAGCAGGAGAAGAGTAGTAGGCAAAAAATGGGCCCACTCTAAGGTTTAACCAAAATGCTTGAAAATGAAAAGACCATACCTAGTGAGATTATGACTATACGGTTGCGTGCTGTTTTATGTGAAGACGGGATGAACGATTCCCGAAGGATTCCCATGTCACCGTCTTATGTAATTCTTGGTATGCTGAATTAGTAGTTGCCGCTTTATTTATGCGGGCCTTCTGCTCCGCTTAGCTAGCTTTTAGTTTTTAGAGACAAGAACTATTTCAGTCCACAACTGGTGGGTGTCTACCTAGCTGTTAGATATGGCTGTCATTGAGAACGGATGCCCTAAGACATTAATACTGAAGACAGCGCTCATACATGTAAGATCTCCGAACTGGATAAGAATTCGAACATCTCGCTCCGTAACCACATAAAACGTCACAAGACACTGGTTACTTTTCACAAATGCATTTTAGGCAACTGATCTATCGTTATGGTGGGGGTAAGAGAGACAAATACCCACCGTAAATGTCCTTCCCGTGAGGGCGTGGCAGATCTAAATATCATGCCCTGACATTTTTATGGAATTCGGTGGGGATACGCATCTCGCCCGTCACTGGGTCCTATGGAACTAATCGTTTAACCTGTCGTTAGGTTTATGTACAAGTTGCCCAGTTTTGCATTGCGGTGCGGGAGAATTGTTCAGCGAATAAAATAATAATTAAGATATGTTTTCGCAGTGCTTTCCTACATTGGCAGAAGTGCTAACTACTATGTATCCAAAGATATGGAGGGAATGTATGTGACACCACTCCCTGGCCTTCACCGCTCGGAAATCCCAACAGTTTCCCAGGGTTGGACCAGCCCATGGTGCGGATAGGGGCATCCAAACAATTAAGAAGCCACAAGGCTGAGTGGAACATGAAGAGAGACAATATCTTAGTGTTATGAATCTTGCCAGAGTGCGGGGCTAAATTATCGCAACTACCGGAAGAGAGGAGTATACTACTGATTTCCTAACGAAAAAATTGTCTCTAATCATATTAAACCTATCCTATCAAGCTGAATAGAAAAGGCTTTAGTTGGTAGCATGCCAGGCTAAACAGAGTAATAGCACGGACAGCGACCTCAGTGAAAGATTGTTGGTGGTGGGAGAAAGTGCTGCATATATAAATGTTGCTGTATGGTGTTTCCTACGTGCACTGCAGTCCTATATTTTCTATAAATAAACAAAACATATGAGCTGATGGCCACTTGCCATGTATATATAAACTAACCAGAACAATCAATACAGTATAAAATGATCAGAATTATATATCTTTAGTACAGTTTAACGAACCTACTACGGTGCGGTTAGTGAAAACACCTTACAGAAAATGAGAATAACTATAAACATATACAGAAATTATAACTAGCGGTCCTAAGACCGTTACGATACCTTTTAGTCATCGGGACTGTTTATACAGATACATATATAATTTTCAGAAATATAAGTAATGGAATAATTAATATGTTAAGTATAGTTACTTGAATACTCAGTAGCCATTCTTAAGTTTGGCTATCGTGTTACTGAAATTGATACATCATTCTTAGCTTGACGTAAGCTGATGCATGCTCCGGAAGCTGGAAAGTTCCCGCAGGTTGGTTCCCGCAAACAGGATTCCCACAAGCAGCTTATGACGGGAGCGGATCGAACTCAGGACTGTAAGCACAATATAGAATGTCTAACGAGCAGTCAATAAGAGATACAATAGCATTACTGCTGTGAAGAAAGTTCCCGTACACCGATGGTACGGATGGAAGTTGACAACAACCCGATCACAAGTGGGGGTTGTTAGTGCTGGGTACGTCAGCCAGCTCTGAAGACGTACTGGGCAAAGTTTACTTGCTGCGGTCGAAAGGTTTAGAAGAACCTGCACGACATCAGTGCGGGGATGGTTGAAATACCACTTTTTGGCATGGCCAGCAGATCCGCCGAGTCATCCACCAAACAACATCGCTGCCTCTACATGGAAGAGATGATCCTTATTAACATGAAGGGTGCAGTCGGATTTTCTCGTAAAAGTTCTGGTACAGGGCTCTCCACTAAGCTAATAACAAGCTGGTACCAAATCTTCTTCAGACGAATCCGATAACGCTAAATCTTCAAGGAGTGACATCTCATTCCCGCATGGTAGTTGGCTGCGGGAACCTTATTCAAAACCTAATGCCCTATCTCTTCATTGTATTTAACTTTCCAGGCCAAGTATCATAATGAAATAATAAAACAGCAGAATTTGGTTTTCGACACGAAAGAAAGCCTAATGCTATCTGTTCTTCCCTGGTGTCGAGTTTTGACGGGAAGACAAAGTTTCAGAGCGCGCTTCCTCCTTTTATACTATTTGGTGACGTCACCCCACACCCAGAAGTTTTAACAGGTGATTCGGTCAGCCCTATATGGAAAGTTTCCTCTTTTTCCCACTCTAGACGTCTAGGGATTAATTCTTCCCGTATAAAGGGAGTACTTTTAATTATAGGAAGAATGGCTCGTTAACTCTGTCCTAATTTCACGCATTTAACAGCCTTCGATCAACATGAAAATGTGGAACTACTTTTTCATTGAGGGGCCTCACCTTTATTTAGCATCAGGCGGTTCTCCAGATTGGATGCTTATAAACTTGCCTGTTTTAATTTTAGGCTGGAGCGCTCGATGGGGTGTGTGGGAGCCAGTGACGTCAGCGGTTATTACCCCGACTCACGCTCACCACTCCTCCATCACACTGTGGTAGTAGCGTCTTTGGTCGGCTCTTGTGTTTAAAGCGTTTGATCCAATTTAGCAGTTAATGTCACGTGGCTCTAAAAAGCACGTGGTTGATCGGAAACATACATGCTGTTTATGGCGATGGCCAAAATACTGTTGCTGAGGTGTAGTCTGTTGTAGATGCGAGAGATAGAAATATATATGTTACATCAAGAATCTTTATAATATAACGTCCCCTATTTGCGCGAGTTCTTTAACATGCGTCTTGGTATATGTCTGTAATAGGTAGTTCTCAGCCCGTGTTGATTATAGACTGGAACGCAAGGAAGAGAATTTTTGAAATTCTCTGTGTATTTATACTATTAGATTTTTTATGCCGCTTTACCGGCCCATGCGCTAATGATTTGTAGCATGGTAGAGCAGTTGTATTCTTAATCAAAAATTTAACAGTAAAGTTGTAAGTAATTTGATGTGTAGTTTAAACAGATCTATTCAGGCGGTAGATCAACGGTACTGATCCCATCAAGATAGCTGTATTTTCCGAGCGGGGGGGCTTGCCAAGCATTCTCCTCAATGGGTAGAACTAGCTCATTCCCGGCCTAGACCAGACACATTAATACCATTTAATAATGGTTAAACTACAGTACAACTCGGAAGTGGGTGCCACAGTTATTTCAATTTACAATGCCGTCGTTCGGAGATTGTGAATACAGTCAACCTGAGTGTCTGTGTTTCTGACATGTTGGTGATTTGAGTCTGATACGCGTGGCCGGTTATCTGTGGATGATACTTGCGCTGTGGTGAAGGTGACGTTTTTATGGCCCCCAGATGCGGCGGGGGGGGGGGGGGTGGGGGGGGAGGAGAGGCGTCGTGAATGTCAACTTTATCGAACCCTGAGGGTATTTCACTCTGTAATGGCCAAGCCCGTGGGCGGGACAGAGTTACTTTAGAGTGCAGATGACCTGACGGATACTGTCGTAACTTTGATCAATCCATTGTCGAATTCAACTTTTCGGTAGTAAAATCCTACTCGTGACTGCCGACAACGCAGGCAATTTGCTCTCTTAATAATATCGACTGTTATTACGTGTAGATGATGTATGTAAATTTAGCTGTTTCCGTACAACGTCGGGAAACGGGAAAAGGGAGGACCGTTGGACAAACGTTCCTCACATGATGCGTACTGTAGATGGCTGTAGTGCATTCCTTATATCCATATGATCAGTTCTCCTGTACTGGATAAGAAGGTGTGTGCTGGAGATTTGTCGGCTGTTGTCTGTTGATGATAATGCTGTTGTCTGTATGTCTGGGCTGCTGTATGATGCCAATGTTATAAGCGAAGTCGGCGTATTCCAGTTTTCTATGCTGGTGAATGCCAAGTCTGTTGTTATTGCTGGAGGTGGGGGGTTTGCGGGAGATATTATTTCCCCCGCAATTTGTGTGGGAGGAATTGTTGCGGGAATTTTTATGTCTCTATCGGGAATTAATTAATACCGGTAGGTGCTGCTAAATGTTGTTGTTGCCAATGTTGAATGCCTCTGTTATGCTGAGTATAACCGAGTAGGTATGTGATGTACGCGCAATGACAAATTGACGTATCCAGCCTTGAAGGCAGGTGTGGTCTGTATGTGATGATGTTCTGTCTCTTGTGTGATGTCCTGACTGCTCACATGAGAGTATGGTAGGCCAATTGGATAGGGTGGCCTTTGGACATGGGGGGGGGGGCGTGTGTGGTCATCTCCCGTTACACGACAGTTGGTGTCCTGTAGTTATTAGACACCGGGAAAATTTGAGCCGAGAGTCTGCTAAACAGGCTGCTTCCCTGCCCACCACGGGGGGGGGGGGGTAATGTTGGTCGGTGTGGTGCGGGATGCCACCTCCTCTGCTGCAGCAGTCTCTCATATCTGAAGATTGACGGTCAACAGATGACGAGTGGAGTGTGAAATGGACTGGGCTGGTGATGTCCGAACTTGGTGTATAGATAAGGGATGCCAGTTGGATTTGGGGTGGGGGTGCGGCAATGGATCTGGCTTCTGCTTGGTTGGGAATTGGTCTGGCGTTTTCGGGAGGTGGTCGGGTACACCTTGGTGTACGGTTCTGCGGTTCTAGACACACCAAGGCTTCATCCAGCCTCTTCACTTCCATGATATTCACCATATGTTCCACCCCACAGGAAGCATGGCTTGGGTCAGCCTCAGCTTCCGCTTGTGGTAACTCTATGATGGGGGGCATAGCATGAAGTGGGTGGGAATGGGAAGAGATCGGAGGAACAACTTTTCCATCCGGTCCCTTGGACAAAACAAACACAAAATTCTTCAGATATGACTTCCCAGATCGAGTAGACCCGCGCTGAGGAGGGAGCGGGCGAGTACATATATACGGATGGAAGTTGACAACAACCCGATCACAAGCGGGGGTTGTTAGATGCTGATGAAGATACAAAACTTAAGCTTAATGGTGCTGGGTACGTCAGCCAGCTCTGAAGACGTACCGGGCAAAGTTTACTTGCTGCGGTCGAAAAGTTTAGAAGAACCTGCACGACATCAGTGTGGGGATGGTTGAAATACCACTTTTTGGCATGGCCGGTAGATCCGGCGAGTCATCCACCAAAGAACATCGCTGCCTCTACATTTGTAGAATCACATTTTCAGGCCGTAAAGGCCTCACCGCAAGTTTGTGTTCTGAAGTAGCTCTTGATATTCGTGAACAATAACTAGAAAGTTTCAAATTGCTCCCGCAAGACGGGAGTTACAAAATTCTTTTAGTGCAGTGGGTTGGATACTGCTAGCTATGGGAGAAAAACCGAAAGAAAGTGAAGTGATCTGTGCCTTGTCGAAAGTAGCTGGTACAGGTCCAACTTGTTCGGCCGCTGGCCGAGGATGCTCTCGATCTCTGGATCGCGTCTCCTTTTTTACTACTTGTGACGTCACAGGAGCAGGCTCCAACCAATCCTCGTTCGAGCAACAGCCAATCAGTGTGTAGCTGATAATAACGCTGTCGAATGTTCTAGAGCATTCTAGAAGTTCTGCGTCCACGTGGTTATGAAGTCACGGCAATATTTTGAAGATAATCAAGTAGTGTTTTCCGTGGATAACTCAGCCATTTCTTAACCGATTTTGAAATGGTTTACAGATTTGAAAAGCCCGTCGAATTCTTGATTAATGCCAGATTCGGGGGGAACAGGTAATTAAAAAGGATTACAACGTACCATCTCGGTACACTAAAAGTGTCATCCTATCTTGGTCGTAAACTATGTGCTCTATCAAAAAAATACCATCTAAGTGTGCGCATGCGCACTATGTGCCTTAACGAACATAGTCGTTTTTCCAACGCCATCTCTCTCATAGGCCCATATACGCTTATGGCTCTACCCAGGGGGCGTGTTCATGGAACGAATCCAGGATGGGCGGCACGTACCCAGCTTGGCTGGTACGGCCGGTACCCACCCGGTCAATCTGAACTACACCACTGTCAGCACTGTACTAGTTAGTTATCTATATGGAAAGTACCCATCCTAGTTATTCTGTTCTGTTTATATAATAACTCTAGGACGCAGTATGCTAGGCTATACTATACAGCAACACTATATCCGCATAACTATCCCCCCCCCCCGCCCCCAGCATCAATTTTACACTGAGGTTACTGATCAGTGATCATGCTCACATCGCTCGAACCTGACATGTGGCGGACTAAACCTGGCTATTCTAGCTCGATAGGATAGGTTTGAAGTAGTAGACAATCTCACCATAAGAGACACATTGTGTATGCCTCTTTTCCAGCTGTGGCGGATATGTAACACCGCACACCGGCTAGATTGCATAAATTGGCCAATTACCTTAGGGCATCTTCGTAATGATGAGGGATTGTCTCTTTCTACGCTCCTCCAGCCGCAAGGCTTAATAATTGTCTGGACTCCCAATCGACACGTTGGCAGGATCTGACTCTGGGAATCTATTGGGGTTTCCGAGCCGTGAAAACTAAAGTGCAGATTTCACATACACTCCCCCTGTATCTTCGGATACCAGTTAGTTTAGCTAACCCCGCCAAGGTAGGAAGCACTGTGAAAAGAAATTATATTATGTAACCCTGGCCTGCAGTGCATCTCTAAGCATTCTGGAACAGAATCCAGGCAGGACAGGTACAACATGACAGGTAAAATGTTAGATCTGTAACACACGGGTGACGGACGAGATGCAGATCTCCATCCAACTCAGTATGGTGACTGAGTGCAGTCTTAAAACCCACCACGCCCTCACAGGAAGGTCACTAGCAATGGATACCTGCCTCTTACTCCCCGCCATAAATACTATTACTCATATGTGGTTATGGTGCGATGGTCAGGAGTTGTCGCTCCGTAACATGTATGTGCGCTGTCTTTCTGAGGAAGATGCTATGCGGGGCGACCTTCGGGAAGCTGAGCATCTTCGCCAGTTAGACTTATGTGTCAAAAGATAGGTAGGAATCCCTGCCACTTGCGACCAAAGCTTGTATTCGTATCTAACAACTAAATGGTAGGTTAGAATTTAGCAGAAGGCCCATATAAATAAAGCGGCAACTATCAATGCAGTATCTTTGGACCTACATAAGACAGTGACCTATGAATTCTTCGGAAAACATCCGTCCCGCCTTCATTACACATTAATTATAATCTCACTAGGATTGACTCACTGCACATAACTTTTTGTTTGAACAAAAGAGTGGCCCTTTTTGCCAGCTCTTTTCCTCCGCTTCGGTGTTGAAGGCATTTTCCTGTGATGGAGGCCAGCGCGAGGCACTTTTCTCTCACAACAATATTATGTTGTGCATGCTAGGGGTATAATTGGTTTATATTAAACTATTTAAGTAGCCTCATTAGGATGCTCCTTTACGGGGATACCTCATTTGATTTACGAATCTGTGAGGTACCTTCGGCGAGCCCACGTAGAAAGGACACCAGTTTGGTTCTATGTACTGTATTATTTTGCTCATTTACTAGCAAACGAGTACCATTGTTTGTGTAGTTATTTACTTTTAATTATTACCATGTCCAGAATTTTAAATTAGGTTATGGACTCACATACCGGTGACACGAACCGTTGGGATGAGACCATGAGGTTCAATCTCGGTGGCAATGGTCTAGAAGCCAGTCTTTGTACCTTCCGGAGAGTCGCGATACAGGATCTGTAACCCCAAGAACCATAGCTAACCAGCCCTCCATGCAATGGAGCAGAGCAATACAACGGACCAGCGCATACACCTGCGAGCTACAATCGCCTGCCTACGCTGCATAGACAGTGTGGGGAATGGCATCTTTTGTGTAGTAATTGCCTGCATTTTTAAAAATGCTAATACTTTGCCCTTTTCACTCATCTTGACCAGGATAGGTTGCGAAACACGAAGCCACTTACAGAATTATAATCGGACAAGGAATGGCTGAGATATCAGTGAATTACAATCTGGTAATATAATTTTTCTAAGTTGGTGTAGACCAGCATCGTGCATGTGTCAGCAGGATGAAGGATGAAGGTAGCCGTGATGTCATAGCCACATGCTTTGAGCCTGCTATTCCTCCCACATAGCGTACAATGATTGGTTCAATCTGCGGTGGTGACTTTTGATTGGTCACCATAAAGTATATAAGGAGCCATATTAGCTGCTATTCCTCAGTCCGGATGAGGGTAGTCCAATGCGGTAACATTAACGAAGACTACCAATAATACTGTGCAGAGCAGCCATTCTGTCAATCGACACTAGCATAATTTCTTAGGTTCCTGTGTCCGCGATCGGAGACCAGACTTGCTTTTTGTAACCTCTTTTCAGGGCTAAATAAACTAACTCAAATATAAGGTTGCCCTAGCCATCCCGTGGAGAACATTGGCGCACCCAAGTTAATGGTGGCGCATTCCCCATGAAAAGACTGTAGGGACCTTCTTGAACAGCACCATTTTTTGCCTATGCCAACCAAACAGCATGTGAAACAATTGGCCCAAACTGATATCTCGTTAGACCTGTCCGTGCCACCAAGAAAAGTGGTGATTTGAAACTTGCACTTATCTAGTGCCACCTTTCAGTGTTTAGAACTACTGTGTTTACTGCTTTCCCCATCGCTCCTGAGCTAGTGACGCTGATCGTCGTGTACCGTCACTACTGATAGTCTTTGCCTCTTTATATTCTGAGGCCTCTTCACTTCTGCACCTGGATTTTCCGCCTTGCCTCCTCCACTACAGAAAATTCTACTGTAATATGAACTATTCCAGAATACTTTAGTTTGCACCAATGACTTAGAGGCGCCAACTGCATCCGCACATCTCCTGAACCTTCTCTGTGCTGATTACTAACAGGTGCCAACTGCATCTACACATCTCCTGGACCTTCTCTGTGCTGATGACTGGTGTAGCACGGATCGACTGAATGGGTACCAGCTGTCCCAGCTGAGCTGGGTACGGAACGGTTGTTCCGGATTTGCTCCAAGCATGCCCTCCTGGTAGGATAGTATGCGTATATAAGCCCTATGAGAGAGGTTTTCGTTTAAAATGGCTAAGTCTGTTAAAACGTGTGGTGCGCATGCGTGCACATCCGAGATTCCCTGACAACACGTCTCGGAATTGGAAGCGAGTGCATGCTTATAGCGTACTGAGTCGGTACTCATAAATGTCTTAAACTATATCGTCCTCGTTATTCTTGGTTCCGATCAGGACCGGAATAAAACGAGGATTACAGAACTCTTTACTATTTTAAAATAGGCCCAGAAATGGCTGAGTTATCGTCGAAAGTCCCGGTAAATTATTTTCAAAATATTTCTCTTGACGTCATAATCGTGTGTATGTATAAATAGGTAAAGAAGGTGCTGTGCACCTGATAGCCACGTCACCACTTCTAGCTGCACGCTGATTGGCTACTGCTCGTGCGCTGATTGGCTAAGGTGCCTGGCTCTGACGTCACGAGTAGTATAAAAGGGGTGAAAAATCGAGAATCAGGAGTATCACCGGTGTGGAAGCCAGCCCGCGCAGGACGGCTAGACCATAGGGATTGATGTGTGTAACTGTTAACTGATGGTTATTTCTGCATTATCCAGTGCCATTCGGATTTCAGTTCCTCCATGGTGGTAAGGAGTCTTCGGCTTCCGCGAGTTTTTGGATAAAATAACTTAAAGTAATAACTCCCAATCCAAACTTTTCTAAGGGAGCCTTTCCGCGGAAGGGCACTGCGGGCCCATATGTAATCCTACGGAATGTAGAGCTGATGGTGATTCTTGGTGGATGACTCACTGGATCTGCCAACCATGCTGAAAAGTGTTGTGTGTGATTTAATTAACTTTTGACCACATTCTGGGTGGACTTTGCCTTGTGCGTCACAAGAGCTATGCGACATACCCCGCACCGTGTGCCAGTTATTGTACATGCATAATTATTATATAAGCAGCCGTCTCTGTTAATGGGTTGCTTCCAACTTTTGTATTACCGTCGTCGGACGGAAGCTTTACAACAAACCGTTTAGATTCTCTATGAGTGAAATGACTATCTAGTGGACATCTCCTGAACTGTTCTGTTTCACTGTCCTAAGAGTGTGCCCTATTCGACCTGCCTGGAGAGGCCAGCTTGCGGAGACTTGGCTGCAGATATCTGCCTGTGGATGTCTTCCTGCGGAAATCTTTCCAGCCTTAGAGATCGTGCCATCCTGCGTTATTTATATGTTAGCGCCTCAATTTCAGTAACTCTTGAACTTGTTCCATACCAATGACCAATAGGTACTCAAGTAGCTATACTATTTAACATTTAATTATTTCCGTATATGGTACTGATGACTAGTAGGTACCTTACCGGCCTTATGACCGCATTCTTATAATTTTTGTTTTACTGTAAATATTATCCTTGTTTACTGCGGGTGCTTTCAATTAGCTACACCATAAGGTCTAGTGACCTGTTATACTTCATAATTATCATATTCATCATCATCGTATCCGTTAGATTGTGTATTGGTTAGTTATGTATATGACAAGTAGCCATCTAATTAATATGTTTTGTTTATTTCTAAAAACTCTAGATCACAGAACGCTAGGGAATACTATACAACAACATATATATCCACATCACTATATCCCCACCAGCATCAATTTTACACTGAGGTCGCTGATCATGCTCTAATTGTTTAAGTCTGATACGTTACCGACTAAACCTGGCTATTTAGCTCGATAGGATAGGTTTAAAGTGGTTCGGGACACTTTCTCCATTAGAGACGCATAGTGTACGCCTCTTTTCCAGTTGTTGTGGTAATGTAGCCCCCCTGCAATGGCAAGGTTGTGTAAAATTGGCCAAGTGGCCTACAGGGCCTCATATATATAGTAGGTTATTGTCTCTTTCCACGCATCCACCAGCCTTATGGCTTATTAATTGTTTGGATTCCCAATCGACATGTTGAATGGATCCGACCCTGGGAAACTATCGGAGGTTTCCGAGCGGTGATAGTTAAAGTGCTGATTTACATACATGCCCCCTTGTGTCTTCGGATAATTATTTATTAGGTAGATTCCCCCGCCAAAGTAGGAAGCGCTGCGAAATAATAATAATATTAATTTATAATAATATTAAAGCTACTGGTTCAGGCAAATACACTATCTCAGATTGGTCTCTAAGCTATAAAACTCGTTTCACTATCTAAATACAAATATCTAAATGTGTTGATACCGGCCTGCAGTGCATCTCTGGGTATCATGGAAAATAACCCTAATGACAGGTCAAATGTTAGCTCCATAGCATGCGGTGACGGACGAGATGTGGATCTCCATCCAATTCATTGCAGTGTCTGGATGAAGCGTTGGAGCTCATCACGCCCTCGTGGAAAGGACGCTCGCGATGGATATACATCTCTCCATCCCCACCATAATGACATGTCAGTATTTAAATTTGCTTGTGTGAACTGTGAAACTCGTCTAGTGATGTTATATGTGGTTGCGGAACCTGGTGGCCGGATCGTTATTTGATTCAGGATTTTGTTCCATGACATGTACGCACGCTGTCCTTGGAGGTAGATACTATGCGGGGCGACCTACAGGAAGCTGAGCATCTACGCCCACTGGATAAACATATCTAAAAGTTAGGTAGTAATCCCTACCACTTGCGGACAAAGCTTGTTTTCGCTACTAACACCTAAATGGTAGGTTAGGATGTAGCAGAAGGTCCGCATAAATAAAGCGGCAACTACCAATGCAGCAACTTTGGAACTACGTAAGACGGTGACCTGGGAATTCTTCGGAAATTGTTTGTACCGTCTTCACATAAACCAGCATGCAACACCTTAACAGTAGCTTCACTAGGATTTTTACCACTTAGCATTTTCTGTTGAACAGAAGAGTGGCCCTTTTTGCCAGCTCTGTTCCTCCACTTCGGCGTTGAAGGCAATTTCCTGTGACGGAGGCCCACGTAAGGCACTTTCCTCTCGCAACAACAATATTTTCTTTGTGTGTGTGTGTTAGGGGTATACTAGTTTATATTAAACTACCTATTGACTTCATTGCGGAGGCTCTCTCTTACGGGGATACCTCTGCGGATTCAAGGATCTGTGTGGTACCTCCGGTGAAGCCACGTCGAAAGAACACCGGCCCGGCTCTACGTTCTGTATTATTGTGTGCATTCACTGTCAAACACATACAATTGTTTGTATAGTGGTATAAATTCTGTGACTGTTTAATTATTTTCACCATCTTGTCCGTAGTTCTAAATTAATATGAATCGTCATACCAGTGACACCAACAGTTGGGACGACACAGTGTGGTTTAATCGCAGCAGCAATGGTCGCATGGCCCCACTGGAACCTATATGTTCCACCGGCCTTAAGGGTTGGTCTTTGTACTTTCTGGAGAGACACGACATGGGATCCGCAATCCCGAGATCCACAGCTAACCAGCCCTCCTGTTTGTCGTGCATTTGCGGCGTGATGGATGGGATTGTCATGGCGGACCGGCGCGTACACCCGCGCGCTACACTACGGCCTGGCAGTGAACCTCAGTGCAATTATGTAACCCTAAAGCTGTGTAAATGTTAGCTCCAGGGAACGAGTCTTAAACAGCTCGTTCTTGACACTTCAGCGATGGTGATTGCAGACTAACTCCACGGTGGCTGGAAGGGCCGAATGGACCCTCCATGCCTTCAGGGAAGGTCACCATAGTCGGTTTCTTCAGCCACGCCCTAACTAGATGCAGTGTTTATTCATTGTTTTTATGTTATCCTGTCTTTGTCTTGTTATTCATGGTTGTGCTGACATGTGGTTAGAAGCCGCTCATAGGCTTTGGACTCAGCGCCTAGGAAACATGTACGCGCTGTCAGCCTGAGGTAGCTGCTTGAGCACATACATGAACTGTGTTAATGTTAAGTTGGCATAAGTGTTTGAGGTCTAAGCACTCTATTTCTGGACTCAATAACTAACCGTTAGTCTAGCTCCACTAGAAGGACTGCCAAAATAATGTGGTGCCAACTAAACCAGTGACAAGACGACTGCACCGGCTTCTGTTGAAACCTGCGCACCGCCTCCACGTAACCTAGCGTGCATCCCTATATATAAATCACAAGACACATATAATTCAGCACTTTTAGCCTTGTTCTAAACAGTGAGAACAGTATTAACCGCTTCTCCACTTCCGCTTCGGCGTTGTAGGCATTTTCCTGTGATGGAGGCCCACACGAGGCATTTTCCTCTCACAAAAACAATTTATTGGGCTGCCTGAGGCATTAGTTTATATTAAACTAGTTAGCCGCACTAGGGCGTATCACTTGCACACGTACCTATGCGTATATATAAAGATAGGTTACTTATCTTTGGTGAGATATACTATAGACGGCGCCAACATGCCACCTTCATAGCTGCAGGAAACGAATGACTTTGTTCATCCCTGTGTCAATTCCTTTTCAGGAAGCCAGCACTCGACTAGCTATACTAACTCTAATATAAACATAAAATATGCATTGACACACTGGTTACACGAATAGCCAAGATGACATGGTGGTGTTCGCCATATGCAGGAATGCTCGCCCAGCCTCACTGGAATGTAATCATTCCACCGGTCCCCGACGTTGGTCTTTGTATTCACTGGTTGCCTGCAGTCTCCCTTCCGCATCCCTGAGGCAAGCTAACCATCATCATTGAGTCGGCGCATACCGCGGGTACGAGTTTTGAGTCCGAGGAAAAACAAGTGGAGCAGCACGGCGCCAGAGCTACACTGATACCCTCAGGGGTATTGCCTTCAGTAAGGGCATTGATGGCTATCGGTGGCATGTGATAAGGGGACGAGAAGGACTAGCCAACCTGGAATGGGTAATCCACCCTCCAGAACGTAACATGACCGCTCTGAGGATGCCGGTGTAGCGCGCATCTCTTAGCACCGGCTACAAAACAGCCTGGGCTGAGATGCTCCAAATGTATCCCCCACAGTCCTGTGGACCAGCGTACATAACTCAATAAGATTCAAAACACAAGAATGACTAAGTCCGTAAGAACGCACATTACGCATGCACGTCATTCGAGATAGCATGCTTATGCTGCATAGACAGTGTGGGGTATGGCATCTTTTGTGTATAAAATTGCCTGTGTTCTCAAATCGTTAATACGAGGCCCATCTTCACCATCTTAGGATTAATCCTAACCAGGACTCGTTTGGGAAACTCGAATCCATTTACACAATTGGGATCGGGCCAGGAATGGCTGAGGTATCATTAAATTAAAATATGGTCAAAATTAAATTATAAATACAATAAGATCCATACTATGCATCATACTCCATCATCCGGGTAAGGTGAAGGTCGCATGACGTCACATACACATGTTTCTCGCCTGTTTTGGAGCACTTTGATTGGTTGATCTAATCGAGGTGATAGCTTTTGATTGGTCACCATAAAGTATAACAGGACCGGTATCGCCTACAATTCCTCAGTGGGGATGGGGAGGTAGTCTGATGTGGTGTCGTTACCACTAAGCTACTCCAATCTCAGCATATGCCAGAAAGTGACTCGAAGTATGCCAAATACCTGAGACCATGATCGGATGCAATAACCATTAATACAGTGCCAACCTTTCTGTCCCTTTGGTGACTAATAAACCAAAAGTATGCTAAGGTTATAAGCCGCCTAAAACTACTGGAGGCGCTGTAATCTAACACCTTCAAACTTTTGGAAGGCACCAATTTTGGATTGCACCAACTGAAATTTATTGTGAATCGAACTACTCGATTTGATATCTCACCAGACCTGTCTGAGCTATGCCTAAATGTGGTTAAAATAGGATACGTGTCTAGTGCTACAAACATTAAGTGCCTAAGCCATTTTTACTTAGGCTGGTCTTCACTGTTGGACATTGCTTTACCGCCTCACCTGAGCCCATGGCGAGGATCGCCATTGCTAACCAATAACTTTGTCAACATGCCAACACTGTACTAAAGCCCGTCTTCTTTCCTGCAGCTCTTTCGACATCTAAACCATTCCAGAGTTTCTTCAGTGCAGGGGCCATTCATCAACTACTGCTAATTCGGAATTGTGATATCTGACTGTTCTATAAAACCTGTTTGTAATCATCTGATAATGTGCCACGACTGAACCAGTCGCCACCAACTTTGTAATAGATAATTATACACACTGTGGACTAACAGGCGCCCTTAGGTTTACTGTTATATATTTTGTCGAGTCTGCTCTCAAGACATTTGACGCTTGGCAGACTTACAACCCCCCGTGGTAATCCATTCAAGACATCGGTGACACAGTTCACAAAATAATATTTCCTAATGCCCAGTCTAGCAAAGTTTTTCTGTACTCATGCCCTCTGGTATCTGAATTGTTGAACTTGAAGCGGTCTTCTGTGCCATGTTTATCATATATACCATGGATGATCTTGTAGGTTTCAATAATGTCCCCTCTCATTTGCCTATATCTCAGTGTTGCGATCTTACTACTGCCTTGCAAAGCAATGTAAAACTTTCTTCATCCAGATATGTATAGGTTCTGTGGATAGCTACCATGCTTCCCATGGCCTTGTGTACCTTGGTTTGCATATGGCATCTGAAATTTAGCCAGCAGACTACAACAACCCCAATATCTTGCTCCTGCTTGACTGACCCTAATCCCACTGTCTCTCCTTTACAGTCATACAGCTTGTATTTTTTTGTCTTCATTTACTTCCTTCTGCAACGTTGCGCTGTCTTGTCCATTCCTAATTTCCCTGTATACTTTGGTATCATCAGCGCAAAGGTAGATGCCTGACTGCACACAATCGGATAGGTCATTTATGAAGAGTACAAATAGCACCGGTCAAATGACACTACCTTGCGGAACTCCACTCATAACCGTTTGCCATTCTGAAAATACTCCGTTCACACAGACCCTTGCTTTCTGCCCCTTAGGAAGTCTGCAATCCATGTCCACATCTTCTCACTCATCCCATATCCTCTCAGGTTTGTTATCAGTCGCCTGTGTGCAACTGTATCAAACACATCATTAGGTCCAAATAGACTGAATCAATTGCACCACTTCTGTCCAGGATCTGTCCATTCGTTCATGACCTTAATTAACTGTAGACTAGTTGATCTGCCACTTACAAATCCAAATTGCTGGTTACGGAGTAGTTCATTGCTCTCCAGATGCTCGATTAACCTTCTCCAAATTCATTTTTCAAATAGCTTTCCTATCACACTGGTTAAACTTACTGGCTGGTAGTTTTCTGGGCATCCTTTGTCCCCTTTCCTGAAAATAGGCGTTACATTTGCAATTTTTCATTCCTTTGGAACTACACCTGTTGAGAAAGATTAGTTGAAAATACAGGCCAATGGTCTGTCTATAGCATACCGCAGTTCACATAGGACTCTTGGGTGTGTATTATCTGGTCCTTTCAATTTACTACAATCTATGTTTTCTAGCATCTTGTGGACCTCTGTGGCTTCAAAAGGTATTGTCGTTAGACTTTGATGTATGCTTCCTCTCTGGAAACCTAGGTATATCCCCTAATGGTTCCTCTGTAAAAACACAGGTGAACAAATTCTGCTAAAATTCCTGCCTTCTCACTATCAGTACTAGCTACATCCCTCTCCTCCTCTTTCTCTGGATGCAGCTCAGATATTTCTACACCACATTTTCGTTTGGAGCGTGCATATTTCCAGAACATTTTGGGGTTTGTCTTCACATTTTGTGCTATAATATTTTCCTTGTCTCTTTTAGTATTTCTTAAAGCAGCTTTAGCTTTGTTGCATGCTTTAGTGTAATCGGGTATAGCCTGTTCTGCTTAGCACAAGTTTTCATAAATCTGTTCCATGCCGCTCTTTTGCCCTTGATAGCTTCCCATGTCTGTGGTGGAATTGGTATTTTGGATTGCCTCTGTCCCTTGTCTTTTTGGCTTGCCCTTTGGATACAGACTTCCTGTGCCTGATTCAGTCTTTCCACGAAGAGTTCTATCATGTCGCCCACCGTCTTGTCTGTAAAAAAACTTGTCCAATCTGCCTCCATATACTCCATCATCTCATTATAATTTCCCTTGTCATAATTGTATTTAGCCACGTCATCCTTCACATCTTCAGAAATGCATATTAATTTGAAGCTCACAACCATATGGTCACTGTTACCAAGAGGTGAGTCATGGACCACATCTGTCACCAGCTCGTCATCGTTTGTGAGAACAAGGTCCAGTAAACTAGACTTGTCTGCTCCTCTTACTCTGGTTGGTTCACTAATTCTTTGAAACAGAAAGCTATCCCTCACACTCTCCATTAACCGTTCTCCTTTTTCATCTGCAGTCCAGGAAGTCCACTTTATCTTGGGAAAATTGAAGTCCCCGACAATTAGAATATTCCAAGTACCTTTCGATTAGCTTCCATATGTTTCATCGGATTCCATAAGCATCTTATTAAAAAAAGTATTCCTTGGTGTGGGTCAGTGGCAAACGCTTTACTAGAGTGAAGATATAGTATGTCTACTGAATTGCTGTTGTCAGTGGATTCGGATCACATGTCTATTACTTATATAAATATGGTCTTATGTCCGCAGCCTGCTCTCCGCATTTTATAAACATCCGGAAACCGAAACCGAAATTGATAAACTGTATTATTTTTCTTTATTATATATCATCAGATAATGGGTTTTCGAGGGTGTAAGCACATTTTCGGCGATTTAATCTAAGATTAGAAATACTATCAACAAATGATGTCAATTTCGTAACCAGCAACCATTGAACATGCATTAAAATAAAAAATAAACCCTAAAATAAACTTACTGCTTATAAATAGTCACTTACTCACTACCTTTGAATTTTCATCCATCCTTACCACTACCACATATTCCCCTACTACATATATATATATATATATATATATATATATATATATATATATATATATATATATATATATATATATATATATGTAGTAGTTGGATATGTGGTAGCGATATGGATGGACGAAAATTCAAAGGCCTGTGTCTACAGATGCAATCTGAGTATTGCGTCATGTGTTTTCGCGGATGAATTAATCTCGTCATTTCAACATTAGTGAGGCAGTGAATTTGTGCCAGTCTGTCACGAATAGTAATACCATAAACACAGAACATAATTTATAGTTGTAAATCCAGATCAGGTTAAATTCCACTTTTCGTAATAACCGGGTAAGATTCAAGATTCAAGATTCTTTATTTCCATATAGTTAAATAATTTTACAATTCAATACAGACATCCACCAAAGGCAAGGCCTATGATGGGGTGGACCCGTGACATAATAACAAAAATTTATATTATGTTTATACATATGACATTTATATATACATGTACATTGATATTTTGTATTACAAATGACATAGAGTACGATACGATACATGTATGAATTGTGTTTACATTTAAACAAATTACGTGTGGAGACATGACTTTTGACAGAACATTTTACATAAAGGGGTGGGGGTGGAGGAGCGGTGGAGGGAGTGGAGTGACCATCTGAGTATTATTACTATTTAGTGAAATTACGATTATTATACTCACTATCCCCGTTACGTTTCTCATCGTTATTACATGTATACTCATGCTGAATAATAATGATAACAACAACAACAACATCATCATCATCATCATCATCATTATCATCATCATCATCATCATCATCATTATTATTATTATTATTATTATTATTATTATTATTGTCATCATGGGTAGCAGCCAACTTCAGCCAAAGGTTTTAAAAAATAAGATCTTTCCATTTCCTTTTGAAAATTGGTCAATGTAGTATTGAAAATGAACATAAGTGTTTTGCCTACCAGAAAACCCAAAAAATAGTGGAAATTTATATCATATAAGGTAACGAGGGCCTGTTCGAATCGGCATTACGGAAAGAGAAAAATTTATCTAGATATGAAAACTGCACCCCTTGTCAGGTTCACGCTTCGGCAGAAATAAATTATTGCTATGGAAACATCTGCAAAGCTACTCAGGAAAGCAACTGTCAGATGTCGTCTGACACGAAAACTGGGTTAGTTTGCATTATTTATTTGTGATTTATCAGAATTTTTATCATGGGTCAAAAAAGTAATAGTGGAAATACCTTAAACACCTTACTGGATGATAATACTATTATTATATTAATAATAGAAAATTTTTCTAGGATGTACTAATTCCATGTCGCTCGGACTTTTGTAAATTATGGCATGCTACTTGATGAATGGCAAGTTTGTACCCATAACTTAAAGTACTACAATGGCACCAATTTTCGTAACATAAAAAAAAATATTTTCATTTATAACTCGACTACAAAGTCGAGCAAACTAATGTTGTTGTGTTCGGCTATTCCTCCTCTTCATAGGAGCAGCATCCACACCGCCAGCCATGCCGCTCAGCTATAGCCGCCATCAGGAAGTAGCCATTATCTGCACACATTAAACTTGAGCCTGCATGTCTGACAACTGACTTTTTTCCTATCAGAGCGTATTCACAACTGAGCTCCCAATACAGGGCCTGACACTCAGCATGTGTTCTTTTACGTCCCCCCATGGCACAGACACCACACCAGACGGAACCGACAGCTTTACATCCCCTCCGAAGGACAGGGCACTGTGCAGGATTTTAGACCTATCCACATGCCTGAGTGCGGGATCAAACCTGTAACATTTTTGGATTCGATTCTCACGGCAGAAGTGAACTGCTTAGACCGTTGAGCAATGCAGCCCCCAGATCTGTATTGCGATACTTCATAATTTGTGTTTAGCTCAACTTTTCTGTTTTCTGCCCGCGACTGGGCCAATCAAAATGTAACGTGTTTGGCGGCCATAGTTTAGTTCAGTTGGTACATTATGATTCCTCCGATGTCCGGAGAACAGCTATGTAGCGTACAGCATCACAAACTAATTTTAGTTTAGTTTTTTTTAGTAATGTCTATTAGAGGTTACGCAGCAGTGTTGTCTAATGTCCAAAGGCCACCCTCTCCATTCGGCCTACCATACTCCCCCGTGAGCAGTCAGGACATCACACCACAGACAGAACATCAACACATACAGAACACAGAAATATCTTGTAGTATTTTAGAGCACCGTTGTAATATCCAATCTTCTGACGTGTAAGCGGTGTATTCCTGGTAAGGGATTATATTATTGAGGTAAGCCTGTGGATGGCTGGCCTAGCTCGAAGATCGATTTTGAAGCTCTCTCTATTTACTAGTGTTGTGTTGTAATAGTTCATCTGCTGCTTAATGATAGATGTACGTTCTCTGTGTAGGGCATAACATAAGCCTCTGCTGAGAGTCTCAATGCACGATTTGGAGGCTGGAGGAATGTCGTTACTGGAGCAGTCGAGTAGTAACTGGGCCATTGAGGATGCATCAGTTAGAGTATCTTCTATTGCAGTGAGGCATACTGCTACAAGGAGTTTCCTGGGTGTTAGTATGAAGGGCTTTCTGATGGACTCTAGGCGAAGATATACCAGAGATAAAATGAGTCCAGTTTTCTGCACCTGTGCCACACAATGGGCAATCAACCTTTACAGAGTACTGGTTGAATCGGCTCCTATTTGCTTGAAGGATGTATGTTCCGAGTAGGATCCTACATTTCACTGATGCCTTGGTTGTTTAATAGCATTCGGAGCCCGCATCGTCCCATGTCGGGCAGACCTGGGGTCAAATACTTTCAACTTTGTTCAAATGCAAGTGCAAATGCAAATACTTTTCTAAAGGTGTTTCAAATACTTCAAATACTTTCAAATGCTTTTGATTACTAGCCATATCAAGTTTCAAGATTATTTATTCAGTAGTAAAGTATATATAAGTTATGGATTCAACTATCAGATATAACTCTCATGAGAGGAAATGGGTTAAACAGTTATACACTGTATTATAACATGTACCAGCCAGCAGCATCTTTCAGTTAAATTGATTTCCAACCGTTCAAAAGTGACATTTACCAATATATAGTGTAATGACTAGCGCGGTAATCAAGCCAGTCATTACAGGGATAAATTTTCAAAAGGTTTCTTCTCTTGGTCTGCAAATGGATATTTTTATGAGAAAATTTAAAATTCCTTGAACGACCTTGAGGGTTAGCGTTAATGCATGATCTCTTATTACGTAGAGGGTCAAATGTATTGCTTTTAAATTGGATTTGCAAATTGAAGAAAGCTTTCTATATACCAGATAGCTCTTTTATTGGAACATCTGAGGGATTACTGTGAATGATATAATATGGAATTATGGACTAACTCAGAAGAAACATCGTATTTTGTGTGAGGTACATGTGGAACATTGTCTGTTTTAGTGAAAGTAACCCCTCGTATTCAGTTTCTAAGTGTCTTTATATATTTCTTGCAAAATCATAAGTTTCTTCCAGGTAGCTGGTGACAGTTTAAATTGTGACCTTCATATTCTTTTCTCAGATTTTCAAAACCTAGCCTACCTGAGGCTCACTCAAGGCAAATTGTTTTCAAAATATTTAACAGAAGGGACCTTAAGATGTTGTATTGGATATTATAAACAGGTAGTCAATAAAGCGGATTTGATAGCAACTTATTCATTATAGTAATAAATATCTTAACATTGGAAGTTTAAATAAATTATACACATTCATAGAGCTAACATCTTTTTAGTTTGAAAATGATTGCACTCAAAGTAATTTCTCAATTAGGAATAAATACCTTTCAGTCAACTTGTTTTCAAATGGACATTCCTTATGATAAGTTTTCTACATTGTTGACTAATTTATTCCACTAAATGATTAAACACTGATTTGTAGAGTTTAAATCCACAAATTCTTTTTTATTGCTATGATAGGCCCTATGGTATTCATTGACCTATTCTATTAATTTTCCCACTTCTAATCACACCTGCCCTCACTGTCTAAACTCACATTATTCCACCTATACTTGACCATCTCTTATATTTTCTTTCATTTTGAAATTTTGTTTAACCCATTTAATGAGAACTTTTTAAAACTATTTTGAAATTAATTTGTCTGGCAGCAACGTCGTCCATTCAAATTAATGAAAAATATTCAACAGATTTCCTGTATGGTTACATTCAAATTGTGTTAAAGGCCAGTTTCATCAGTGAAAGGCTTAAATAAACTATGCATTTTCTTGTAATTAAAATTTTGCTACTCTGAAAATTATTTGACTAAGTAATTTCTCCCACAGGAACCAATACAGTCCAATTGTTGTCAAATGTACATTCTTCATGGGAAATTCATTTTGTTGAGAAATTTATTCCATTAGCCCTTTCATGGATGGAATGCTTTAAATTAAATTTCCAAAGCAACCACACAGAAAAGCAGTTGACTACTTTGAAAATAACTTGACTGGAATATGCGGCAGCCGCTTATAAATAAATACATTTCAAAATATTCAACAGAATATTTGCTATGTCATGAAAAATTAGTTGCATCATTGAAAAGTTAATAGCTGTTTAAATCTATGCACCCACACCTGGAGTTGTTATTACACCACAAAAACATCCATTACCATTCAATCACTACTTGCTAAATCAATTATCTGCATTTAGCTACCAGAATAAGATTTTTATGCTTGCATACTCTCCTCCCCATGCCTATTCCTATTAATATGGACCCTCAACCAGGCTACTGGTTAAGTCCATCTCCAGTTTATAACCTGATATAGACTGGCACCAGTCTGTACTCACTTCCTAGTGACGCCTGTCACTATGCACGCATGCGCATGCGCACTGGAGCCCAAATAGGAAACAGATTTACTTTTCAATTATTCTGCAAGCAGAATAACTGCCTAAATATTATCAGAAAATTTGTATAGCTTTGCGCTGTGTCAGCTTACTATTGAAGGACTTCCTCATGCTAGATATTCCTACTATGAAGTCTATCCTCCCTAAATTATGTTTTTGGAAGTATTTCGTGGTTATAGTGAATTTTATATCTATGTATAGAAATGGTACCGGTTTTCGTGGGGTTTCTCGTTTTCGTGATAACAACCTTAATATGCCTAAGTTATCATCATCTAAAATCCCTCTATTACTCCAATGAGCCCTTATTCACTTTCATTTTAGTGCATTACAAGGAATTACGTTTATTTCCCTATGAAAGATTGGTTTCTTGTCGTTAGGGATTTTTGAATTTGAACTTTTCCGGCCTTTCTTTGAAATGCGTTTGCATGTTTCTAGACTCTTTAATGAAATACCAAGCTGTATGCTTCTTTGTAATCTTTTTTCGTTTTTAGGAGTCTGTTGAAACAACCAATAAAATCAAGTGCACGTCCTCAATGTGTGACCGAGTTCACTCTGTGGAGTATGGAGGACATGTCTGTTCAAAGTGCACTACGTGTACCCCCACAACGATGTGCGGGATTTGCATAGGGTGGTCTGCATCCGTATCTAAGGTTTTCTTTCAAGATTATTCGTCTAAGCAAGCGCTGCCCTCTGGTCGTTCTTCCCCCTCCCCCGTTGCTGTTAAGTGTAAAGCTGTGTTTTTGCAAAATCTAATGTATCTAAACCATCAGCAACGGAGGGGGGAGCTTCTTCGGCGAATTCTGAAGCCGTTTTGGTTTTGTATGCAAGATTCGAGTCATCTGCGTCTGTTCTGATCAAATCGTTAGATGAGAGAATTTCTAAGGCCATCCGCGAAGCCAAGAAACAAGACATTTCATCCGAATCGGACGTTAGCCCGAGGGCTATGGGGAAACATATTCCTCTTACCTTCCATCAGGAAATCAGGTCTCCGAAGCAAAAAATTAGAGCAATTAGCTCTCGAAGGTGAACTCGAGCAGGTCACCGGGTCAAACCCATGTGAGTCTTGAGGTTGAAAAAAGAAGAAAAGGCATGACCCTCAAGGAGTGGTAGCGGCGGCGGAAGCCCCCGTCCTAAACACATATGCCAATGCCAAAGAGAAAAAAATTAGAGCAAATAAGCTCTCGAAGGTGAACTCGAGCAGGTCACCATGTCAAACCCACGTGAGTCTTGCGGTTGAAAAAAGAAGAAAAGGCATGACCCTCAAGCAGTGGTGGCGGCGGCGGCGGAAGCCCCCGTCCTAAACACTGTCAAAGTCTCGGTCATTCCAGTTGTCAGAAATGTCCACAGATCGCCTGTAGCTAGTGTTCATCAGTCAGGATTTTCTAGTAATTCCTGCTTATGTTTAGTAGATTCAGGTCCCCAGGACCCGGGTCTACTTCCATTTTCCGGATCTGCTTCCGTTTCATCCGTTTCCGGTCAGACTTCCGGTTTGCGTATTTCCGGTTCCTGTGCTTATTCTGGTTTTTTACTGTACATCCGGGTTCAGTTTCCGGTTGTCTACTTCCGGTTTGCGCATTTGCGTTTCATATTTTTTCACTTCTGGATTTCGTACATCCGGGGATAGGGTCATTTCCGGGTTTCATGGTGTTCTATGATTAACTTCTGGTTCTGTCTTCCTTTTTTTTGATTTCCGGTGATAGCTCTTCCTGAGATTACAGGTTTGTCTTTCCTAGGATCTAGTCATCATCTTGCCTAAGGGTTAGTCTTATTTCCGTAATTGCTTTTAAAATCGGAATGTTTAATCGCTGAAAATATTAATTCCGAGAAATTGGAGATATTCAGCATTTATTCTTTTATCAGTGACAATTCAACGTAATTAAAGACTGTTCCGACTGGTTGCCGGATGGGTTTTTTGTTGCAGCCGATAAGTCAGTCTGTATTCTACGCATTATCTCTAGATACATAATTTTTAATTTCATCCAACTTTAGATGGCCAGTTGTCTTCGGGCCATTCAGCCTTTTTTGCGCTCTTTTTTCCTCTTATGTCGGCAGGTTGACATATTATTTTAACCAAAGAGAGTTAATTTGTTTGAAGAAAAACCCTGTTTCTAGCATAATTCTTAGTCTAATTCTGACAGGCGCTGAAAGGAAATAGATTCAGTAGTGGATTCATAGGGAAGAGAATGGCTCTAAGATTAATGATTACAAGAACAAGATGACGCTAACAATAGAGAAATAAGACAAAAAGGGAGAAGGAAGAAGGAATAAAAGCTGAGTTTTTTCTTCTGCGTTGTCATGGTTTCGGTGAGTCATTTCGCTTTGCTTTTATATCACCTCTGTCTTTCAGCGTTTTGTTTCGTGATTCAACCCGTAGTGTTTCATCATAATCAAGTTTCAGTGTTTTGTGTATTTAACATTCGAGCTGATCCCAGAGATTCATTATCAATCTATCAATCATTCCTTTTAATGGCATATCAAACACAATGACATATGGCAATAGTTTTATTAGAGGCAATATTTGTCCTCCAATAACTAAGCCTTTGCCTTCCTGGAATTTGGCATTGGTCCCTCAGGTGTTGGAAGGCCACCATTTTGAACCTCTTGCCTCCATTGGTATTAAACTCTTAACTCGTAAGGCTGTTTTTATTGTTGCTGCTGCTTCTGCGAGAAGACATTCAGAAATCTGTGCTCTTTCTGCTGAAAGGGACAGATTTATCATTTCAGGAGACGGTTTAGTTTTATATCCCAGAAGGGATTTTTTAATCTAAGACCCTGTCTAACCGCTTTCCTGCTGTTTTCTATTCATTCTCCCACAAAAACCTGGTCGCTTATAATCACACCCTGGTAATATGCTCAACTACTTCATACAATCATTTGACCTTGTAAACAAACACTTCTGTACATAAACTTGACAAAAGCCCTTATGATGTAGGACAAATTCTAGTGAATAGTTTGAAACTAATTTGCATGCTATTTGTTGCTGCCTAAGGCAGCACTGGCTTCCAGTCAAATTGCTTCAAGATAAGTTTGGTTTGATTCTAGATAGGTCTATTCCTTAGCGAGAATTAACATCCCACATGCACAGTTTAACCCATTACATCCCAAATTCTGTATATGAAAAAGCAATATAGAAAATGTAACTATTTATTTTAAAGATTGTATTTAATATTGTTTATTTTGATTATGATTTCACAAACTGACACATATATTATAGCTATTATATTAACCCTTATCACATTAATGCCAAATATAATTGATACAGGGTCAGTAGAAGAATGTCTGGTGTACATGTGACACTTGTTTTAATCTGTTGCTGTCATATAAGATACCAACAGTTTACAGCAATTTTGTTTCCAGAAAGTACATATGAAATGTACTTTGGGAAGCTGATATTTCGGTGGTCAAAGGGGTTTCAGGGCCACAAGGCATTCTTTATGATTAAATAAGGTTTGGGAATATTTCTAATTTATTTTGCTTGGAAGATCCTGCTGTCTGTCTATATATATATATATATATATATAATTCAAGTTTTCAAATACTTTTCATATGATATATATGGGGGTGTGTGTGTTCTGTTGGGGGTTGTTATTACACCACAAAAGCATCTTGACCATTCAATCACTACTTGCTAAACCCGTAGATTTGGTCAGTGCCCCCACTGTAAACCCTTGGTGGGTGGAGATTTGAGAATCCATAAGCAAGGATAAAAATCAGGGTTATTAGGGTTATTAGACTAGGTCTACGGAAGAAACCTAGCGAAAATGACAATGAACCGAACTCCAAGATGGACACCAGCCACACGCCGCCATCTTGAAAATGGGTTTCTCAATGATATCTCCGTTACCATTTAACGGATCACTTCATAAGGTGGTTATGACTATGTCTGGTGAAGAAACTTATCAAAATTTACGATAATTCGAAATCCAATATGGTGGCTAGTCACTGGTGGCCATCTTGAAGATTGGTTTCATGATGATAACTCATTGACTATTTAAAGGATCGCTTTGACACATCGTAGGATCACTGGTCTCGGTCTGAGGAAGAAATAAATATTTTCCGATAGCTTTCATTCATTGGTTTGTCATCAGGGTGGTGTATTATGTGCCATTTGTGGAGCTCTTGTTAGAAATGTCTTGCATGCAACCTAGCATGGATTTTAAATCTAGAGAAATCAAGCCTAGTTCCATCTCAAATCTTTACGCCTGCAGGCGTTCCTTTCGACCTGGCCCGGGGTCTAGTCTTCGCCTCAGATCCAAGGATAGAGGCTATCAGTGGCAATGGAAATCCTCTCTTCTCCTGTGGTAAGAGCAAGGTTCTTTTTAAGAGTGATGGGCCTGATGGTCAGCGTAGAGAAAGTGATTCCTTGGGCGGCGCTGATGAGAAGACCCTTCAAAATGTATTTAATGTCCCTTTGGAAGCAGTCAGTCCACTCTATTTACCATCAGATTCCCATCAGAGAACATTTGATCCCTCATCTAGACTTTTGGAGGAATCGTTCTCTGCTTCTGATGGGTGTTCCACTGGTAAAGTCCTCTCCTCAGGCGATTATCTTCACAGACGCTTCCCAGGAGGGTTGGGGAGCAGTCTGGGACTCCCTGTCAGTTTCCGGCCTTTGGTCCCTGGAGGAGTCGACAGCCCATATCAACATTCTGGAGTTGTGGGCTGTCAAGAAGGCTCTCCTTTCATGGTCAGATCTTGTGATAGGTCTCAAAGTCTCGATTTGGTCAGACAATTCGACAGTGGTGTCTTATATCAACAGGCAGGGAGGTACAAGGTCATCTCTCCTTTGTTTAGAAGTGTGGAATCTTCTCTTGTGGTGCCGCAAGAGGCAGATTTTTCTAGTATCCTCCCATGTCCCAGGCAGTCTGAATTTTCTGGCGAAACAACTGTCACGTCCCAGCAAGTTTGCCCACACAGAGTGGCAGTTAAAGAAGTCGGTTGTCAGAGCGGTTTTCAGTCTTATGGATCGTCCTCTAGTAGATCTGTTCGCGACCTCGCTGAATGCCCAGATCTCCTCTTACATGTCTCCTTTTCCAGACAGTCAAGCCCTGGTGGTGGATGCCCTGTCTCAGTCCTGGACAGGAATGTTCGTCTATGCCTTCCCTCCAACAATTTTGATTCCGTTAGTCTTGAAGAAGGTCAGAACCAAGATTGCGAGATTCTTCTGATAGCTCCCTTTTGGCCCAAGATGAATTGGTTTGTAGACCTTCTAGATCTTCTGGTAGACTTCCCTCGTCTTCTTCCAGTATCCCAGGACCTTCTATCTCAAGTAAGAGGTCTTTGTGTGCATCCAAATCCAGAAATTTTCAATCTGTGCATTTGGAGAATCTCGAGTCTGAGGTCCTTGAGAATAAGGTTTCTTCAAGATCTCAGAAAATTATTGACTGCCAGAAGGGAATCGACCCATCGAGTTTACATGGGTCGACTTAAAATTTTTGGTGAATGGTGTTCAGACCAAGGTTTCGTGCCCGATTCTGTTTCTATACCACAAGTTTTAGATTTTTTATCTTATCTGTTTGATTCGTTACATTTGTCAGCTAATACGGTCAGGGGGTATAGATTCTCTCTGGTGTCTTCCGTTCCTTGTCTTTTGAATGCTGATGTCAAGGATACTAAGACTCTTAATAGTTTTATTAGAGGTCTAGGTAATATTCGTCCTCCGATTGCTAAACCATTACCTTCCTGGAATTTGGCTTTGGTTCTTCAGGTTTTGGCAGGTCGCCATTTTGAACCCATTTCTTCTATCAGTATTAAGCTTTTATCTCTCAAAGCTGTTTTTCTTGTTGCTGCTGCCTCTGCTAGAAGACGTTCAGAGATTCATGCTCTTTCTGCTGAAAAGGATAGATTTGGTTTTATATCCCAGAAGGGACTTTTTATCTAAAACTCATTCTAACCGTTTTCCTGCTAGTCCGATCATTTTAAAATCTTTATCGTCTTTTTCGCCATCCGATAAATTTTGGTGTCCTGTTAGGGCATTAAGAACCTACAAACAGCGAACTGATTTTAAAAGAGTCGATCCATCCCATTTATGGGTTTCCTACATGGAAGAGTTATCTAAGCCGGTCTCAAAATCTACGATTGCCAGATGGATTTGTGAGACAATTAAGCTTTGTTACGAGATAGCCTCACCGGATCAAATTAATCTCTCCATTATTAAAGCCCATGACGTTAGAGGCATGGCTACTTCTTTCGCTCTTTTTGCCGGTTTGTCTTTAGATGAGGTCATGCAGGTGGCAGGATGGAAATCTGAATCCACTTTTACATCATTTTATCTCAAAGATCAGAGTGCAGCAGCCTCCTTCTTTCGAAACATTACTATTTTAACTAAAAAAGCCGAAGACCATTTACCAAGCACTTCCCACCATTTTCGTTAGGACTGTGCGTCTGTAAGAAATGGTGAGTCTTCTTTTGGTTTTTATTTATTTCTTTACGTTCAAGTTATCCTTATTTGTTAATCATGGTGTGATTGAGTTATATGCACTATTATGTTATGTTATTAACATTTGGATAAGATTGGTTTGATTTTTATCCTTGTTTGTTGATTCTCAAATCTCCTCCCACCTAATGTTTAAATGGGGCACTGACCAAATCTACAGGTTTAGCAAGTAGTGATTGAACGGTAATGGATGTTTTTGTGGTGTAATAACAACCTCCCACAGACCCCCCCCCCCCCCCTTGTGGGTTGGTCTGCTGTTTTATTAACCACTATAAAACCATACTTACCATTCAATCACTACGACCCAACCTCAGCCACCCCGCATGGTAAGATTTGAGAATTGGCCTTTAATATTTAGCAGAAGTTTAGAAAAGTTAAGTTTCCTATTTGGGCTCCAGTGCGCATGCGCAAGCGCGCTTAGTGACAAGTGTCACTATGGGGTGAGTATAGACTGGTGCCAATCTATATCTGTCAGTAGGCTGGAGATGGACTTAACCAGTAGCCTGGTTGAGGGTCCATATTAATAGGAATAGGCATGGGGAGGTGTGTATGCAGGCATAAAAATCTTATTCTGATAGCTAAATGCAGATAATTGATTTAGCAAGTAGTGATTGAACGGTAAGTATGTTTTTATAGTGGTTAATAAAACAACAGACCAACCCACAAGGGGGGTCTGTGGGGGGGTTCTCCAGAACCGCAGAAATGGATCAGGCCGAAACTTGGCAGATATGATTAGGGACTAAGGGCCATTATAGTTTGTTCAAGGTAAGTTGATCCATCAAAAAACATGAACGCCATGGACTAATCAAAATGTTGCATGTTTGATGGACATATTTGATATTTTTAGCTCACCTGGCCTGTCAATGTTTTGGGTGAAAATCGGAGATTTTATGGAAAATTTGTTGGAAATTGGCAAAACGCTACTCATTTTAAGAACTGCTTAGTAGATTTCAACATAATTGTGCTGGAAGGATGCTATGAGGCTAGTATTTAGGACTTGTACACAGAATTTTTATTGGTCAATTTTTTCGTTGGCTATCTTAAATTGTCCGAAAAATGATGGGAAATTGTACTTCTCATTATCTGCTTGCGCGATTTCAATGAGACCTGGCTGCAAGGACCCTTGGGTGGTAAGCTTCTGAAATTGTATACAGAATTCTGATTAGTCAATTTTTAGCCCACCTGGTGAGAATAGCCAAGTGAGCTTATGCCGTGGTGACTGTGTCTGTCCGTCCGCCTCTCTGTCCATCAACTTTTTCTTTAAAAGGCTTCTCAAGAACCACTGGGCCAATTTCAAGTATATTCAGCGGGAAGCATCCTTAGGGCATAGAGATTCAAGTTTGTTCAAATGAAGCGGATTGGCCAAGTTGGCTGGTGGCCATCTTGGATTTTGGCCGATTTTTTATAAATCTCTTTAAAATGTTCTCCGAAACCACTTGGGGAATCGATTCAAAATTCATGAAACATCATCTAGGACAAGAGCTAAGCCAAGTTTGTTGATGACGAGAACTTGATTGACCAAATGGTTCAGTTGCCATCTTGGATGAACTACATTTTCGCTAAAATGCTTTCTCTAAAAACATCGAAGTGATGTTCAAGGGAAGTTGATCCATCAAAGAATATGGCCGTCCTGGTCCACCAAAATGTAGCGTGTTTGGCGGCCATAATGGATTTTTTATTTGATGGATTTTGAAGCCGAATTGATGGATTTTGAAGCCGAATTGGTTTTATATATGTTTTTCGGTATTCTGATTTCAGATTTGCCATTTTCGAAACTGTCGGATAAGCAGTTTGCAGCCATATTGGATCATTTTCCCGCCAAAATGCACTGATACTAAAGCAATGAGAATTTTAAAATGTCTTCTCAAAAACCACCGAGTCGATTTCCACTATATTTGGCAGGAACAATGCTTAGGGCATTGAGATTCAAGTTTGGTCAAACATAGCTGATTGGCCAATTTGACCAGCGGCCATCTTGGACGTTGACTGATTTTTTAGAAATATCGTTAAAAATCTTCTCCATAAGCTCTTGGAGCATCGATTCAAAACACATGAAATATAGTCATGGGGAAGAGCTGAACCAAGTTTGTTCAAGGGAACATGATTGGCCAAATAGTTTGGTGCTCATCTTGGATGACCTAGTTTTCGTGAAACCGACTTCTCCAGAACCGCTAAACTGATCGGGCCAAAATTTGGGTGATATGATTAGGGACTATTAGGGCTATTAAAGTTTGAAAGGCCAATTGAGCTTATGCCGTGGCGACCGTCCGTCGTCCGTCCATCAACTTTTCCTTTAAACGACTTCGTCTCAAGAACCACTGGGCCGATTTTAATTGTATTTGGCAGGAAGCATCCTTAGAACATAGCGATCCAAATTTGTTTAAATGGAGCGAATCGGCCAATTTGTCCGGCGGCCATCTTGGATTACGGCTGATTTTAAGAAACATCTTTAAAAATCTTCTCCGAAACTACTTGAGGAATCGATTCAAAACTCATGAAACATCATCTAGGGAAAGAGCTATGCCAAGTTTGTTCAAGAAGACTTGATTGACCAAATGGTTCAGTGGTTCATTTTGGATGACCTAGTTTTCCCAAAAACAACTCCAGAGCCGCGGAAGGGATCAGGCCAAAATTAGGGAGATATGATCAGGGATTAAGGGACATTGAAGTTTGTTCAAGGGAAGTTTATCCGTAAAAAACATGGCCGCCGTGGCCCAATCAAAATGTAGCGTGTTTGGCAGCCATATTGGATTTTTTTATTTGATGGATTTTGAGGCCGAAATTGGTTCTATATATGGTTTTGAGTATTCTGAGCTCAAATTTGCCATTTTCGAAATTGTTGGATAAACAGTTTAATGGCCATCTTGGATAATTTTCTTGTCAAAAGCTCCCATGCTAAAGCAATTTAAAATGTCTTCTCAAGAACTACTAGGCCGATTTCAATTATGTTTGGCAGGAAGCATCCTTAGGGCATAGGGATCCACGTTTGTTCAAATGAATGCAATCGGCCAATTTGCCCGGCGGCCATTTTGGATTTTGGCCGATTTTAGGAAATAGCTTTAAAAATCTTCTCCGAAACCACTTGGGGAATCTTCATCTAGGCCAAGAGGTAAGCCAAGTTTGTTCAAGAGGACTTGATTGACCAAATGGTTCGGCGACCATCTTGGATGACCTAGTTTTCCCGAAAACGACTCCTCCAGAACCGCTGAAGGGATCGGGCCGAAATTTGGGTAGTATGATTAAGGACTAAGGGCCATTAAAGTTTGTTCAAGGGAAGTTGATCCATCATAAAAACCAGGGACACCATGGGCCAATCAAAATGTAGCGTGTTTGGTGGCCATAGTGCACTTGCAAAAATGTCCACAAACTCATTTAAACGACTACTAAACTACCCACCAGCAATTTTGACAAAAATTCATGGTGCTCCAGGTGAGCGACACAGGCCCCTTGGGCCTCGTGTTTTGATGGATTTTAAAGCCGAAATTGGTTTTATGTAGGTTTTAGGTACTATGATTTCAAATTTGCCATTTTCAAAACTGTCGGATAAATGGTTTGTCAGCCATCTTGGATAATTTTCCTGCCAAAAGTTCCCATACTAAAGCAATGGGAAATTAAATATGTCTTTTCGTGAAAACGACTTCTCCAGAACCGCTAAACTGATCGGGCCAAAATTTGGGTGATATGATTAGGGACTATTAGGGCTATTAAAGTTTGAAAGGCCAATTGAGCTTATGCCGTGGCGACCGTCCGTCGTCCGTCCATCAACTTTTCCTTTAAACGACTTCGTCTCAAGAACCACTTGGCCGATTTTAATTGTATTTGGCAGGAAGCATCCTTAGGACATAGCGATCCAAATTTGTTTAAATGGAGCGAATCGGCCAATTTGTCCGGCGGCCATCTTGGATTACGGCTGATTTTAAGAAACATCTTTAAAAATCTTCTCCGAAACTACTTGAGGAATCGATTCAAAACTCATGAAACATCATCTAGGGAAAGAGCTATGCCAAGTTTGTTCAAGAAGACTTGATTGACCAAATGGTTCAGTGGTTCATTTTGGATGACCTAGTTTTCCCAAAAACAACTCCAGAGCCGCGGAAGGGATCAGGCCAAAATTAGGGAGATATGATCAGGGATTAAGGGACATTGAAGTTTGTTCAAGGGAAGTTTATCCGTAAAAAACATGGCCGCCGTGGCCCAATCAAAATGTAGCGTGTTTGGCAGCCATATTGGATTTTTTTATTTGATGGATTTTGAGGCCGAAATTGGTTCTATATATGGTTTTGAGTATTCTGAGCTCAAATTTGCCATTTTCGAAATTGTTGGATAAACAGTTTAATGGCCATCTTGGATAATTTTCTTGTCAAAAGCTCCCATGCTAAAGCAATTTAAAATGTCTTCTCAAGAACTACTAGGCCGATTTCAATTATGTTTGGCAGGAAGCATCCTTAGGGCATAGGGATCCACGTTTGTTCAAATGAATGCAATCGGCCAATTTGCCCGGCGGCCATTTTGGATTTTGGCCGATTTTAGGAAATAGCTTTAAAAATCTTCTCCGATACCACTTGGGGAATCTTCATCTAGGCCAAGAGGTAAGCCAAGTTTGTTCAAGAGGACTTGATTGACCAAATGGTTCGGCGACCATCTTGGATGACCTAGTTTTCCCGAAAACGACTCCTCCAGAACCGCTGAAGGGATCGGGCCGAAATTTGGGTAGTATGATTAAGGACTAAGGGCCATTAAAGTTTGTTCAAGGGAGGGTAATCTGTCAAAAAACATGCCCACCATGGGCCAATCAAAATGTAGCGTGTTTGGCGGCCATAGTTCACTTGCAAAAATGTCCACAAACTCATTTAAACGACTACTAAACTACCCACCAGCAATTTTGACAAAAATTCATGGTGCTCCAGGTGAGCGACACAGGCCCCTTGGGCCTCGTGTTTTGATGGATTTTAAAGCCGAAATTGGTTTTATGTAGGTTTTAGGTACTATGATTTCAAATTTGCCATTTTCAAAACTGTCGGATAAATGGTTTGTCAGCCATCTTGGATAATTTTCCTGCCAAAAGTTCCCATACTAAAGCAATGGGAAATTAAATATGTCTTTTCGTGAAAACGACTTCTCCAGAACCGCTAAACTGATCGGGCCAAAATTTGGGTGATATGATTAGGGACTATTAGGGCTATTAAAGTTTGAAAGGCCAATTGAGCTTATGCCGTGGCGACCGTCCGTCGTCCGTCCATCAACTTTTCCTTTAAACGACTTCGTCTCAAGAACCACTTGGCCGATTTTAATTGTATTTGGCAGGAAGCATCCTTAGGACATAGCGATCCAAATTTGTTTAAATGGAGCGAATCGGCCAATTTGTCCGGCGGCCATCTTGGATTACGGCTGATTTTAAGAAACATCTTTAAAAATCTTCTCCGAAACTACTTGAGGAATCGATTCAAAACTCATGAAACATCATCTAGGGAAAGAGCTATGCCAAGTTTGTTCAAGAAGACTTGATTGACCAAATGGTTCAGTGGTTCATTTTGGATGACCTAGTTTTCCCAAAAACAACTCCAGAGCCGCGGAAGGGATCAGGCCAAAATTAGGGAGATATGATCAGGGATTAAGGGACATTGAAGTTTGTTCAAGGGAAGTTTATCCGTAAAAAACATGGCCGCCGTGGCCCAATCAAAATGTAGCGTGTTTGGCAGCCATATTGGATTTTTTTATTTGATGGATTTTGAGGCCGAAATTGGTTCTATATATGGTTTTGAGTATTCTGAGCTCAAATTTGCCATTTTCGAAATTGTTGGATAAACAGTTTAATGGCCATCTTGGATAATTTTCTTGTCAAAAGCTCCCATGCTAAAGCAATTTAAAATGTCTTCTCAAGAACTACTAGGCCGATTTCAATTATGTTTGGCAGGAAGCATCCTTAGGGCATAGGGATCCACGTTTGTTCAAATGAATGCAATCGGCCAATTTGCCCGGCGGCCATTTTGGATTTTGGCCGATTTTAGGAAATAGCTTTAAAAATCTTCTCCGATACCACTTGGGGAATCTTCATCTAGGCCAAGAGGTAAGCCAAGTTTGTTCAAGAGGACTTGATTGACCAAATGGTTCGGCGACCATCTTGGATGACCTAGTTTTCCCGAAAACGACTCCTCCAGAACCGCTGAAGGGATCGGGCCGAAATTTGGGTAGTATGATTAAGGACTAAGGGCCATTAAAGTTTGTTCAAGGGAAGTTGATCCATCATAAAAACCAGGGACACCATGGGCCAATCAAAATGTAGCGTGTTTGGTGGCCATAGTTCACTTGCAAAAATGTCCACAAACTCATTTAAACGACTACTAAACTACCCACCAGCAATTTTGACAAAAATTCATGGTGCTCCAGGTGAGCGACACAGGCCCCTTGGGCCTCGTGTTTTGATGGATTTTAAAGCCGAAATTGGTTTTATGTAGGTTTTAGGTACTATGATTTCAAATTTGCCATTTTCAAAACTGTCGGATAAATGGTTTGTCAGCCATCTTGGATAATTTTCCTGCCAAAAGTTCCCATACTAAAGCAATGGGAAATTAAATATGTCTTCTCGAGAATCACTGGGTAAATTTCAATTATATTTGGCAGGGCCAATCCTTAGGGCATACAGATTCAAGTTTGTTCAAGGGCAGATGATTGACCAATTTGGATTTTGACCAACTCTTACAAATGTCTTTAAAAATCTTCTCAGAAACCGCTTGGGGGGGGGGGGGGGGGGAATGCAGACATGAAATACGATTTAGGGCAAGAGCTGACGAGCTGAACCAAGTTTGTTCAAGGGAACTTGATTTGCCAAATGGTTCGACGGCCATCTTGGATGACAGTTTTTGACTTTCGCGAAGACGACTTCTTCAGAACTGCTGAACGGATCGAGCCGAAATTTGGCAGATATGATTAGGGCCGAAACGCCATTAAGATTTGTCGATGGAAAGTTTATATGTCAAAAAAACATGTCCGCCATGAATCAATCAAACTATAGCGGTTTTAGCGGACATCTTGTATTTTCTGCAAATTTCTGAGAAAATCATAAAAAGATACTTATTACCTACTGGGCCAATTTTAATCAAACTTGGCTAAACTTTCTTAACAGAAATTTGAAATATGATCTAGGGCAAGAGCTGACGAACTGAACCAAGTTTGTTCAAGGGAATTTGATTTGGCAAATGGTTCGACTGCCATCTTGGATGACCTAGTTTTCGGCTTTCGCGAAGACAACTTCTTCAGAACTGCTGAACGGATCGGGCCAAAATTTGGCAGATATGATTATGGCCGAAACACCATTAAGATTTGTCCATGGAAAGTTGATATGTCAAAATAACATGTCTGCCATGAATCAATCAAAATATAGCGTTCTTAGCAGACATGTTCTGCAAATTTCTGAGAGAATCATAAAAAGACTTACTTATTAACCACTGGGCCAATTTTAATCAAACTTGGCTAACTTTCTTCACAGAAATTTGATTGGTTAATTTTTCCAGTGGTCATCTCATTTTGTTCGTTTGTGCCAGTGGCCAATAATTCCAGGTGAGCGATACAGGCCCCTTGGGCCGCTTGTTCTGGTGGCCATCTTTGATTTTCCAGAAATCCACTAAAGAACTACTCTTCCTTAATCAATAGGCTGATTTCAATGAAACTTGTGTGGAATGATCCTATGGTAATGAACTTCGAGAGGTCTAATGCGAATTTTGATTGGTCGATATTTTCGTCAGCCATCTGATTTTCCTGACATTTTTCAGCAGCGTTTAAATCGCTACTACTAATTAATCAACGACTAGATTTCAACCAAACTTGGGTGGAAGGATCCTATAACGATAGGATTCAAGAAATCAAATGAAAATTTTGATTAATTAACGATGATGTCTATTTAAATGCAAATATTTCAAATGCTAATGATCCAGGTGTGTGTCACAGGCCCTTTGCTTCTTGTTATGGTGGCCATGTTGGATTAAACTAAGACTCCCAAAATCCTTTAAAACCCATCCTTCTAAACAACTTGGCAGATTTTAACCAAATTTAGCTGGAAGGATCTTATTGCGGTAGGCTGCAGAATTCATATTCAAAATTCTGATTAGTCTATTTAGACTTTTTCCAGCGACCATCTTGGATGTTCTGAAAATTTTCCTGAAATCATTTAAAACGTATTACTCCTTAATGTATGGCCTGATTTCAAGAAAACTTGGGTGGAACAGACCTGCCAACCCCTTCGGATTATCTAAATTATGCATGTACAGGCGGTGAGTGAAAATACAGAAATAAAAAATTGGGCGATTGCGATAATATAGCGGTATTAAAATTACGATTTGTGGGTCTATAAAATCCCGACCGCTTGTGAAACACACATCGGCTTCCATCGTGTCAACAACTGTCAAGGTGTGGTAATTACTCAAGCTAGCCAACATTTGAGAACAACCCATAGAGTTAGAATAGCAGTATAGCGCTTATGCACATTCTTTCATTTCATCATATTGTATAGTCTCCAAAAGGGACTCAATTCTCTTTTGACATATTTGGTAAAAGGAAGAGAATTTGAACCGACGCAAAATTTATATATTTTTATGAGAATTGAAATTGTATTGGCTATATTCATCTGCCACTTTTTTCGACTACCCAACAGGCACATGACATTGTTTCAACGTTGAATCCACATTGAAATCATGTCATGACGTGATTTCAACATGGATTCAATGTTGAAACAACGTCATGTGCCTGCTGGGTATGTAATAGAATTAGCATAACTGCTCTACCGTTATTCTAACTCTTTAGAACAGCCTGTCAAGATTCTATGATCGTGCTAATCGGCATGTTTCATCTTGCTACCACTTCAGAGTAATAAATGTGAAAGTTACCACTATATGAGACTCTCGGAAGTTTGTTTATGATTGCTACAGATATACAATTCAACTATAAAAATGTATCGATGCAAATCGGAAATCATCCATTCGCAGCATAAGTGAATCAAAATAATCTTTTCGTATGTTATATTATAAGTTTTTGCCGAAATATTGTAACATGATTTTCATTTTAATATGTATTTCCGTGATCACTGTATGCTATTTTATGCACAGTGGATTTCAGTGTTGGTTTTCCAAGTTGGTGTCTAAATATTCATGGATAATAATCACTAAACCTGATAATATTGAAAATTAACCTGAAGAAGAAGGGAGTCAACTCTATGTTTCCCTAGCTAATGAAACAGCAGTGCACAAGGGCAATTGTTTATGAAAAAAAAACAGGTTTAAAAACTTTGTTGTTGGAAACATTGTCATTTTAATGGACTTTATAATTGGAGCACTTGTTCTACAAATTACTAGGACTGTAGCTGTCGGCTTATGCCCTGTGTGGCATCTTAGCATACAGGAAGACATACATATGTAACAAAGGAAGCGCTGACCCACCTGTTCCACAAACATGGACGATACAGTCATTACAGGATAGTCGACCTGCAGCAACAACGCCACAGTTTGTGACAATTATTGGAGTAATTAAACGAGTAAGTATATGCGGACAGCATAGACAGCAATAGTCCCCAGTAAAGTTAGTTTCAAAATATTTAACATACATGTATTATGTGTATAATTACCTTGAAATTGTAATTTTGCACGTTCAGTGTTCAAAGTATATAAAATTGAAAAGTCTGTCACTAATGTACGATTGTATGTCTTTAATAAATATACAATTTAATAAATATTTTGTTAAATATTTTGAAACTAATTTGACTGTGAGCTGTGAGCATGGGCAGTAACAGTCGCCAGTTAAATTAGTATCAAAATATTCAACATCTTATATGTATTAAAATCCCTTGAAATTGTGCTTCTGGGATTTCAGGATTAAGAGTATATAAATCGATTCCAACACGCATATTAAAGTAGGCAGAAGTTAGCTAAAAATGGGTGGGGCTGGGATAGAAATAGATCCGTCTCTTCCAGCATTTAGTCCAGTGGACCTTCCCTGTTTATCCATCCATCATATGATGTCATAATTAACTACGTGACGTGTAGGATGAGGTCATAATCAATGATGTCATGAATGACGTAGATAAGTGTGTCACGAACGCTTAATTGATGACGGACTACGCGTTGTGCGAATTTTATGTCTTTACTATTTAATACAGATGCTGTTGAATATATTTTGAAACTAATTTGATTGGGCGCTGTTGCTGCCATAGGCTTATCTGTATAGTTTTCCGTAAATTGATAGTCATGGATTTCAGGGATCGATCGATCCCAACATGGTAAAGTGTGGGTGGAGCTTAGCTAGATGAGATATGGGCAGGGCATAGCTAAAACTGGATTCATCGTTTGGGATAAATATCACGATACAGATACAGAATAATGAATAATTTCACTGATAAATCCAAATCTGTGCCATCTCATCATATCCCATAAGGTATCCCTGTCAAAGTAGTTGTTCATGAGGGACTGCAAAGAATCCAGATATTTTCTATGAATAATTCACCGACTAACTGAATCGTACGTGTTAAAGAGATTTTCCATTTTTCACGCTATTTCACGGCAAACCAAGTTAGTATCAGGGTCACGTGGAATGTGGGGCGCGGACTAACTCTTGGAACCTATTGAATATTGTCCTGTTCCTGCCATCCAGCCCTTTCGACCAAATACAAAATAATTAATTTTAATGTAAAATATATTCTGTTGAATACGTTGAAACAAATTTTACTGGAAGCTATTGCTTCCTGTAACAGCAACTGCTTCCAGTAAAATTTGTTTCAAAATATTTAACGGCTTTCCCATATTGTTATATCATGAATTTGAATTAGCGGTTCTCAAGAATGAAATGGTTAAGATGATATTTGATCAATGTGGCACACGCAGACATTATTGAGATACATTCTGTATCATGGTGTATGCTGGGAATTTGTGATATAATAAGGCATTGATCCATTTCTATCTATATCACAGCAATTCCTTAGCTAAGCTCCACCCACTTTCCTACGCATTTTGTATTTGATTTATACACTTTGAACGCTGAATTCCTTGAAACACAATCCCAAGGTGATTATACACATACGCTGTTGAGTATTTTGAAACTGGGGGCTGTTACTGCCCGTGTTAACATCTCCAATCAAATTTCTTTCAAAATCATCAACAGAATGTTTATTAAATTTTTAATTAATCAAAGACAATTCATAGACTAGTGACCGACTTTTAGATTTTCCTAATGGATTTTTTATTGTGACGTCAGCTAACTAGTGATGTAATTGATTATAATGGCATCAGATACTTGACTGACAGATTTAATCCCTCAATTTTATTGAAACATGTTGATGTCTAAATCAGTGATTACATTATTTTTAGGATATTCATGAGTTCCTGCTATTGCCATGAGTGTAAATACGACCCATTGTATGGAGCGCTGTATTCTCAACACATTCAATATCATTACTGTTCTGTTGGCAATTGTTAGACTACACAGCATTGTATGGCTAGGAACACTTATTCTGGCAATGAGGCGTGGTGGCTGAGTGGTTAGGAACTTGAGCTCGTAACTCCAGGTCCGCAAGTTCACTTCCTGGCCGGTCTGCTACGTTGTGTCCTTGAGCAAGTCACTTAACTCTGCATTGCTCCAGTCAACCTAGCTGTAAATAGGTACCTGTGATGGCATAGCTCTCTGTGCGCCGTATGTGGCTGCCGGGCCACTGTCAAATGAACAGGGGATCAGATGTACAGCGCTTAGAGCATGCAATCGCATGGAGTTCAGTGCAATATAAATGCACTATCATTCATTCATTAATCTTATACTATCTATTCAAATGATACAATATGCAGCACATAAACTAACTATCAGGCCTGTATGCATGGCCTTTAATCTCGTCCTGTAAGGGGAACATGGTAATGCGATCATGTCTGTCTGTTTGGCGGTTCATAGACGAATAGATCGAAGAAACTTCTGATCCAATCTTGTTCAAATTTTAGCACAATGAAGGTACTCGCCGTGTGTGAGGATCCAGCCATTGGCAGTGATCCAGAATAAGGAACCCATATTCAGATTGTATCAAATTCTGGATCTGCAGCCCGATTTGGTTCAAATATTAACACAAGAAAGGGAGCAACCATTCAATAGAATTCCACAACATTGGGCATGATCCGTAAAAATCTGAAAATACCTACATAATCCGAAAAAATCCGGAAAATCCGGAAACTTTTTACTATGTGACAAAAAATAATTTTCTCTTTGTCTGCAAATGGGCATTTTCTACGAGAAAATTAAAATTTTCATAAGCACATTTGATGGTTATAAACGTGTTAATATCTAAATACCGATACATTTCTCCAGTCTACGAAGGCTGAGATGATTGTTAAAAATGCCTGAGGTATTGAAATCACATCTGTTTGTTTGCCTTTCTGTCCGTCTGTCTGTCTATCTGGCTATCGCTGAAACGGTTTGGAAGAATTCGCCCAAATTTGTAATATGAGTTGTAGATTGCTAGACAACATCTCTGTCTGAAGGCTTCCCCTAGGGACTGGATGAGGCCCTATGTCAACCGATCAAATATAAACATTATGTCTGCGAAATGGCTTTACCGCTTAGGTGAGGTGAGGTAAAAAAGTTGAATATCATAACAATTCTATCCTCATCAGAGACCATTTGGTGGAATTCAATCGAATTTGTTATGTGAGCTACCCATACGATTTGAAACTGCAAGATGACATTTATATATGCATAGATTGTTAGTCACTGTTAGCTAAGCCAGTCATTCCAGTGGTACATCTGAAAAAAATAATGTCTTGTCCTGCAAATGTACATTCTATAAAGAAATTTTTTTCTTGGCCAATCTTGACCAATAGCAGAATGAACTAGAAATCTTTTGGCATCGGATATAATACTAGATGAGTATAACCTACTTCCTGAGAATATCTCTGGTTGAATTCGGGTTCGTTATCGGGGTATTCCGATCGGAGGTATCACGTGGTTGTTTTACATATCTATGCATGCACACACTTTTACTGTTCCTTGAAGCAGTAGTAATTGAGTAGAATTTGTGCCACGTGATAACGAATTTGTGCCACGTGATACCGTTTATCCGATCATACTCTCGGGCATTTGGATATGTAATCGGGGTAAGTGGGTTACGTCGATAACATATCCAAACTTTAGGTCGGTCAACGATAAACCTCATTGTTAACCGTCCTTAAATATTTCACTGATTAATTCCCAATATCTCATTTCCAAGGCACACATACAGGAAAACCTTTGAATATTTTGCATTTAATGTGACTGCTTACGCAGCAATGGCTTCCAGTCAAATTAATTTCAAATTATGGAGCGGAATAAATAATCACTGAAAGGTTTGCTGGCCCGGGAGGATTCATCAGTGTTTCTGAATTCTGATATCTATTTACATTTACAATCATTATGAACCCTTATAGTTATATAAGAGGGTTTTGTAACATGTGCTTTGTCCATCCAGTAGTTAGTTTGTTAGGTCATTTATTTGTTTGTTTGTCTGTTATCCGGTTGTCTGTCCACGCTTTCATTTTCGTGCGATAATGACCCCCCGGCCGTATATATACTTGTCTGGCATTTTGTTAGCTTTAGTAAAATAATTACCACTAATTTCACTGTTTGCTAATGTCACCTCACTTAGATATCTCAGAAAATTTTAACCTATTCATTCCCATAACTCGTGGGTTCCATACAAAACAAGGTTATCAGAGATGCATCCCTTCATTGGGTATTCTTAATAGTATCTCTTTAACTCTGTTACAGCCGCTTCTCTAGGAAACCAGTTCCTCTATTCCTATGGAGAACATATATTATTGTCTAATCCCTCAATTACCATTATAAAAAAACTACATGCTCTAATTAATGCTTATTAATTGGATTAGCAAGAAATTGACTCCGAGCTATAGTGGTTCCAGGGCTATAATCCTTGTCCTCAAAGTGCAAACCATGCTGAATTCTCTCCCTTGATGATTCTTCCATAGGTGTCACTGATCAATCATGTGACTCACAAGAGACCTAGCAACAGCTAGCCATAGACCACCACTACTCTGCCGCTTACATTTTTGCTCCAAATATGTTGGACATGCAGAAACTTTCCGTCCTGTTTTCTCACATGTTTTTAGCTCACCTGGACAGCGTCTGTCAATTTTCTTTAACCCTTTAACCCTTGAATTTGTTTTTAAAATTTCAATTTCTTTCATAGAAAATGTTCATTTGCAGACTAAGAGAAGACTATTTTTGAAGATTTACCACTGTAATAACTGGCTCGGTTATCGAGCCAGTCATTCCAGTGGTAAATTTTCAAAAATAGTCTTCTCTTGGTCTGCAAATGAACATTTCGCAAGACTCCTGCAGAAACCGTTTTTTGGCTGATATGAGTGTTAAATGGCTTCTCAAGAATCACTGGACTGATTTCAATTATATTTGGAAGGAAGCATCCTTGGGGCATGGGGATCCTAGTTTGGTCCTAGTTTGGCTGGCAGCCATCTTCGATTTTGGCCAATTTTTAGAAACTTAAAAAAATCTTTGAAGCCGCTTGGGGAGATTAAATCAAGCCTCATGAAACATCGGTGGTAACAGCTGAACCAAGTTTGTGGCAGCCATCTTGGATGACCTAGTT
This sequence comes from Chaetoderma sp. LZ-2023a, assembly GCA_034401795.1. Lineage (NCBI taxonomy): Eukaryota > Metazoa > Mollusca > Caudofoveata > Chaetodermatida > Chaetodermatidae > Chaetoderma > Chaetoderma sp. LZ-2023a. The sequence goes on from CM067368.1 coordinate 29,734,806, forward strand.
TTCCTGAAATGACTTCTCCAGAACCGCTGAAGGGATTAAGCCGAAATTTGAGAGATATGATTAGGGACTAAGGGGCCATTAAAGTTTGTTCAAAGAAAGTGGATCCGTAAAAAAACAAAAAAACCCATGGCTGCCATGGACCAATCAAAATGTAGCATGCTTGGTGGCCATATTGGATTTTCTTACTTGATGGATTTTGAAGTCGAAATTGGTTTTATATAGGTTTTTGGGTGTGCTGATTTTAAATTTGTCAGTTTTGAAACTGTCGGATAAACAGTTTGGCAGTCATCTTGGATCTTTTTCCAGCCAAAAACACCCATACTAAAGCAATGGGAAATTTTTTAATGTCTTCTCCCCACGAACCTTTTGGCTGATTTCAATTATATTTGGCAGGAAACATCTTTACGACATAGAGATCCGAGTTTGTTCAAAAGAAGCTGATTGGCCAGTTTGGTCAGTGGCCATCTTAGATTTTGGCAGATTTTTAGAATCCGTTTAAAAAATCTCCAAAACCGCTTGGGGGATCGAATTAAGCCTCATGGAACATCTTCCGGGGCAACAGCTGGACCAAGTTTGTTCAAGGGAACATGATTGGCCAAATGTATCGGCGGCCATCTTAGATGACCTAGCTTTCCTAAAAGTGACTTATTCTCCAGTACCACTAAATATAGTAAGCTTAAATTTGAGAGATATGATTAGGGACTAAGGGCCATTAAGGTTTGTCCATTGAAAGTTTATACGTAAAAAAACATGGTCGCCGTAGATCAATCAAAATTTAGTGTTTTTCGGCCATTTTGAATTTTCTAAAAAAATCATATAAAATACTCACTTATTAACAACCACTGGGCCAATTTTAATAAAGCATGGCCAAGTGAGCTTATGATGTGGAGCCCCTCCATCGTCAGTCTGCCTGTCTGTCTGTGTCCATCAACTTTTTCTTTAAACAGCTTTTTCTCAAGAACCACTGGGCCGATTTCAGTTTCATTTTTGCAGGAAGGGTCCTTTATTAAGGGCATAGAGATTCAAGTTTGTTCAAACGAAGCCGATCGGCCAATCTGGTGGCCATCTTGGATTTTGGCTGATTTTTAGCTCACCTGTTCAGAATAGTCAAGTGAGCTTATGCCATGTCGATTGTCCGTCCGTCTGTCCGGCATCTGGCAACTTTTGCTTGAAAATGGTACTCCTAATTAAGCACTTGGTAGATTTCAAATTAATTTGGCATGAATGATCCTATGGACGTAGGCATAGAACCTGTATACAGAATTTTGATTGGCCAGACTTGGCTGCAATGATACTATGGTGGGAGGTTTCAGAACTTGTATACTGAATTGGTCAATTTTTACGGCGGCCATCTTGGATTTTCTGAAAATCAGTTAAAAGCCTACTCCTCATTATCCAGTTGGCAGATTTCAAGCAAACTCGGTTGGAAGGACCCTTGCGTGGTATGGTTCACAATGTATATACAGACTTAAAGGGTCAATAAAATGGTGACAAATAGTTTAAAACGCTACTCCTCATCAACTTCTTGGACAGTTTCAACCAGATTTGGCTGGAACAATACTATGCTGGTAGGTTTCAGAACTTGTGTACAGAATTTTGATTGGTCAATTCTTCCGGTGGCCATCTTGGATTTTTTTTTAATTTCAGGAAATCAGTTAAAAGGCTACTTACTACTCATTAATCGCTTGAACGATTTCAAGAAAACTTGGCTAGAGGGACCCTAGGCATTTGTGCTTCAGAGCTTATATGTAGCATTTTGATTGGTCAATTTGTTCGGTGTCATCTTAAAGTTTCCGAACAATGGCTGGAAATCGTTCAAAAGGCTACTCCTTATGAACTGCTCGGGCAATTTCAAGCAAACTTGTCGGGAAGGACCCTATGGTGGTAGGATTCAGAGCATATATACAGAATTTTGATTGGTCAATTTTTCCAGTAGCCATCTTGGATTTTCCAAAGATTTTTGGAAATCATTTAAAAGGCTACTCCTCATTAACCGCTTGGACGATTTCAACAAAATTCAGATGGACGGACCCTAGTCTGGTACACTCCAGAACTTGTATACAGAATTCTGACTGCTTGAATTTTTTGAGTGGCCATCTTGAATTTTCCGGAAAATGGGAATTTGTTTAAGACGCTGTTCCTCATTAACCCCTGAGGCAGGTTAAACCAAATTTAGCTGGAAGGATCCTATAGTGGTAGCCTCCAGATGGTAGGCTTCAAAATGTCAAATGAGAATCTGGATTGATCTATTTTTTGGTGGCCATCTTGGATTTTCCGAATCTTATCCATGTCTATTTAAATGCAAATGGTTCAAATGTTAATGGTCAAGGTGAGCGTTACAGGCCCTTGGGCCTCTTGTCTTATGTATAAAATCTTTGCTAAACCACATTTTATTAATGGGCTTAACACTTATAAAGAAAAAATCAGTTGTCAAGTTAAATTATCATGCTTGTTCTAGTGTATTCAGTTTTCCTTAATATGTCCTTGTGATCATGTCAGAATGTCCTCACAAGATATATTATTTCGTTTTTCTGGTGGTGATTAAATCATATGCCTATCCAATCACCAAGTATGCATTTAAACATGCAATACAATTATCCCTGTTCGCTCCAAATTACAAAACATGCCAGGAAGTCATCTAGCCATTGGGGTAAGCCTTATTGTATTTTAAATCTCGTCGTTCAGGGGGGAAATCTCGTCACTCAAGACACAATCAAATCAACCAATCTTAGCTGATGGATGTCACGGTCCATCAGTGTTTCTCATATCTAGTTACATTTACATAGCCAGTCATTATGAACTGATATAGATATATATGGTGGTTATATAAAGGACAAACCAACAGATAAACAGTCTAACAAAATAACTTAGACGGATGGACAAAGCGTCCATCCGTCAAAGTTATTTTGTTAGGTTGTCTATCTGTTGGTTTGTCCTTCAATCCATTTGCCTGTAAAGGCTTACATTTTCATGCGATAACCCAAGTTCTACTGAAGAGATTACGAGAAAACTTGGCGTGTGTGTTGACTTTAGGGACCCGAAGAAACCTATTAACTTTAGTGTCAAAAGCTCAAGGTCGTGCTGACCCAATTAAGGAAATTTAGTTGCTTTTCCAGATGATAACTCAGGTTATTCAGAAAAAAATATCACGAATCTTGCCCTCACTCAGTGTCTTTGCCTTGGGTGTCTGAAGAACCCTATTAATTTATGAGTTCAAAAATCAAGGTCACAGTGACCCAATTACGGAAATTCTAATTACCTTTAATTGTAATATATATATATATATATATATATATATATATATATATATATATATATATATATATATATATATATATATATATATATATATATATAGAGATATATATATATATATATAGATATATATATATATATATATAGATATATATATAGATATATATATATATAGATATATATATAGATATATATATATATATATGCCCTTTATGGCTGAGTGTTATGTAATCAGTGCAGCACAAACTTACATAGATGTATATAAATAAGTACGAACCAAATATATTGTGTCAATTTCCTTTAACACTGCATTACTAGACAATGTTCATGCCATATTGAGCCATTGTGTGATGGTGGTGGAGGCATACAGTACAGCTCTGAAATAACTTAACATGTTTCCAAAACAAACTAATATGTACTGTTGAATATTGTAAACATAATGGATCTTTCCAGTTTACCCATCAGTCATATAACGTCATATTCAACTGTGTGACCGTGGAGGATGACGTAATTAATGCCAGCATTAATGATAAAGATATCAATAGGCGCTGTTATAGGTAGCAACACCAACCATTCAAATTTCAAAATATTCACCATCTTACCTGTATAGCTTTCTGGAATTTGAGATTCATGGAGTGCAGGGATCGATCGATCCCAACACGGGTGAAGTGTTGGTGGAGCTTAGCTAAAGATGGGCAGGGCATAGCTAAAACTGTATTCTTCCCTTGGAGTGCTGCCTAATTAGGCTGTCAAGCCAACCAAAAAAATAGCTTGTGCCATCATCTTGAGAATCGTCCATATTGCGGATGAAGAGATGAAAGCAATAACGACTTATCTAAATAACTGAAAAATTACCTGATACATGTCAGATCCAAAAGTCTGACTGATCTGAGCTGTGATTGTCTGCTCCTTTTATACTTTTAGGTGGTGTGCCAGGATGTATTCACATAGCTGACCAAATATGGGCATGGTTGGTGTCCCATGGTCACATGACAAGGTGGGTACAGAGATGACGAAGAGATGAATATTTCTTTTTCAATTTACCTCTAAAATAATTAGTTCCCGAACCAAGCCAGTCACTCCAGTTGTAAATTGTAAAAATATCCTTCTTTTCATTTGCAAATGGAGATTTTTTAAAGAGAAAATGTACATTCTTTTGACCTAATTTGACCATTAATTAACCCGTACCACACTGATGTCAATATCCTATTCTTTACTGTGTCAATAGCAAAGAAACTGGTGTACATTTTTCAACAATTTTGGTGGAAGATGTTGCTGTCTACGACAGCACCATCTTCCACCAAATTTGTTGAAAAATGAACACCAGTTCAACTATTAATTTAATTTGAAAATTTAATATTTTAACATTTGAGTGTTACAGATTAAAGGGTGACATCCTGTCTTTAGAAATTACTTTTTGGTGTGTCTATAATATACACTTATGGGTCTGCTGTTCAACTGTCTGCCCACTGCATTTCTGAGAAAAGAACTACATTTTTATCCACCAACAACTTTCAGTCAAATTGTTTTCAAAATATTCAGCCAGTCCACAGTTATTGCCCATTGAAATTATTTTCTGGTGGCTTGTAGCAGTCTGACAGTTAACAACAGAGCTTGTCTCAGAACCTTGCCTTAGCACTAAAAGTGGCATAAAACCTTAAGATGCAAGCAATTAATAAATAAAGTACTACAATAATAAATAACAAAAAAAATGGAACGTTCCAAGCCAATGATGTAATATTCTCTGTCTGTCGTCGTAACCTAGCCATTAATGGCACCTTCTTTCTAGTCAGCTGAACCCATTTACCATTGCATTCATAGAAGCAGAAACAATAAAGTGCCTACTAGGAGATTTGAGAACTATTATGATCGAGGGCAGTTATCTTAGCGTAGTCTCGCTTACAAACTAAATATCAGAATGAGAATCTTGGTAGAACTGTAAACTGCTTAAAAATTTTTTTTTAATGATTTTATGCGCTAATTCTTTTTCCTGAAAATGCCCATTTATATTCCCAGGGATTATTTTTGAAAATGTATCATTGGAATGACCAGTGGTAAATTTTTGAAAATAAACCTTTGGCGTGTAACTGGACATTGACTAAGCAAAAATTTAACTTTTCTTGACAACTCTTAAGCATCAATTTGTTAACCCTTTAACACTCATATCAGCCAAAAACGGCTTCTGCAATGGTTTTGGGAAATGTCCATTTGCTGACCAAGAGAAGATTATTTTTGACAATTTACTGCTGGAATGACGGGCTCGTTATTACTACGTTGCAAGCTACCTCCTTGCATTACTATTGCTCTTTCCTTCTCTGAAGGGAAGCGTAGTAGGATATAGTTTTTACAGCCAATGTTTGCTGTGCTTTGTGGTTACAGAGTGACTGAAGGCTTCTTCAGGAATCTCCATACTCTCTCCAATGATGAGAGCCATAGCAATTCGCTTGAATGCTATATCTCAGAATGAGGCTGGAAGAGGGTTAATACATAACCCAGCGCCAATGAGTGAGCCATAAGGCATAATGACAATCTCATTGGCTGACAGCCATCACATTGACTTTGTTGTAGCAACCAAGTCTTCATTCCTTTTCCTACTAGTGAAGGAAGGGGTAGTAAAAAATTTTATAGCCAGTTTTAAAAGAGTTTTAAACTTTTCAATACTGCTGTGGGATTATTTCAAGCATTCAAAGGATCAACAAGATGTCAGACAAAAAGAAAAGACCTAAGATAAGTGGTTGTAGGTCTTTTTGATCAATATTGATTTTATTGATCATTTCTATTTTCGTGGTAGGCGTGTTACCAGTTGTTGGTTTTTTTATGCCCAGAGTGTTTTAGACATAGTTATTGTCTATAATTGCTTCTTCCTTACAGTAGCTTGTTTAAGTTACCTATGTACATGCTTGGTTAGCATTTGAGCATGAAATCCATGATAACTTTAAGATACTCTCTTAAAGAAAAAACAATATTAAATAAATTAGAGACTAGTTTCATGTCTATTGTTTATTTGGTTCAGCGCTGTCTGATCCCTTTTTTATCTTCGGGACTTTACCCTATCAAATCTTTCTCTTTTACGATTCAGATTTGAAAAAGTCTCCGAAGAAGAGTAAAGTCAAGTCTAAAGAAAAGGAGGTTGCTCTTCATTCTATTAGATGTCCTAATACCAGCTGCCATAGATTCATCAAGACAGAACATTCTGGCCATGCGTGCCTTAAATGCACTTCGTGCTCTATCAATTCAACCTGTCTTATTTGCAGCTCATGGTCCCAGGCTACTAGACTTGCATTTTTCAAACCAAACACACCTGATCACTCTAAAGGGAATTCTTCTCCTTTAGGGTCTGCGATTAAAATAAAGGCCAAACCCGAGCCCTCACTTGATTCATCCATCCTTGAAAGGATTGTATTATCAATGGAATGCCTGCAGATACAAGTGAGCAATATAGATGCGTCGATTGATGGCAGAATTAATAAAATGATCCTGCACCAGTCAGCTTCCAACGTTTCATTTCCTGATATTGTTGAACTGACTGTTCCTAGGAAATGCTTATTCAAGTCCAAGAGTGTTTTACGTCTTACTGATCTTCACTGTTTCAGGGGTTCAAAATCATCAATGACAGGAAAGAACAAAAGTACGAAAAAGCCTCAGTTTTCGCCTCGTTCATCGCTTCAGAAGCTAGTCATTTCTACTCAAGCACCTTCTACAGTCAGCATTCTGCATCCTGCACCTATGAAGACCGAGTCAGGTTCATCCTTTCTCGGGCCCGAGCGGGTTGTAAGTCTGTCCGGCTCTCCATCAATCAATATTCCGCAGCCTGCGCCTGAGCGGGTTGTAAGTCGGTCTGGGTCTTCATATCCTATCACTACTACTTCTTCACTGGCTGGATAGAAGGATTCCCAACCAGAGATGTTCATGTGATCTCACATCATACATTGTTTCTACTTTTTCTCCAGCTAGTCTTCCGGCCCCGGGCCCAGGTTTTCTTCCGCCCCCAGGTCTGGGGATAGACTGGTCTAGGTTAACGATTTCTTCCTTGGGGCCCGACCCGGAATTTGATCCGGGTTCGGCCTCTGGGGAAACTTCGGGAGTACTGTTGGTATCGGGTCCGGGTTTTGTCCCGGACCTGGGTCGGGAAGCCGGCCAGCTTAAGTTACTGATTTCTTCTTGGGGTTCGGACCCATATTTTTATCTTCTAGGGATTCTTCGGGTTCTATTTTCCTCTCTAGTCTATCTCTTTCAGGCGTGTTAGAATTAAAATTATTAAAATACTAAAATATTTAAAAAAAATTCTCCCGGTTCTCCCGCCCCGGCTCCGGTGCTGGCCAGAATCGGGACCGGTCATTCCGGCGTGTCAATTAAATTTGAAAATTTCTCCGGGTTTTCCCACTCCGGCTCCGGCCTAGTCGGTACCGGTAGTTCTAGTGTGTCTAATTAGAATTAATATTGCTTCTAATTTTGGTCAATCCTCATATGACTTTCAAATGTTTCCCCGGTTTCGGGGCCTAGTTGGGCTCCGGAGCCGGGTTAGTTCTAAATTTCTTAGGCATCCTCTATTTAACTGTCAAATGATTTCTGAACTGGCGGCGGGTTCTCTCTGGGATTCTATTAGTATAGTAAAGTTTATTTACTTTTTATGCCAATTGGCTGATTTGCATACATTTACAGTCAGGTTTACAATGTCAACAAAATAGAAATATACAATCATATGCATTATTAAAATCAATCAATAACACTGATGCCATCACGTTCACTGTATGCATCATGTTGTTCAGTTTTGCATGATCACGTGACTTTTGTATTTTCAATTATCCTAATGATATTTATTAGTAATCCCAGAGAGGGTTTGGGGTCGCATCTGGGATTATTAGATCCATTCCCGGGTTCCCTAGGTCTGTATGGATCTCATCTTTCTCCCGGTAGTTTACTGTCTGTTTCTTAGCTTTTTCTTATGATTCTAATTTCTGATTCCGCCCTCCTGCACATTTTCTGATCTGTCAGTTTACTACGCAATGTCAGTTTTTGGTCATTTTTTCAGCCCGAGTTAGAGGGGCAGTTCTATTCGGGTCGTTCATCTTTTCGCATAGTACTCCTTCTCCCTTCTAAGTTGGCGGGATGGCATACTTTCAAGATAGATTAGATTTGCGCTCTTGGCGTTTTGTGATTTCTTTATTATAAGTTTCTTTCCCGTATTTCGCTATTCTTAACTGTCCCAGTTCTTATCGGTGAAACACGTAGACCTATTTATTCGGCAGTCTATTCATCCTAGTCTCATTTCGCCACGGTGACATTATCGCTTTTTTCTCTTCTATATACCCATTTTTCAAAGTTTTTCCGTGTTCTTTAGCTAAAACATGTTATTTAGAGTCATGTTCTTTCCCACCATCGTTGGATTGGTGATTTTTGGCCCAAAATTTATCCTTATCAATCCCTTTTTATCTACTTCCGGTAACTGTCAGAATTGTCATCACCGTGTTTATAGGTCGTCGTCAATTCGTCCCGTATATATTTCATTCCCCTTTTGTTTACATGGAGTAATTCTTTTGGATATTATTCGTTCTTAACTTAGATCAGTTCTATTTTAGCTAATTCTTTCTTACTATAGCAGGACTCGCTCCCCTCCCATAAGTTTCTATGGGATTTCTATTTGCCACTTAATCTGATAAATCACTATAAATAGTTTTTCTTTATTTCAATATGTACAACTTTTAATTAGTATGGATAATTAGAATACGGATATAAAGCTTTTAACTAAGAAATATCACTTTCTCTCGACTCAGCAGACATTACTGTCCAATAGTATACCGGGACAGATCTGATATTTGCTCTGTGTTCTAGCCAGCAGATTAATCAAATATTTTCTTTTCTAGCCAAATAGTATATATTTTAGCCACATCTTTCTTTAATTTCACTTAGGTTCATGTTTGCAGTCACTCCTCATCAATTAATAGCCTGCTTTAATTTCACAGTCCAGATTCAATATGATCTTTCTATATAAAAAAATGTATTGATTATTTGAACTTCATATGTTTAAAAGTAGTTTTTTGGGCATGTTGTTTTAATATGTTCAACAACGTAAACATGAATTTTTGTTTTGCATTTTGTTACACTGGAATTGTTCAGGATTCAACCAATCAAGAAAGTTAAATTATTTTTATTCTTTAGCCAATGATTTTTCCAATTCTGCCCTTGGTTAGTCAGACTTCGTTCGTACTAACATTTGGCTGATTGGCTGGTGGTTAGATTGGTCCCTGATAAAAATTAATGCTTGGAAGTCTCTGTCTGATCTCATTGTAATATCCTAATTTATTTATCAGACTCATGAACACTTTGATCTAATTCTGAGATAACTCAAGAAATATCTTAACTATCTTATATCCTATCTTTTATCAGCCTAACCCTAATAGGAATTTGAGACTTTTTAGCTTTTATTCTACATTTATATCTTTCTTTATTAAGATATTAGGTATCATACAAGTATGGCTTCTGTGGGTAGGCTTCTTATTCTCTTGGTTATTAGGTCTTCTTGTTTTATTCTTTAGCTAGTCCTTTGAGATCCCTTATTACGCGGTTGATCAATTCTTATCCTCATGGGCACTTCACTGTTGTGTAGTTCTTCATTCATGGGGTTGGGACCAGTTTGGTGTCTGTTTCCAATAGTCCTTGATAATTCTTCACTGGTGTAGATCCCTCGATATTTCATTCCACTATTTACGATTGATTTATAATCATTCTTATTGGTGGTCTTTCCATTTTTGTCTCATTCGTTGCAAGGGTCATTATACATGATATCTTATTATGGAAAGGTTCCTCTGAATCGTGTTTTACCCACCTGGGGGTCTCTTTCGTCCTCTCTCATGGGAAGTTAGCCTCCATCCATTCCAAATGTTCAAACACTGATATTCACTATTCAATCTCTCATGGTAGGTAAATTAGTGTCAACTAGGTCCTTACAGAATATTAGACCTCATGGTTCTAGTAGAGAAGGTGATGCCTTGGGTTCCTTTGATGAGAACACCTTTCCAGTTTAACTTAAGGCCCAATGGAACCAATCTCTAGATTCTCTGATTCATCGGATCCTCATCAAGTTTCTATCATGGTTCATTGCCAGTTTTGATTAGATAGTCAATCCCTTTTGTTAGGGGTTCCTCTCCATCCTTCAACTCTTCAGGTTATCTTTTTCACAGATACATCTCTGGAAGGATGGGGAGTCTTGGAATTCCATAAAGATTCAGGAATCTGGTTCCTCCTAGAATCTTCTTACGACGTCAATCTTTTAGAACTGTGGACTGTTTCATTCCCTAGCTTGTTGGGAACCAATGATTCTCGGTAGGTCAATCCTCATCAGGTCAGTCAATTTCACAGTAGTCGTGTTCATCTATCATCAAAAGGGGGGGGGGGGTGTGTGTGTGGGTGGGGTGAGTTCCAGGCCAGTTTCCCTGGGTCGAGAGATCATGATCATTCTCTATTGGTGCAGGTCTTGCTACATTTCTTTCAAGCATTTCATTCCCAGGCAAACTGATTTTCTGGCTGACCCATTATCTCGCCCTTCAAAGATACCAGAAATAGAGTGGGAATTGTATGAGGCTGTAGTCCAGTCATTTTTCCTCAGTTCCTCTCGACCCCCATATACATCTGTCTGCTTCTCTCAAGAACAGAAAAGATATCCACTTTCATATCTCCTTTCCCGGAATCTCTGGCTCTCAGTAGTCTCTCTAACTCAATCTTGGGACATCATATTCTCCTACGCTTTTTCCCTATACGATTCTCATTCCTCTGGATCTCAGAATGATCAGGCAACATCCCTGCATAGTCCTGTTATTAGCCCAGTTTTGCCGACTAAATCCTGGTTTCCGAATCTCCTATACCTTCTTGTAGATCTCCCTCTGCTACTCCCTGTTTCCCACTATCCATTTTCCCAGAACATAGGCAGGATTCTCCATCAGAACCCGGAAATATTTCGCCTGTCAGTCTGGAAACTGTCGAGTTGCCCTCGCCTTCATCAATCTTTTCAGTCAGATCTCAAGAACTATTAAAAAAATTTCTCAGACCTTCCACTCGAGACATCTATAAAGCTAGATTTTAATTTTTCAAAGAATGGTGTGCAGACCATTTATCTTACCTTCTGAGGCCTCTGTAGCTCAGTTCACTCAGTTTCTGTTCTTCCTCTTTGATCAGAGGAAGAATTCAGTTGATATTATTAGATCCTATCTTTTTGGTCTGAATTCCTTCGTCGAGTGTCTAATCGATCCTTCAGTCCAAATTCAGAAACATTTCGCTATCTCAGTAAAGGTTTGGGTACTTCTCGTCCTCCGTTTAAGAGACACATTCCTTCCTGGAACCTTTAGTTTATATCACAGGTTCTAGCGGGGATACATTTCAAAACTTTGGTTTCTATGTGCTTGATACATCTTACACTAGAAACAGTTTCTTCTAGCAGTAACATCAACTATCCATGGCTCTGAAATCCATGCTCTTTCAGCTGAATTAGTTAGATTTCAAGTTATGGGTCATAGCCTTATTCTCTATCCCAGGGCAGAATTCTTGTTCAAGACTCAGTTAAACTTTTGAGTCAACCTTTGATAATTAATAGACTTTCTTCTTTGTTGCCAGATGATTCTGTATGGTTCCCAGTCAAGCCCCTTAATATGTATAAACTTTGTACTGATTCTAAACGATCCGACATTAGACATCTTTGGGTTACATTTGCAGACGGTCTAAATCGTCCTGTCCCCTTAATCACTATTTCCCGTTTGATCGTGGATACTAATAAAATTTGCTATGAATTAGCTTCTCCAGGAGATAATCCTCTGGTGGGAGTCAAGGCCCATTGTCTTAAGGGCCTTGCTCCATCTTGTTCTCTCTCTTTTTAATGGATCTTCATTAGATTACATCATGCTAGTTGCTAACTGGAAGTCAGAGAACACCTTTATTAACCTCTATATTATAGATTTTAGTCCCTCTTCCTTTTTCTATAAAAAGATTCATAAGGTAACTTCAGGGACCATAACTTGTATTCCTCATTCATCATCTCTTACTTCTTCATCTTCATTCTCTTTAGTCTCTGGTGGGGGTAGTGAGAATTCATTACTTAATTCTCATGTGTGTATTTCACCCCTTTTTTCATATCATCTCTCTCATCACCCCTATTAGTCATCTCTTTCTTGCATGTTCATCTTCTCTTTCTTGCTTCCTCTTCTTTATTATCTTCTCATTATTCTTTAATTTCATCTCTTTCAAGATGCTTGATAGAGCAATTCTTAAAAATTGCTATCTCTTAGTATCTTCCTTACTCATTATGGGGGGGGGGGGGGGGGCGCGCTTGAGGCTTCGTTCTTTGGTCATGTCTTGTTAGAATAGTTATATTCAGTATAAGATATTCACTATGTCTCTCAGCCTTACAGTATACCCGGATATGTTGGTTTTCGACATATTTGGGTATTTATTAAAGATTTTTTAGTCATATAATATTAAATATTTAGGTAAATTCTTAATTTTCAGCTTTCGTTGGATTCAGAGTCGAGTAGTGATAGGATCATCTACCTCTTCATGAATCTGCACAAAGCTGGATTATATGACTGGATTCGTCAAGGAATGAAGACTTGGTTGCTACAACTTAGTCATGTGATGGCTGTCAGCCAATGAGATTGTCATTATGCCTTATGACTCACTCATTGGCTCTGGGTTATGTATTAACCCTCTTCCAGCCTCTTTCTGAGATATAGCATTCAAGCGAATTGCTATGGATCTCATCATTGGAGAGAGTATGGAGATTCCTGAAGAAGCCTTTAGTCACTGTGTAACCACAAAGCACAGCAAACATTGGCTGTAAAAATTTCATCCTACTACGCTTCCCTTCAGAGAAAGAAAGAGCAATAGTAATGCAAGGAGGTATGTATATGTAATTAGTAAAACATAACACCAGACCCTCCAGGTCGTCTTGTCGATGTAAGCCGAGCCAGTCAATTCAGTGATAAATTGTCAAAAATCGTCTTCTCTTGGTCTGCAAATGGATATTTTCTATGCGAAAATTGAAATTGGGTTAAGAGATGACTATTTTTTAAAACATGCAACTGAACCAAGGGTTAACACGTTTCCAGAACAAACACAGAAACTCATAGATCCACTCTTAGTCTCAGCCGGGCTCTGCATCAACTTCTCTCTGGCCAGGCACTGGACAACCTTATTAAAAAAACCTCATAGACCCAAGGCATTAACTTGCGTGTGTGATGACGATCAAACCAACATGGAACCATCGCTAACTCCTTTTTATACCCCGCCATCTTGAAATTGGTTTCCGGATGATAACTCCGTTACCATTTGGCGGATCGCATTGAAACTTCATAGGATGGTTGGACTAGGTCTGAGTAAGAAACCTATCGAAATCGACGATGATCCGAAATTCAAGATGGCCACCAGTCACCGGCAGCCATCTTGAAAATTGGTTTCCGAATGATAACTCTGTTACCGGTTGCCAGATCGCATTGAAACTTCATAGGGTGGTTGGACTAGGTCTGGGTAAGAAACCTATCGAAATCGACGATGATCGGAAATCCAAGATGGTCGCCAGCCATCGGCGTCCATCTTGAAAATTGGTTTCCGGATGATAACTCCGTTACTGTTTATCGGATCGCTTTCAAACTTCATGGAGTGGTTAGACTATGTCTGGGGAAGAAACCTATCGAAATTGACAATGATCCAAAATCCAAGATGGCCACCAGCCACCGGTGGCCATGTTGAAAATTGGTTTCCGGATGATAACTCCGTTACAGTTTATCGGATCACTTTGAAACTTCATGAAGTGGTTAGACTAGGTCTGGGGAAGAACCCTATCGAAATTGTCAATGATCAGAAATCCAAGATGACCACCAGCCACCGGTGGCCATCTTGAAAATTGGTTTCCGGATGGTAACTCTGTTACTGTTTATCGGATCGCTTTTAAACTTCATTGGGTGGTTTGATTACCTCTGGTGAAGAAACCTGTGTAGATTGACAATTATCCAAAATCCAAGATGGCCACCAGTGGCCATCTTGAAAATTGGTTTCCGAATGATGACTCCGTTACCGTTTATCGGATCGCTTTGAAACTTCATAGCATGGTTGGACTAGGTCTGAGGAAGAAACTTATCGAAATCAACACTGATCCAAAATCCAAGATGGCCGCCAGCCACGGGCTGCCATCTTGAAAGTTGGTTTCTGGATGATATCTCCGTTACCATTTATCGGATCACTTCCTAGGTTCGTTGGAAAATGTCTGGTGAAGAAACCTATCGAAATTTACGATAATCCAAAATCCAATATGGTCACCAGTCAGTGGCAGCCATCTTGAAAATTGGTTTCCGGACGATACCTCCTTGACCGTTTAGCGGATCACTTTGACACTTAATAATAGTCCAGTCAATATAGGGATATACCTAGAACAAATTGCAACAGAAGCTTTTTTGGTTTTATGTAATGCTACTGGTCCTCACCTACCAGAAAATAAAAAATTCCTAAAAATTCTATCCCGGTAAAGGACTATTTCACAGAATTTAATAGGACCACTTAAAACCAATTATTACGCTGAATATCTTATGTATCTTTGACTGGAGACCCATAAAATGTCTTAACTACATAAATAAAAGTGATAGCATATCTGACAGTGACTTCAAGTACAACTTAAAGTCACCCGTCCTCTGAGCTCTGAGAAAAATCTTTAGCAGGTCTACCATATGCATGTACTGCACCCATAAACGTCCTGTTGGACTACTTACAATCATTAACTTCTCTGATTCTAACTTCTCATTTATCCGCTCAAACACATCATCGGATATCACTGATTCAAGTCTAGAGTCATATTTGATAACAACATCAAAATGGCGTAGAGCTGCTTCAATATCAACACACGTCACTACTGCATTATCTATATTTCCTTCACTCACCTCTAAGATAGGAATGCCATACGCCGTTGACAGAACCATTGCATTAAGTGCTGCATCAACCAGGAAATGTCCACGTACAGCTCTGGCATATGCTTTTCTAGTCAACATGTGCGTTACAGCATTTTCAGCATACACCAACTCCAGTACGTCTGTTAACCCCGATGACTGCATGAGGTGACCAATGCAACCAAGGTAGCTCATTGTTGTGTGGAAGCCACCTAGAATCAAGATTATTTGCACTAAATCACTTCTCTCGCCTTCATGAGCCATGATTGTCTTGGCCTTCCACCAAAGTGGCTGATCGAAGTTGACAATGGGTGTTGAACCATGACGTTGCTTTTCCGAAGCAATGAAGTGCAAGGTTGAATAAATACAACTCATGTCAGTTGGCTCCATATCTAGCATTTGGAGAAAGTGGATTGATGCTTTTCCCGGATGAACTCCTTTGCAAATGGCTTGCATGGTTCCAGACCAACCGGGGCGATTAGGACGCAACGGCCATGACACTTTCCACATTACGTCCAGGTGTTTCCAAATGTCAGCTACACTAACAACAGGTAGTTTATCATAAACCAAAGGTACCCTATTGCCCTTTACTGCTTTGTAGTAGTGAATAGCAATTTTTGCATTATGGACATTATTACTGGCTAACTCTAGCCGTGGAATGACATGTTGCTGTGCTAACTCAGGGGTAACGGCTACGATCATGCCCATGCCATGGAAGGTACCATGTCCATCCAACGTACGCAAGTTGTGGTCAACATTATCTGCAATATATTGTCCAAAATGTCCAGACATTGGGATATCAGTCCCTGGAAAGCACGCTGCACTTTTTGAGAAATTTACCACCTCTGAATATGAAACACAAAAGCCATGACTTGCCAAGCATTCAATCAAAAACCTTGACCAAAACTGGTGAGGCATTTGTACTCCAAGTCCTAATGGTATTGGTGCAATGACAACCCTCGGTCTGGTCATCTGAATCATGCACTGACCAATAGAAGCAACTTTCACATCCTTTGACTCCCCACTTAAAAGGTTTTCTAGGAGGACGCGAAGTGTCGTTGGCAGATATGCCAAATTATGTTCCAAGGATCTGATATCCGTTGCCCCTGGGTACACATCTTCTGATGTCTGCATACATTTGATGTCATTTTTTATGAGCGCAGCTGCCGTTCTAATGATCTGATGCTTTCTTATCTCCTCGTCGTCCACCTTTGGTGCATCATGAAATGTCTGCAATATCTTTGCAGCAGTTGTTCGAAAGGTTACAACATCTGGACGACCGTTAATATTAGTTATTACTATGCTTTCCCCTACATGATTCTCAAGCTTTTGTCGCATAAATTTTACACTGTAAGGTTCCGTGCAGAATTCTGACATTTTGTTAACCAGGTCAACTACAGTTGTCTGTTCATCATCGATTTCCCTCAGATAATTGACTACCTTCAGGAAAGCGTCCTCCCTCGATGTATATACTGGTCTTCCCAAACGTGGAATTTTGGGTTCATCTACTGGGGTTCTTCTATATCGCATGGGAATCTGTTTGCCAGTTCTAAAATTAATGCTGCCCACTTGGTGGTATACATCTTCCACCGCAAGAAGATCCCTAGCATATATGACCCGTCCTCGAACCTCTTCTGTCCAACTATCGTCTTCAGGCCTTTCATCACATGCAGCAATAATTGATTTCTGGCAATCCCATGTGCGTACCTTGAAAACATCATCATTCTCATCACACCTACTATTTGTCTCAACTGCCGTCCCACATAGAAAGCAGTGGTCCTTGAATCGGAATTCAGGTACCTGTGAGCGGAGAATGGGTGATGGAGTATTTCGCCGGTTGCTTTCTAATTTTCTTTTTCTGGCTGCTTCGATCTTAGTTCTATCAATGTGATCTCTCCTACAGGAAACATGTAATCTTTGCCCTTTTACAATAGTCATAGGTGCAATCTCACGGGTCAAACTGGCTTCATTTATTCCAGCAATACCTGTTGATGATATCACAAATGTGGGTTTGCCATTGTCTTTCAGCTGAATTAGTTAGATTTCAAGTTATGGGTCATAGCCTTATTCTCTATCCCAGGGCAGAATTCTTGTTCAAGACTCAGTTAAACTTTTGAGTCAACCTTTGATAATTAATAGACTTTCTTCTTTGTTGCCAGATGATTCTGTATGGTTCCCAGTCAAGCCCCTTAATATGTATAAACTTTGTACTGATTCTAAACGATCCGACATTAGACATCTTTGGGTTACATTTGCAGACGGTCTAAATCGTCCTGTCCCCTTAATCACTATTTCCCGTTTGATCGTGGATACTAATAAAATTTGCTATGAATTAGCTTCTCCAGGAGATAATCCTCTGGTGGGAGTCAAGGCCCATTGTCTTAAGGGCCTTGCTCCATCTTGTTCTCTCTCTTTTTAATGGATCTTCATTAGATTACATCATACTAGTTGCTAACTGGAAGTCAGAGAACACCTTTATTAACCTCTATATTATAGATTTTAGTCCCTCTTCCTTTTTCTATAAAAAGATTCATAAGGTAACTTCAGGGACCATAACTTGTATTCCTCATTCATCATCTCTTACTTCTTCATCTTCATTCTCTTTAGTCTCTGGTGGGGGTAGTGAGAATTCATTACTTAATTCTCATGTGTGTATTTCACCCCTTTTTTCATATCATCTCTCTCATCACCCCTATTAGTCATCTCTTTCTTGCATGTTCATCTTCTCTTTCTTGCTTCCTCTTCTTTATTATCTTCTCATTATTCTTTAATTTCATCTCTTTCAAGATGCTTGATAGAGCAATTCTTAAAAATTGCTATCTCTTAGTATCTTCCTTACTCATTATGGGGGGGGGGGGGGGGGCGCGCTTGAGGCTTCGTTCTTTGGTCATGTCTTGTTAGAATAGTTATATTCAGTATAAGATATTCACTATGTCTCTCAGCCTTACAGTATACCCGGATATGTTGGTTTTCGACATATTTGGGTATTTATTAAAGATTTTTTAGTCATATAATATTAAGTATTTAGGTAAATTCTTAATTTTCAGCTTTCGTTGGATTCAGAGTCGAGTAGTGATAGGATCATCTACCTCTTCATGAATCTGCACAAAGCTGGATTATATGACTGGATTCGTCAAGGAATGAAGACTTGGTTGCTACAACTTAGTCATGTGATGGCTGTCAGCCAATGAGATTGTCATTATGCCTTATGACTCACTCATTGGCTCTGGGTTATGTATTAACCCTCTTCCAGCCTCTTTCTGAGATATAGCATTCAAGCGAATTGCTATGGATCTCATCATTGGAGAGAGTATGGAGATTCCTGAAGAAGCCTTCAGTCACTGTGTAACCACAAAGCACAGCAAACATTGGCTGTAAAAATTTCATCCTACTACGCTTCCCTTCAGAGAAAGAAAGAGCAATAGTAATGCAAGGAGGTATGTATATGTAATTAGTAAAACATAACACCAGACCCTCCAGGTCGTCTTGTCGATGTAAGCCGAGCCAGTCAATTCAGTGATAAATTGTCAAAAATCGTCTTCTCTTGGTCTGCAAATGGATATTTTCTATGCGAAAATTGAAATTGGGTTAAGAGATGACTATTTTTTAAAACATGCAACTGAACCAAGGGTTAACACGTTTCCAGAACAAACACAGAAACTCATAGATCCACTCTTAGTCTCAGCCGGGTTTGCATCAACTTCTCTCTGGCCAGGCACTGGACAACCTTATTAAAAAAACCTCATAGACCCAAGGCATTAATTTGCGTGTGTGATGACGATCAAACCAACATGGAACCATCGCTAACTCCTTTTTATACCCCGCCATCTTGAAATTGGTTTCCGGATGATAACTCCGTTACCATTTGGCGGATCGCATTGAAACTTCATAGGATGGTTGGACTAGGTCTGAGTAAGAAACCTATCGAAATCGACGATGATCCGAAATTCAAGATGGCCACCAGTCACCGGCAGCCATCTTGAAAATTGGTTTCCGAATGATAACTCTGTTACCGGTTGCCAGATCGCATTGAAACTTCATAGGGTGGTTGGACTAGGTCTGGGTAAGAAACCTATCGAAATCGACGATGATCGGAAATCCAAGATGGTCGCCAGCCATCGGCGTCCATCTTGAAAATTGGTTTCCGGATGATAACTCCGTTACTGTTTATCGGATCGCTTTCAAACTTCATGGAGTGGTTAGACTATGTCTGGGGAAGAAACCTATCGAAATTGACAATGATCCAAAATCCAAGATGGCCACCAGCCACCGGTGGCCATGTTGAAAATTGGTTTCCGGATGATAACTCCGTTACAGTTTATCGGATCACTTTGAAACTTCATGAAGTGGTTAGACTAGGTCTGGGGAAGAACCCTATCGAAATTGTCAATGATCAGAAATCCAAGATGACCACCAGCCACCGGTGGCCATCTTGAAAATTGGTTTCCGGATGGTAACTCTGTTACTGTTTATCGGATCGCTTTTAAACTTCATTGGGTGGTTTGATTACCTCTGGTGAAGAAACCTGTGTAGATTGACAATTATCCAAAATCCAAGATGGCCACCAGTGGCCATCTTGAAAATTGGTTTCCGAATGATGACTCCGTTACCGTTTATCGGATCGCTTTGAAACTTCATAGCATGGTTGGACTAGGTCTGAGGAAGAAACTTATCGAAATCAACACTGATCCAAAATCCAAGATGGCCGCCAGCCACGGGCTGCCATCTTGAAAGTTGGTTTCTGGATGATATCTCCGTTACCATTTATCGGATCACTTCCTAGGTTCGTTGGAAAATGTCTGGTGAAGAAACCTATCGAAATTTACGATAATCCAAAATCCAATATGGTCACCAGTCAGTGGCAGCCATCTTGAAAATTGGTTTCCGGACGATACCTCCTTGACCGTTTAGCGGATCACTTTGACACTTAATAATAGTCCAGTCAATATAGGGATATACCTAGAACAAATTGCAACAGAAGCTTTTTTGGTTTTATGTAATGCTACTGGTCCTCACCTACCAGAAAATAAAAAATTCCTAAAAATTCTATCCCGGTAAAGGACTATTTCACAGAATTTAATAGGACCACTTAAAACCAATTATTACGCTGAATATCTTATGTATCTTTGACTGGAGACCCATAAAATGTCTTAACTACATAAATAAAAGTGATAGCATATCTGACAGTGACTTCAAGTACAACTTAAAGTCACCCGTCCTCTGAGCTCTGAGAAAAATCTTTAGCAGGTCTACCATATGCATGTACTGCACCCATAAACGTCCTGTTGGACTACTTACAATCATTAACTTCTCTGATTCTAACTTCTCATTTATCCGCTCAAACACATCATCGGATATCACTGATTCAAGTCTAGAGTCATATTTGATAACAACATCAAAATGGCGTAGAGCTGCTTCAATATCAACACACGTCACTACTGCATTATCTATATTTCCTTCACTCACCTCTAAGATAGGAATGCCATACGCCGTTGACAGAACCATTGCATTAAGTGCTGCATCAACCAGGAAATGTCCACGTACAGCTCTGGCATATGCTTTTCTAGTCAACATGTGCGTTACAGCATTTTCAGCATACACCAACTCCAGTACGTCTGTTAACCCCGATGACTGCATGAGGTGACCAATGCAACCAAGGTAGCTCATTGTTGTGTGGAAGCCACCTAGAATCAAGATTATTTGCACTAAATCACTTCTCTCGCCTTCATGAGCCATGATTGTCTTGGCCTTCCACCAAAGTGGCTGATCGAAGTTGACAATGGGTGTTGAACCATGACGTTGCTTTTCCGAAGCAATGAAGTGCAAGGTTGAATAAATACAACTCATGTCAGTTGGATCCATATCTAGCATTTGGAGAAAGTGGATTGATGCTTTTCCCGGATGAACTCCTTTGCAAATGGCTTGCATGGTTCCAGACCAACCGGGGCGATTAGGACGCAACGGCCATGACACTTTCCACATTACGTCCAGGTGTTTCCAAATGTCAGCTACACTAACAACAGGTAGTTTATCATAAACCAAAGGTACCCTATTGCCCTTTACTGCTTTGTAGTAGTGAATAGCAATTTTTGCATTATGGACATTATTACTGGCTAACTCTAGCCGTGGAATGACATGTTGCTGTGCTAACTCAGGGGTAACGGCTACGATCATGCCCATGCCATGGAAGGTACCATGTCCATCCAACGTACGCAAGTTGTGGTCAACATTATCTGCAATATATTGTCCAAAATGTCCAGACATTGGGATATCAGTCCCTGGAAAGCACGCTGCACTTTTTGAGAAATTTACCACCTCTGAATATGAAACACAAAAGCCATGACTTGCCAAGCATTCAATCAAAAACCTTGACCAAAACTGGTGAGGCATTTGTACTCCAAGTCCTAATGGTATTGGTGCAATGACAACCCTCGGTCTGGTCATCTGAATCATGCACTGACCAATAGAAGCAACTTTCACATCCTTTGACTCCCCACTTAAAAGGTTTTCTAGGAGGACGCGAAGTGTCGTTGGCAGATATGCCAAATTATGTTCCAAGGATCTGATATCCGTTGCCCCTGGGTACACATCTTCTGATGTCTGCATACATTTGATGTCATTTTTTATGAGCGCAGCTGCCGTTCTAATGATCTGATGCTTTCTTATCTCCTCGTCGTCCACCTTTGGTGCATCATGAAATGTCTGCAATATCTTTGCAGCAGTTGTTCGAAAGGTTACAACATCTGGACGACCGTTAATATTAGTTATTACTATGCTTTCCCCTACATGATTCTCAAGCTTTTGTCGCATAAATTTTACACTGTAAGGTTCCGTGCAGAATTCTGACATTTTGTTAACCAGGTCAACTACAGGTGTCTGTTCATCATCGATTTCCCTCAGATAATTGACTACCTTCAGGAAAGCGTCCTCCCTCGATGTATATACTGGTCTTCCCAAACGTGGAATTTTGGGTTCATCTACTGGGGTTCTTCTATATCGCATGGGAATCTGTTTGCCAGTTCTAAAATTAATGCTGCCCACTTGGTGGTATACATCTTCCACCGCAAGAAGATCCCTAGCATATATGACCAGTCCTCGAACCTCTTCTGTCCAACTATCGTCTTCAGGCCTTTCATCACATGCAGCAATAATTGATTTCTGGCAATCCCATGTGCGTACCTTGAAAACATCATCATTCTCATCACACCTACTATTTTTCTCAACTGCCGTCCCACATAGAAAGCAGTGGTCCTTGAATCGGAATTCAGGTACCTGTGAGCGGAGAATGGGTGATGGAGTATTTCGCCGGTTGCTTTCTAATTTTCTTTTTCTGGCTGCTTCGATCTTAGTTCTATCAATGTGATCTCTCCTACAGGAAACATGTAATCTTTGCCCTTTTACAATAGTCATAGGTGCAATCTCACGGGTCAAACTGGCTTCATTTATTCCAGCAATACCTGTTGATGATATCACAAATGTGGGTTTGCCATTGTCAAGACTCTCCCCACAAATTGCACAGCATGCTACATTTGCTGTTTCGTCCATGACGTTGAAATTGTGAAGTAAAACAATGTAATTAATGATTAATTATCATGGGACACAATGACATACATATTTCAACAGTAATTCATATATGGTAATGGGTAAAGTGTTGTGAATTAATGTATGTGTAGGGTTTTCATATATACATGCGCTCTGGACACCAGGTCCTTGAAAGCGCTCTATAGCGGTTCTGTGTGCATAAAGTAAACAAACACTGTTTGTTTCAGACGATTTGATGAAGAATGACTTGATAAAGCCAAAGCTTGACAAAGAAAAGCTTGACGAAGTGAAAACTTTACAAAATGTGTGGAGAAAACAGAAATGAATACGGAAAACAAGTTTATAAAAAGTTCCGCCCGGAACGTACATTCACGGAAAATAATAGTCAGAAAGTGTTAAATGTCCCTCTGCTCGTTATAAAGGACCTGCTGACAATAAAGAGCACATATGAGACATTCTGCGCATAAATTCCGCCGTTAGCTACAATTTAGCCATAGACTTCCTACAAATGGATGCTTCTAGCGTAATGTATAAATACTTCAATGCCTCCTGTCTACATGTGACGTCACCATTAAGGGCTGGTGACGTAAATACACTAGCAATGAGACAGCACAACACTTTTACTAGTAGATTCAATCACTTAGCATCACATTCTACCATTTCTTACTTTTTAGAAATACATTATATGCGTCTAAAATTAATAGGAAATGTAATCCTTAGCTTGCAACAAAAATGTGGCAGCCATTTTTAATCACATTAATTAGGACCTTTCCCGGTGTGGGATTTTTAAGAATTTTTTATTTTGTGGTACTTGAAGACCAGTAGTATCAAATAAAACCAAAAAAGCTTCTGTTGCAATTTGTTCTAGGTTAACCTTATTTAAGCGTAGATTGACTGGACTATAAGGATTACTGGTCTGAGGAAGAAATAAATATTTTCTGATAGCTGTCATTTATTAGCTTGTCATCATGGTGGAGTATTATGCACCATTTGCAGAGCTCTTGTTAAGTTTTGTATATTCGAGGAAACCACTGAGTAGTACTTACAAAGCATGAGGTATACCCGCGCAAAATTATGCATGTGTGTGTGTGCAAAGGTATGCATGTGTGTGAGCAAAGGTATGCATGTGTGTGTGCAAAGGTATGCATGTGCGTGTGTGGAAAGGTATGCATGTGCGTGTGTGTGTGTGTGCGTGCGTGTGTGTGTGTGTGTGTGTGTGTGCGTGTGCGCAAAGGTATGCATGTGCGGGTGTCGAAAGGTGAGTGTGTGGAAAGGTATGCATGTGTGTATGTATGTATGATTACTGTGTTCTGTGGATGTAGTAGTAGAATCATCCTGCAGCTGCAATCAGGCCTTCTTCACTTTTGCCCACTGTCTCTTGTCCGCAGCCAAAATCCTTAGCTTCCTCAGGTCCATTCTTGACTTGAGTATACTGAGTCCTGCTTTCTTAAGGTCACCTCATAGCACGCTTAGCAGATTTATGCAATGACATCCACTCCTGCCTTTGTATTTGCTGGCTCCGAGTAGGACGAATTCCAAGGCTCTGTGCTGGTGTCTCGTCTGGCATCCTTAGCATATGGCCAAACATGGACCATCTTTGCTGGGCAACTTTTACAGACAGCAGCGACGTATAGTGCATCGTTGGAAATTATGCTGTCTGGCCATCATGTCCAGTTATGGTGCATATGTGTTTGCGGTGGCAGACATTGAGTTTGTCTAGAGCTGCCTTTGGAGCTGCCCAGCTGTTACAGTTATACAGCATCAAGGATGCGCAGGTTGCATTGTATAAATGTAGCCTCTTTATCAAAGGCATCTTGGATCTACGAATCCATAGCTTCCAGAAGGAGTGGAAAGCTATGTTCCCCATGATGCAGCGTGCAGAAATGTCAGCAGTGCTGCAAAGCAGTGAGCCCAGGATTTTACTTTTCCTCCATGGTTCGCCGCCATGAAGTGGGTCGTCATTTTGTATAGTTTCATACTTTGTCGATAGATATATGTGAGTGAACTCTGTTTTGGATTCATTCATAAAGAGATTCTAAATTTTTTGTTTGCATGCAGCTATTGGGAGAAGTTCGTCAAGTGGTTTCTTTTCCTCGTCTATGAAGTTCACATGATCGGCATATTCCATCTCTAGCAGCATGGCCAGTATTTACACTGGGGGGGGGGGGTTTGGTCTTGTGGAACTTTCCCACACAGATTTCAATGCGGCAGCAAGGTAGCAGGTGAAAAGCACCAGAGATAGACCATCTCCCTGTGGGGAGCCGATTGATGTCTCAAACTCTAAAGACTTCAGTGACTTGACTCATACTCTCAGCTTGGTGTCTTCAAGCAGTAGTCTCACTAGTCATAGCTCATCTTCATTGCAACTGGCCTGACGTAGTACATCTAGGATCTTTGAGCGTTTAATTGTGTCGAAGTCTCGTGACATGTCAATGCCCATTTTGTGGAAGTCCCAATGTTTGGACATGACTACCAACACAAGCATGCGTTGATCCCATACAATGTCTGTGCAGCTGTGTCCATGCTTGAAGTCACTGACATGATCCGGTGAAGTAATCGATCTTGTCTCGGATGCGGCATAGAGTAACATTGGATAGGATGTTCCGTATGCTGTTGAGGAGCACAATGGGCCGCAGATTGGCTGTGGGCCCAGGTGGCTTCTTGGGCTTCGGTAGTGCGATAAGAGTGCCTTAGCCTACAGCATTGATGGGAAGGTGGTGCATAAAAGCTGAGTTGATTAGGTGCGTGATCGGGTTTGAGATAATGTCACTTGCATATTTGAATAATTCATTGCTCATGCCATCAGGTCCAGATGCATGTCCATTTTTCAGGGCTTTAAGTGCCTTCTCAACTTCTGCTGTTTTAATTAGTGTTAGTAGTGGCCTGGGGTCTCCTGAGAATGGGTGCAACGGCTCATCATCGTTGTCAGTGAACTGTTCCTTGAACCATTCTCAGATTGCCTCTGCTTTTCCCTTGTCAGTCGCGATAAAGTGTCCTTCAGAGTTGTATACAGTGAGTGGTGGTGTGTAGTCAGTAACTCACGGCTCGGGCTGCCCGAAACATTTGGTGACAGTCATCTGTGGCAGTGATCTCATCTGCTAGGGAGTCTGCTTGCTGAATAGCCATGGCTTTTAAGTGTTCGCTAATGTGGAGCAGAATGTTATTGCGCTCCCAGTGTAGTTTAGTGCTGTCTTCACTTTGGCCACTTTGATAGATGCACAACCATAATGCTTTCAGCTCTGCTAACTGTTTTACTACTACAGGGTCATCAGCATACCTAGTTTGGTTGTTTTTAAGAGCACCTATGGTGCTGGTAGTGGATGATTCCATAGATTTCAGTATTTTGGTTAGGGCTTCATTTGGATCGGAGCTGACATCGATGTTAGCTATCCCCGAGGGCTTTTTTGTATGACATTTGAGTGTCAGTGTCGCTGATGAGCTTGGGTAGGTTGTAGGTGACTCTACCCTCTTGCCTGCTATGGTGTTTATATATTAGATAGAGATCGTTCATCTGAAGGCGTGTAATGACTAGCTTATGGTCAGAATTGAGGTCTGTGCCTCCATATGAACGTATTTGTGACAAATAGGCCATTGGAACTATGCATGTGTGTGCAAAGGTATGCATGTGTGTGTGTGCAAAGTTATGCATGTGCGTGTGTGGAAAGGTGTGTGTGTGTTTGTATGTGTGCGTGCATGCGTGGAAAGGTATGCATGTGTATGAATGCGCTGATCAGCCTCTTAGATTTGGGCCGATTTTTAGGAAACGTCTTTAAAAATCTTCTCCAAAATTGCTTGGGGACTCGATTCAAAACTCATGTAAGATCATATAGGGAAAGAGGTAAGCCAAATCTTTTCAAGAGGACTTGACTGATCAAATGGTTTGGTGCCCATCTTGGATGACCTAGTTTTCCCGAAAATGGCTACTCCAGAATGACTGAAGGGATCGGGCCGAAATTTGGGAGATATGATTAGGGACTAAGAGCCATTAAAGTTTGTTCAAGGGAAGTTGAACCATCAAAAAACATGGCCGCCATTGGCCTATCAAAATGTAGCGTGTTTGGCGGCCATATTGGATTTTTTTTATTTGATGGATATTTGAGGCCGAAATCCGTTTTTTTATATGTGTTTTTGGGTATTCTGAGCTCAAATTTACCATTTTTGAAACTGTCCAATAAATGGTTTGGTGGCCGTCTTGGATTATTTTCCCGCCAAATGCACCCAGGTTCTTGGAGTGTAGACCCGGGCTACAACTACAACCATTTCGTAGTTCTCAAAAAGACTGGAGTTTGGCGTCCTATCATAAATCTTAAGAAGTTGAACCTTATTTTAACCCCAAAGTTCATAATGGAACTGTTCCCTCAGTCAGAGCAAGATTCTTTCTGAGAGCGATAAGCTTGATGGTCAGCGTGGAGAATGTCATTCCTTGGGCGGCGCTGATGAGAAGACACTTTCAGATGTACTTAATGTCCCTTTGGAAGCAGTCAATCCACACCATTTATCTTCAGATTCCCATAAGAGATCTCTTAATCCCTCATCTAGAATTTCGGAACGATCTTTCTTTGCCTCTGAGGGGTGTCCCTCTGGTCATGTTTTCCCCCCCACCCCTCAGGTGATTATTTTTACAGACGCTTCCCAGGAGAGATTGGGAGCAGTCTGGGATTCCCTGTTGGTCTCAGGCCTTTGGTCTCTGGTGGAGTCGACAGCTGTCATCAACATCTTGGAGTTGTGGGCCATCAGGAAGGCTCTCCTGGCTTGGTCGAATCAATTAATAGGATTCAAAATCTCAATCCGATCAGACAATTTGACGGTAGTCTCCTACTTCATCAGACAGGGGGGAACAAGATCCTCTCCTTTGTATGGAGGTTTGGAACCTCCTCTTGTGGTGCCGCAAGAATCAGGTTTTCTAGTGTCCTCCCATGTCCCAGGCAGTCTGAATTTTCTTGCGGACCAGCTGTCACGTCTCAGCATATTTGTCCACACAGAGTGGCAGTTAAAGAGGTCGGTTGTCAAAGCGATTTTCAGTCTTATGGATTGTCCTCTTGTAGATCTGTTTGTGACCTCTTAGAATGCCCAGATCTCCTCTTTCAGGTCCCCTTTTCCGGTCAGTCAGACCCTGGCGGTGGACGCCCTGTCTCAGTCCTGGACAGGAATGTTCGCCAATGTGTTCCCTCCAACATTTTTTATCCCTTTAGTGTTGAAGAAGGTCAAAGACCAAATCTGCGAGGTGCTCCTAATAGCTCCCTTTTGGCCAAAGAGGATCTGGTTTGTAGACCGTCTAGATCTCCTGGTAGACTTCCCTCATCTTCTTCCAGTCTCCCCGGATATTCTATCTCAAGTAAGAGGCTCTTGTCTTCATCCAAACCCAGAAATCTTCAGTCTGTGTGTTTGGAGAATATCGAAAGTAAAGTCTCTGAGATTAAAGTTTCTTCAAGATCTCAGAAAATTTATCGATTCTGCCAGAAGAGAGGCGACCCGCAGAGTTTACAAGGGTCGACTTAAAATTTTTGGAGACTGGTGTTTAGATCATGGTCTCGTGCCCGATTCTGTTTCTATTCCCCAGGTTTTAGATTTTTTTAGTCTATCTCTTTGATTCCTTACAGTTATCAGCTAATACTGTTAGGGGTTATAGATTTTCTTTGGCATCTTCTCTTCCTTGTCTTCTGAATACTGATGACAAGAACACTAAGATTCTTAATAGTTTTATCAGAGGTTTAGGCAATATTTGTCCTCCGATAACTAAGCCTTTGCCTTCCTGGAATTTGGCATTGGTCCTTCAGGTGTTGTCAGGCCACCATTTTGAACCTCTTGCCTCCATTGGTATTAAACTCTAAACTCTTAAGGCTGTTTTTTATTGTTACTGCTGCTTCTGCGAGAAGACATTCAGAAATGTGTGCTCTTTCGAAAGGGACAGATTCATAGTTTCAGGAGACGATTTAGTTTTATATCCCAGAAGGGATTTTTTATCTAAGACCCTGTCTAACTGCTTTCCTGCTAGTCAGATCATTTTAAAATCATTATCGTCTTTTTCGCCATCAGACAAATTCTGGTGTCCTGTTAGGGCATTAAAAGTTTACAAACGGCGAACTGATTTTAAAAGATCTGATCCGTCTCATTTATGGGTTTCGTATGCGGAAGAGTTAGCCAAATCGGTCTCAAAGTCTACAATTGCTAGATGGATTTGTGAGACCATCAAACTTTGTTTTGAGATAGCTTCTCCGGAACAAATTAATCTTTCTCATATTAAAGCTCACGATGTTAGAGGAATGGCTACCTCTTTTGCTCTTTTTGCCGATTCTTCTCTAGACGAAGTCATGCAAATCTGAATCCACTTTTACCACTTTATCTATAAGATCACAGTGCAGCAACCTACTTCTTTCGTAATATTGTGATTTTAACGAAAAAAGCCGAAGACCATTTACCAAGCACATCCCGCCATTTTCGTTAAGACAGTGTGCCTGTGAGAAATGGTGAGAGTTTATTTGGTTTTTATTTATTTCTTTAAGTTCAAAATTTTCCTTATTTGATAATCACGGTGTGATTGATTAAAATGCACTATTATGTAATGTTATTAACATTTGGATAAGATTGGTTTGATTTTTATCCTTGTTTGTAGATTCTTAAATCTCCTCCCACCTAATGTTTTAAGTGGGGCACTGACCAAATCTACGAGTTTAGCAAGTAGTGATTGAACGGTAATGGATGTTTTTGTGGTGTAATAGCAACCCCCCACAGACCCCCCCCCCTTGTGGGTTGGTCTGTAGTTTTATTAACCACTATAAAAACATACCATTCAATCACTACGACCCGGCCTCAGCCACCCCACGTGGAAATGATTTGAGGATCTGTCTATAATATTTGGCACTTAAATTCAGAAAAGTGAATCGCTTTCCTATTTGGGCTCCAGTGCGCATGCGCAAGCACACATTGTGACAGGCATCTCTAGGAAGTGAGTATAGACTGGTGCCAGTCTATATCAGGTTATAAACTGGAGATGGACTTAACCAGTAGCCTGGTTGAGGGTCCATATTAATAGGAATAGGCATGGGGAGGAGAGTATGCAAGCATAAAAATCTTATTCTGGTAGCTAAATGCAGATAATTGATTTAGCAAGTAGTGATTGAACGGTAAGTATGTTTTTATAGTGGTTAATAAAATTACAGACCAACCCGCAACGGGGGTCTGTGGTTTTTTTTAGCTCACCTGGGTCGAAGGGCCAAGTGAGTTTATGGCATGGCAGTCATCTGTCTGTCCATCACCTGTCTGTACATCAAATCGCATCTCCACATTTATGCTTTGGCCAATTTCAACCAAATTTTGCTGGAAGGATCCTATCGTAGTAAGCTCCAGAACGTATATTCCGAATTTTGATTGCAGCCATCTAGGATTTTCCGGAAATCATTTAAAACCCTACTCCGCCAATATGAATAACCTGACTTCAACGAAACGTGTGCCAACTCATTCAATGCTGATAAGCTTCAACACCATTAACGAGAATTCTGATTGGTCAATATTTCCTGTGGCCATCTTGGAAGATTCAGGAGATCAGCTAAAAGCCTACTCCTCATTGACCCCGAATTTGGCGAATTTCAAACAAACTCAGTTGGTAAGGACCCTAGAGTGGTAATTGGTTCAGAACTTGTATACAGAATTTTGATTGATAAATTTCTTTGGCGGCCTTGAATTCTCCAAAAAAATGTCTATAAATCATTTAAAATGCTACTCATTAACTGCTTGGGAAATTTCAACCAGACTTGGCTGGAAGTATACTAGGCTGGTAGGTTTTAGCAAATTTATACAGAATTTTGATTGGTCCGTTTTTCCAGCAGCCATCTTGAATTTTCTGAACATTTCGAGAAATCAGTTAAAATGCTACTCTTTATTAACCGCTTCAACGATTTCAAGCAAACTCGTCTAGAAGGACCTTATAGTGGTGTGCTTCAGAGTTTGTATACAGAATTTTATTGGTAAATTTGCTCAACAGCCATCTTGAATTTTCCCAAAAATGGCTGGATATCTTTTAAAATCCTACTCATTAAACGATTGTTCCAATGCCCATCTTGTTTTCCAAAATGAGACCTCAGGATCTAATCATTAGATTTACTTTCATCAAATGATTTCTAAGGATGCTTAAAGTTTGTTCAAGAGAACTTGATCCTTGCTAAAAAAAACATGGTTGTCATGGACCAATCAAAATTTTGTGTTTGATGGCCATATTGGATTATTCATTGGCTGGATTGAACCTAAAGTTCAATATGATTGCGTTGTTATCGTTCATCATTAATTTCCCACTAAATATCAATTGTACTTAATTCCCAATTTTGTATTTTATGTCTTGTTGCTGCTGAATTTAAAGTATTATATCTGTTAAAATGCTAATGGTCCAGGTGAGCGTTAAGGCCCTTGGGCCACTTGTTCAACAATAACATTTTGATTTTAGATATTTTTGTGAAAAGTTTGTAAGATGCTAGGTTTGTCCTGACGCTAACGGTTAGTGTCCGTTGAGTCTGGATGTCGATGCACTGTTTGCGCGCTCCTTTTATAGTAATCTTGTACCCGATTGTACCCGATCCTATGTGTATGTACCCAGAAGCAATGTCTATCCATAAGGAATGCGAGAAATTCTGGATCCATCAGCTACATAGCATGGACCCAATTGGAATTAATCACGCTGATTGGTGACAATCTCTACCTGAAAGTAGTACAATAAATACAACATTTTGCTTTTACCTCAACTTAGCAGTTGATAATATCATGTGTGTTAATCATGCTGCACCCAAACATGGACACTTGCTAATGAAAGGAGATGAGACTGAATTACTGTGGAGTCAAAAGGTCAATGCTCAAGGTCATTGATAAGTGTATTGATAAGCCTTCTATATAATTATGTATTTTACGTTTGAAGTCATTCAGCTTCATAGTTCAATGCAAACTCTGGTTTAACCCTTTAATACTCATATCAGCCAAAAACAGACTCTGGAGTGGTCTTGAGAAATGTCAATTTGCAGAGCAAGAGAAGAGGATTTTTGAAAATGTGTCACTGGAATGACTGGTTTGATAACCGAGCCAGTCATTCCAGTGATACATTTTCAAAAATAATCTCTTGGTCTGCAAATGGACATTAAACATGAGAAAAGAAAGTTTTCTTGAAAAAACTAAAGGGCTACGCATCACATCCACTTTTCTGGTTTAAATATCTCATGACAATCTAAATGAATTCTGTAACCATTTCCATTTCCAGCTCAGGCAGCAACAGGTTCCAGTTAAATTAGCTTCAAAATATTAACCATCAGCGTAATGGATCTTTGCATTTTTAGCTATTCCCCGCCCATCTCTGGCTAAGCTCCACCCACACCTTACTCGTGTTGGGATCGATCGATCTCTGAACTCCCTGACTATTGATTTCCAGAAAACTATACAGGTAAGCAGCAACAGCGCCCAGTCAAATTAGTTTCAAAATGTTCAACAGCATGTTTTAATGAATAGTAGAGACATACAATTCTTATAACGTGTCAGGCTTTTAAGAGTTAAAGACGGTCCGTATAGAATCATTTACGACGTAATGATTATGACATCATCCTACACGCTGCATAGCTGATTATGACGTCATATGACACCATTACTCTGGAAAGGTCCATTGCATACTAGAAATGACAAATTCTTTCTGATGTAAGCAAGATTTTTTTGAATAGTTTGAAAATAATCAAACTGTAAGCTAGACAACAACGGGAAACAATTCACCTTTCCAGAGTACCCACCCATCATATGACGTCATAATGAACTGCGTGATGTGTACAATGACATCATAATGAATGACGTCGATAAGTACGTCACGAACGCATATTTGATGACGGTCTATGGGCTGTTGTACAAATTGTTTGCTTTTACTATTTAATAAATATTCTGTTGAATATTTTGAAACTAATTTGACTGGGCGCTGTTGCTGCCTATGGCAGCAACAGCACCCAGTCTAATTAGTTACAAAATATTCAACAGCTTCCCTGTATAGTTTTCAGGAAATTGATAGCTAGGGCATTCGGGGATCGATCAATCCAAACACGGCGAGGTGTGGGTGGAGCTTAGCTAGTGATGGGCGGGGCATAGCTAAAAATGGAAAGGTCCATTGTGCTCTAAGCTGTTGAAGTAAGGCAGCATTTAGCGTTCAGCAATTTTCATTCCAAAGTGCACACCTGTCTTTGTCTTTACTGGCTTCAGAAAAATTGGATTTCTAACATCAGTTTGATGTGGGAGTAAGTACAGAAAATATTGCATGTGCGGGTGTATTAGCTTCCGGCATGAAAATTCCCAGTGGGAATAATCGATTTGCTGGTTTCTTGTTTTTGTGCATTTAATAAATTATTTATTTGTTAATAAATCCGGGCAATAGGGACGTACAATCAGAACATTTTTCATATTTTACTACATTTCATTCTGCACAGATGAGATTATGTTTAATTCCTACACACTATTACTAATATTAAGACGAGCATTTTGTTAATGATTTGACTGAATGGCAGCGAACAAGAACATGCTGTCAAATTGTCTTTAAAATATTCAGAAGTTTTTATGTTTATTATTACAAATCATAGTTTCTATGAATTAATGACACAAGGCGATAACCGTTTCACTGATGAATTCCCCATATCTCATTTTCATCGTTAGTATACTGGAAAACTGTTGACTATTTTGCAAATTAATTCCAAATTCTTCAATAAAATAAGTTTGATATTGTAAAGAATATACTTTTTCAGGGTGATTGGGTTAACTCATAGACAGACATACAGTAGTTAATTTAATTCAGTTTCATTAACTCTGCTTGAGAAATATCCATTTGCAGTCCATGAGAAAACTATTTTTGAAAATTTACCACTGGAATGACTTGCTCGAGAATCGAGCCAGTCATTCCAGTGATAGATTTAAGAAAAAAATTTCTTGATCTGCAACTGAACAGTTTTTGGAAAAAATATTTATTTTCTTGAGCTAATTTCAGTATTAATGATTAGACTGTTATTCTCTAAATCCGGGACAGCAACAGCATTCAGCAACATTGTTTCCAAAATGTACACCAACTTCGTCTAGCGTGTCGCCTTAAAAATTAAATCTCTGACATCAGCGTGGAGAATGTTAATATCAGTCAGTAGGCGGGATCTTGTTGGGTTCTTGACAGCTATATTTAGATTAAGGGTATCCACATTTAGACATGATTTCAGCCACCTCCGCTTTCACCATTTACAGGACGTCATCTGTGTTCCATATTAAGCACAATAAGCGTTGTTATAAGACATTTGGGGAATAAAATGATGTATTGTTCTTACTCACTCAGGACTTATGGAATTTTCATGCCGCTTCACAGATTTGTTCTATGGCCTGACCGCATTCAGTCCGCATGATAAAGAAAATGATTTTGTAATTTTTTTGTTTTTGCTGTGCTTTGTGACTATATCAGTTTGATCTGCATAGCACTATCGTAGCCGATAAATGTTCGCTTTTAAACAAATCTAATCACTGTCGATTATTGGTCATGAGCGGCGCCACATCCTGTTTAAGATATCTGGCTGTTTATAACATTATTCTCCATCCTTGACATAAAGTAAGAGAGATGGTATTTTGGTGCAATTATTTATTTGACATTTATTGATAACTTCCAGTTCTGTTCTGACATTGCCATTTTGTAGCAAGAACGTATATCAAACATATCACTTAACACACTGGTCAAGCTTCCACCCCTTCGCTTATCATACTGGTCAAGCATCTCCCCTTCACTTGTCATACTGGTTAAGCCTCCCCTTCACATATCATGCAGGTCAAGCTCCTCCCCCAGCTTCACATGTCATACTGCTAAATCATCCACACCTTCACTTTGCATACTGGTCAAACATGCACCCCCTTCACTTAGCATAGACGTACTGTCCACCCATTCACTTAGGCAGAGCATCAAAATTGGTTGAATTCAACCAAATTTGCTATGTGTATTATCCATATGATTGTGGATTGTGAGGCAAAAAAATGGCAAAGCAGTGAATGTGGGGATTTGCGAGGGTAAATCAACCGTTGAAACTAGTATAACATTATGTCAGACTTTTTAGCTCACCTAGGTGAGCTTATACAATCGCGATTTGTATGGCGTCTATAAACAATTGTGGCACATTTCGCCATTTGTTGATAGATTAAGACAAAATTTGGCAGATATGTTACTTTTGGAAATATCTATTTGGGCTATGAAGAAGAACAGGCCACGCCCACAAAAAGCAGAGTTATGGCCCTTGCTATATTTTCAAAGTATTGAAGCCTATGGGGAAAATATGTTTGTGCCATGTTTCATCATTTATCAATTGATTAAAACCAAATTTGGCAGACATGTTTCTTTAGGCAATATCTATTTGGGCAATAAGGATGTAGTGGCCAAACCCTTAAACAAGGGCCATAACTCTAGTTCATTAATGCGTTTTTAAGTATTGAAGAACATGGGGAAAATACATTTGTGGCACTTTTCGTCATTTATCGATGGATTAAAACCCAATTCAGCAGATATGTTCCTTTAGGCAATATCTATTTACCTAGGAATATTAAGTAGCCACACCCACAAATAGTGAGTTATGTCCCTTGCTATATTTTCAAAGTATTGAAACCTATGGGGAAAATATGTTTGTTGCACTTTTCGTCATTTGTTGATGGATTACAACTAAATTTAGTAGCTATGTTCCCTTAGATAACATCTATAGGAGGTATGAATATGATGTGACCACACCCGTAAACAAGGGGCATATCTTAGGTTCATTGAGGCGTTTTTATGTATTGAACCATATTGGGAAAATACATGTTTTCACCAATAGCCCTTTCCCACATTAGCAATCTTTGGGAAAATACCTTCCCAGAATGCATCACATATACCACTTCCAGCTGGTAACCAGGATAGCGGCGCGCAAACAGCATTACTTTATTATGGGAATCAGATACAATGCACTTTAAGCAGTGCATATGAAAAACTGTTCATAATATTATTGACGTCATACGTCATTGGAAAGCTAAGACAATTTTCTATACATTTCTGTATTAGTTTTTATAGTCTTGTAAAATTTAATACGGTAGATTGCAATTTTAAAATATCCTCTTGTCCACTTGATTTAATGAATCTAAGTCGAATGGTGTATTTTATATATGCAAATAACTCGGTGAAAACATTACAAAAATTAAAAAATTATTTATGCATTAATGTTTCGGCAATTGAATGTGCTTTCCAATGATATATATTTAAAATAATATAATGATTTTAGTTTATCATAGGAATGGTTTAGATTGCGGTGTATTTTAGTGCAAAAGTAACTCAATGCGGGTCAGCTGCTTGTTGACGGCTATACCAGCCAGCGGTTTTGCTCTGAATGTTGATTTAGGGAAATCCTGACATAATGATGTCAATGTGGGAAAGGTGTATTGTTGATAAAATCAAATTTAGCATATATGTTTATTCAGTCTATTTGAACTATGGATATAAAGAGCATGCATTTTTAAACAAGGGACATAGCTCTGGTTCATTAAGTCTTAAACTATTGAAACCTATGATGAAAATCCATTTGTTTTGCCAATTGTTGATGTATTAAAAACAAATTTAGCAGACATTCTTTCAGGCAATATCTATTCGCCCTATGAATATGAAGTAGCCACGACGTGAAATAAGGGCCATAACCCGGGGGCTCTTTAAAGCATTTTAAGTATTGAACCCTATGGGGAAAATATTCTGTGTCACATTTCGTAAATTGGTAATGGACTAAAACAAGATTTGTCATAAATGTTCCTTTAGTACACTTCAATCAAATGGCAATAGTGTCAGTGATGGCTTCCCCATTGATTAATGGTACACTTCCTGTTGGTCATCATGTCAATATTCTTGCATTTACCTATCCAATTTTGTTACTGTGACCTCACCATTGCCTCTTTGGTAAATGTCAGTGTTGTGATAATTGAACTAGTGACAAATAGTGTCTGTGATGGCTGCCTTATTGATCAATGGTACTTTTCCCGTTGGTTAATAATACCAATGACACCATTATTCCTGCATTTCTTCATCCACATTTTTTGCAGTGACCATTGACCCGTTGGTAAATGTCATCTGCTGGGTCAATAATGTCAGGGATGGCTGTCCCATTGACCAATGGTACCTTTCCCATTGGTCAATAATGTTTATGGCACTAATTTTCTTGCAATTCCTCCTCCAGTCTTTTTAGTGTGACCATCATCCTGTGGGTAAATGTCACCTGCTAGGGCAATAATGTCAGGGATGACTGTCCCATTGACCAATGGTACCTTTCCTATTTGTCAATAATGTCAATGACACCAATATTCTTACATTGTCTCATCCAATCTTTTTACTGTGACCATCGTCCAATTCGTAAATGTCATCTGCTGGGTCAATAATGTCATGGATGGCTGGCCCATTGGCCATTGGTACTTTTCCATTTGGTCAATAGTGTCAAGGACACCAATATTTTGGCGGAATATTATGTGATGGCGCCATCCGGACAGGCGGTAGAGGGGTTTCCACATGATAACTCTGTTACCATTTACCGGATCACTTTGAAACTTCATAGCGTGGTTGGACTAGGCCTGTAGAAGAAATCTTTCGAAATTGACAATGACGGTGTCCATCTTGAAAATTGGTTTCCGGATGATAACGATAACTCCGTTACCATTTATCGGATTGCTTTGAAACTTGAGAGGGTGGTTGGACTAGCTCTAGATAAAGAAAGTATTGAAGTCGACGATGATCCTAAGTCCAAGATGCCCCGCCCCCCCCAGCCACTGGTGGCCATCTATTGAAAATTGATTTCTCCATTTCTGTTTAGCGGATCGTTTCAAACTTCACGGGATGACAGGACTAAGTCTGAGGAAAAAACTTATTGAAATTGTAGATGATCCGAAATCCAATTTTGCCGCCAGCCACCAGCGGCCATCTTGAAATGGATAACTCCATGACTGTTTAGCGGATCATGTTGAAACTTCATATGATGACTTGTTGTGTAGTATTAGTGGTAAGGATGATTGCCGCATTGGTCAATAATGATACGGACCATTGCCATCTGTCTATGGCAGCGGGTATGGTTGCCTGATGAACCAATGACGCTTGTGGGGCATTAGTTAATCTAAACATGTTTACAGTTCCTTACCAGCTAGGTGAGCATAATGGCCCGTGGTCCATTTTAAATTTACCACTGGAATGACTGGCTCCATTATCGAGCCAGTCATTCCATTGGTAAATTAAAAAAAATAAGTCTTCTCGTGGTCTGAAATGGACGTTTCTCAAAACCACTGAAGAAGCCGTTTTTGGCTGATATGAGTGTTAAAGGGTTAAAAGTTGACCAAATATTCAGTCAATATATTGGCATAAAATGACAGCAACAATGGTAGATATACGGTTTTGTTCTTCTTTGTAGTCTTTCATATTTAATAATTGTAATAAGTGATCACTGGGTGTCTGTCAGCAATAGCGTTTGTTATCAGGAATGCTTCAAAGAGGCTGTCGGTATCTGAATGGAAGCTGTCAGTGTTGAAATGAGCTGAGATCGACGATGCATAAAGCGAATTCTGTTGACCGGAAAATTATAAGAAAGCTGTTGAATCTAATGAAATATATCTCACAAGCATGACAAGTGTCAATCATAAATGGAAATTAGTAGAACATTGTTTAGTTTGTATATTGACCTGGTATGTTAACATATTCGCAATGGCCTATAAAAAAAGAGTGTGTGGAGCTTTGCTGGAAATTGGGGCAGCTTTGATAGAAATGGGCAGAGCTATGGTGGGGAGCCAAATGTCAAGGTATTAAGCCTTTGAAACTGAAAGGCCAGAATTCAGACCCCCTGTGTGAAACTCCATATACCTGAAAGGCCAGATTTCCGGCCTCAGTGTGAAAGTTCATATACCTGAAAGGTCAGATTTCAGGCCTCAGCGTGAAAGGTCATATACCTGAAAGGCTGGAATTCAGGCCTCAGTTTGAAAGTCCATACACCTGAAAGGCTGGAATTCAGTCCTCAGTGTGAAAGTCCATATACCTGAAAGCCGGAATTCAGGCCTCAGTGTGAAAGTCCATATACCTGAAAGGTCAGATTTCAGGCCTCATTGTGAAAGGCCATATACCTGAAAGGCCGAAATTCAGACCTCCGTGTGAAAGTCCATATACCTGAAAGCCGGAATTCGGGCGTCAGTGTGAAAGTTCATATACCTGAAAGGCCGCAATTCAGCCCTCAGTTTAAAAGTCCATATACCGGAAAGGCCTGAATTTGGGCCTCCGTGTGAAAGTCCATATACATGAAAGGCCGGAATTCAGGCATCAGTGTGAAAGCCCATATACCTGAAAGGCTGGAATTCAGGCCTTAGCGTGAAAGTCCATATACCAGAAAGGCCACAATTCAGGCCTCTATTTGAAAGTCCATATACCGGAAAGGCCGGAATTCAGACCGTGTGAAAGTCCACATACCTGAAATCCGGAATTCAGGCCTCAGTGTGAAAGTCCATATACCTGAAAGGTCGGATTTCAGGCTTCAGTGTGAAAGGCCATATACCTGAAAGGCTGGAATACAGGCCTCAGTGTAAAGTCCATATACCTGAAAAGCCAGAATTCAGGCCTCATTGTGAGTCTATATACCTGAAAGGCCTCAATTCAGGCCCCAGTTTGAAAGTCCATATATCTGAACGGGCGAAATTCAGACCTCCGTGTGAAAGTCCATATACATGAAAGCTGGGATTCAGGCCTCAGTGTGAAAGTCCATATACCTGAAAGGCGGCAATTCAGCCCTCAGTTTGAAAGTCCATATACCGGAAAGGCCGGAATTCAGGCCTTAGCGTGAAAGTCCATATACCTGAAAGGCTGGAATTCAGTCCTCAGTGTGAAAGTCCATATACCTGAAAGGCTGGAATTCAGGCCTTAGCGTGAAAGTCCATATACCTGAAAGGCTGGAATTCAGGCCTTAGCGTGAAAGTCCATATACCTGAAAGGCTGGAATTCAGGCCTTAGCGTGAAAGTCCATATACCTGAAAGGCCGCAATTCATGCCTCAGTTTGAAAGTCCATATACCAGAAAGGCCGGAATTCAGACCTCCGTGTGAAAGTCCATATACCTGAAAGCCGGAATTCAGGCCTCAGTGCCTGAAAGGTCGGATTTCAGGCCTCAGTGTGAAAGGCCATATACCTGAAAGGCCGGAATTCAGGCCTCATTGTGAAAGTCTATATACCTGAAAGGCCTCAATTAAGGCCTCAGTTTGAAAGTCCATATACCTGAAAGGCCGGAATTCAGTCCTCAGTGTGAAAGTCCATATACCTGAAAGGCTGGAATTCAGGCCACAGTGTGAAAGTCCATATACCTGAAAGGCTGGAATTCAGGCCTTAGCGCGAAAGTCCATATACCTGAAAGGCTGGAATTCAGGCCTCATTGTGAAAGTCTATATACCTGAAAGGCCAGAATTCAGTCCTCAGTGTGAAAGTCCATACACCTGAAAGTCTGGAATTCAGGCCTTAGCGCGAAAGTCCATATATCTGAAAGGCCAGAATTCAGGCATCAGTGTGAAAGTCCATATACCTGAAAGTCTGGAATTCAGGCCTTAGCGCGAAAGTCCATATACCTGAAAGGCTGGAATTCAGGCCTCAGTGTGAAAGTCCATATACCTGAAAGGCTGGAATTCAGGCCACAGTGTGAAAGTCCATATATCTGAAAGGCTGGAATTCAGGCCTTAGTGTGAAAGTCTGTAAACCTGAAAAGCCGCATTTCCGGCCCTGGATTACCTCTGATGTCATAA
Organism: Chaetoderma sp. LZ-2023a; assembly: GCA_034401795.1. Lineage (NCBI taxonomy): Eukaryota > Metazoa > Mollusca > Caudofoveata > Chaetodermatida > Chaetodermatidae > Chaetoderma > Chaetoderma sp. LZ-2023a. The sequence continues at coordinate 29,775,307 of CM067368.1, forward strand.
AGAGAATTAAGCATACACATGAAGGCTGATTTTCCGGCGTAACGGGTATATGTACTCTCTTACTGAGGCCATAATAAATGGCCTTTCCGCTACATGGGCTAAGTATAATGTTAAAACTTTAAATCTTGACAATGCTATCGCTATAAACTCAAGGTGGGTGTGATGATGACAGAAATATATTCAAGATTCAAAGGGTTAAGAAAAAGGTCAATATTGTAGTTAGCCCATTATCAAAATTGGACAAAAAACCATGATAATTTGGAACTGAGGTGCATAGATCAACAGTCTGTGATTCTCATTCTTGTTTTATAGAACGTAAATGGCCTCTTAAGTTCACCTTTCCAGTTTTAGCTATGCCCCGCCCACCTCCAGCTAAGCTCCACCGACACTTTGCGTTGGGATCGATTGATCCCTGAATGCCCTGACTATCAATTTCCTGAAAACTATACAGCAAAGCTGTTGAATATTTTGTAACTGATTTGCCTATGGCAGCAACAATGCCCAGTCAAATTAGTTTCAAAATATTCAACGGAATATTTATTAAATAGTAAATACATACAATTCATGCAACAACACATAGTCCATCTTCAATTATGCGTTCGTGATGTACTTATCCACGTCATTCATGACGTCATTGATTATGCAGATGTCATTCTACTTGTCACATAGTTGATTATGATGTCATATGATGGATAGATAAAGCGGAAAGGTCCATTGCAGGAAACATCGGAATTGAAATATATATATTTTGGATATTGTAGAGTAAGGGTCTTGTTCAAGATGTCCCAGCTGGCATTTATAAGAAAATTAAATAAATAACTTTCCCTCAAATTATTCTAAAAATCATCGGACAAATGCTTATCTAATGTAAAAATTGTCTACAAATATATATAGAATGAAATTGATTATCAATCACGCGTCTGTTCTTCCACAGGAAAGACATAATCCCATGGTCTTGTGACAAGACAATGCCATATAAAGTCCATTAAGTTAGAGCAGATTTTGTATTCTGGACATGGCTACTGTTTGATCACACTGCGGTTGTCTGGATGGCGTACTTGATTTCCTTGGATTGCCAAAATAAAGTGATGGATTGCTGTTCAATGTGGACTATGACCTTTGATGATTGCTGTTCAATGTGGACGGTGACTTTTGATGATTGCTGTTCAATGTGGACCATGACTTTTGAAGATTGCTCTTCAATGTCGACCGTGACTTTTGAACTCTGAAGAGAGAGGTGAGTGAGACCAGTGATCGATAGATTAAATATCTGATTATTAGACAAGGTCTGTGTAAATTAACCATTTAATGGCCAAGATTGGTTAACCCTTTAACCATAGAATCTGTCAAGAAAATTTAAATTTTCTCAGTGTCCATTTGCAGACCAAGAGAAGACTGTTTTTGAAAATTTACCACTGGAATGACTGGCTGGGTTTTCAAAAACAGTCTTCGCTTGGTCTGCAAATTGGCATTTCTCAAGACCACTGCAGAAGCAATTCTTGGCTGATATGAGTGTAAAAGGGTTAAGAGAATCAAAAGATTGTCCATCCCAAAACCCCTTGTGCACTACATTTGCTGATCACCACTTTCTTACAATTACCACATTGATATGAAACTTTTGAGACATGAGAAAAAATTTTAAAAAAATCCAAATATATTCTAGATTTTAGCAATATTTATCAACATCATACTGGATTCTATTTTTAGCTCAGCTCACTTGTCAGTCAGCTGTGCTATACAGATCATCCGCACCCAGCATCTGTCTGTCTGTCTGTCTGTCATCTAGAATGGTACAACGTTTCATTATTTCTTGAAAGATTTAAATCAAAGCTAGATAAAATGTTGCTGTGGTCATCTAGTGTCTGCATTGATAAAGATAAGATGAAGTTGCTTAGGTCCACTGACATCACAGATTGGTTCCAATATGGCTGCTCCAATTAGTCAGATAAATAATGTTTAGAAACTTTGTTTTAAGGTATTCTCATTCATCTCTGGTATTTTACTGATGGTAGTTTTTAGTTCACCCGGCTAGAATCAAGTGAGCTTATGGCATGGCGACCATCCATCTGTCCAGCTGGCATCCTGCCGGCATCCGTCCATCCGTCAACTTTTGCTTTAAAATTCTACTCCTCATTAACCGTTTGGTGGATTTCAACCTAATTTGGCTGGAAGGACCCTATTGCCATAGGCTTCAGAACCTATATACAGAATTTTGATTGATCAATCTATTTGGCAGCGATCTTGAATTTTCCAAAAAATTGCTGAAAATTGTTTTTAAAATGCTACTCATTAACTGGTTGGGCAATTTCAACCCGGCTTAGCTGGGAGGTTAGTATGCTGGTATGTTTCAGAACTTGTACACAGAATTTTGATTGGTCAATTTTTCAGGTGGCCATTTTGGATTTTCTGAAGATTTTTGGAAATCACTTAAAAGCCTACTCGATGACCACTGGGCCCATTTCAATCAAACTTGGATGAACGAAGCCTAGCATGGTATGCTTCAGAAATGTATACAGAATTGTGATTGGTCCATTTTTCCGGTGGCCATCTTGAATTAAAAAAAAAAATGGCAGGAAATCGTTTAAAATGCTAGACTCCTCATTACTGCTTGAGCAGTTTCAACCAGACTTGGCTGGAAGGATACGAGGTTGGCAGGTTTCAAACTTGTATACACAATTTTTAAAAGCCAATTTTTCTGGTGGCCATCTTGGATTTTCTGAAAATTTTGAGAAATCAGTTAAAAGCCTACTTCTCATTAACGGCTTGGCTGATTTCAACCCAACTCAGCTGGAAGAACCCTAGGCCAGTACGCTTCAGCACATGTATACAGAAATTTGACAGCTTGATTTTGATGGTGGCCATCTCGGATTTTCTGAAAAATGGGAATTTGTATAAACGGCTACTCTAGGGCTTCACGATATACCGATATTATATCGAATACTGGTATCATAGCTATGCCGTTAGTCATACCGATATGATTTTGCTGATACCAAAATATCGAGATATAAGATAAAACCGGTATAACGATACAAGCTACTCTAACGAGAGCGAGCTTAAGGCATATGTATTCGCAACATATGGTAGTCTATTTAGTATGTGTTATAATGTCTTAAGTTCAAACCCGGTTTGGTCAGGCTTTTATTCAAGAGTTTTTCTTCAAGCATTGCCATAAAGATGATGGCATAGCTTGGAGCGACTTTTGTCCCCATAGCGACTTTTGTTCCACACAACGAAGGGCTTAGAGCAGTCGCACAGATTTTAAGACAACATGGCTGCCCTGAAACGGTAACAGCAAGAAGACTTCTATCTCTTCTAAAAATTGTGCTAACTTGCAACAATTTTGAATTCAAATTCAAATCGGAGGCATCGCTATGGGGACAAAAGTCGCTCCAAGCTATGCCATCATCTTTATGGCAATGCTTGAAGAAAAACTCTTGAATAAAAGCCCGACCAAACAGGCCCTTTACCTCCGCTATATTGATGCCATCTTCATGATTTGGACCTCCGGCCTGGAATCTTTGAATCAGTTCATCCACATGATGAACAACTCACATCATTCAATCAAATTTATGGCCGAAAATTCACAAGTGTCAATCAACTTTTTAGACACCAAAGTATTTCTATTACCTAATAGACACTTGGGATTTGACCTATACACTAAACCTACCGACACTCATGGTTACCTACATTTCTCCTCAGCACATCCAGATTCTACCAAAAAGGGCAACCCCTTTGGCCAATTGCTAAGAATCAAGAGAATTTGTAGCAGAAATGAAGACTTCCTCAAACATGCGCATGATGTAATACACTGCTATATCATACGCGGGTACCCAGAAAAAGATCTGGAAAACTGTCTCAACAGAACCCTTGAAAAAACAAGGAAAAGTCTACTCTCACCCAACACACAAAAACAAATTTCAACTCGCATCCCATGCATCATGGATTTCCACCCACATAGCAAACTAGCTAAAAATGTCATCCTACGCCACTGGGACCAACTACAGAGCGGCCCTAAATGCAGGGCAACATTCCAGGAACCGCCACTGTTTGGTCACAGAAGGAACCCTTCCTTCAAAGATACACTAATAACGGCCAAATTCACGGATGCAAAAACTTTTGGCATTCAAGGCAGAAACATCACCAACCCGGTCATTCCAAGCAACAAACACAACTGCGCATTCTGCCAACAAATGGATAAAAAACGCACATTCAAATGCTCACACACTGGAGTTAACTATCATACGAAAACAAAAACATTTTGTAACACCACAAATGTTGTATATTTAATCGCGTGTAACACATGTTCTAAACAATACATTGGTGAAACTAAACGAGAATTCAAATTCGTATTAAAGAACATTTAAGGGACATTAAGAACAAAAAAGACGCACCAGTAGCCATTCACTTTAATCTCCCAAACCACAACACCACTTCAGTCAACTACAGAATTATTGAAGTGCTCCATCATGATCATGATTCACCGGAAGCAACGTCTATCCGTAAGGAACGCGAGAAATTCTAGATCCAGCAGCTACATAGCATGGACCCAATTGGAATTAATCACGCTGATTGGTGACAATCTCTACCTGAAAGTAGTACAATAAATACAGTGTTTGACTCATAACATTGATATTTGTCAGTCAAATATCAACAGCTTTAGCTGTTCTCAGTTTTACTGGGCGAGTATACAGGATGAGATGGTCACTGGTTATCTCGGGATCTCCACGCGGAAATAGTTGTAATTTTGTGGCAAATTCAAATCTTTTGTAGGGATGATTTGGGGGATTTTCAGCCATTTTGGGATATGCTTTAACTATAAAGACAGTTTAAATTTAGCGTTTAATATCAGGATTCATGTAATTTCTTGGTTTTATTATGGAAATTTGCAGCAACTATTTAGGCAGCGCTGATATACTTTGAATATGGAATCATACTACTCAAGCCTCACTCGATTTTTCCCATTGCAATAATACCATTATTAAAGGCATGCCAGTATGAAGATTGATATCGATACTGATATTCATTTTTCTAATACTGTGAAGCCCTATGCTACTCCTCATTAATCGCTTGCGCAATTTCAACCAAATTTGTCTGGAAGGATCCTATTGTCATACCCTCTAGAAATTGTATTCCGAATTTTGTTAGGGCAATGTTTTGGCAGCATGATCTCTGACTTTCTGAAAGTTTTCCGGAACCATTTTAAAATGGTACTCCTTCAATCAATAGCCTGATTTCAACAAAACTTGGGTTGAACGATCTTATGACGGTAGGCTTCAACATATTAAACGAGAATCTTGATTGGTAAATTTTTTGGTAGCCATCTTGGATTATCTGAAAATTTCTGGAAATCAGTTAAAAGACTACCCCTCATTAATCGCTTGAAGGAATTCAAGCAAACTCGGCTGAAAGGAGCCTGAAGAGCTTTCAGTCTAAGCTTGTATACAGAATTTTTATCGGTCAATTTGTTCGGTGGTCATCTTGAATTTTCCCGAAAGATGGCCGAAAATTGTCAACTCATTAACTACTTGGGCAATTTCTGTGTCTTTGATACCTACTAATTAATTCTTCATTATAAGGCATTTATTTATTAGCTCACCTGCCAAGTGAGCTTATACCATGGTGACCGTCCACCATCGTCCATCTGTCCATCAACTTTTGCTTTAAAATGCTACTACTCATTAACCACTTAGCGGATTTCAACCTAATTTGGCAGGGAGGATCCTAGGGAGGTAGGCTTTAGAACTTGCATATAGAATTTTTATTGGTCAATGTTTCCGGCAACCATTTTTGGTTTTCTGAATATATTGTGAAATCGGCTAAACGACTACTCCTCATTAACTGCGTCGCCGATTTCAACCAAACTTAGCTCGAAGAACCTTAGGCCGGTATGCTTCAGAACTTGTATACCGAATCTTGACGGCTAGATTTTGATGGTGGGCATCTTGGATTTTCCGAGAAAGGGGAATTCATATAAAAGGCTACTCATTAATCACTTGGGCAATTTCAGCCAAATTTGGCTGGAAGGATCCTATTGTCATAGCCTCTAGATGTTGTATTCAGAATTTTGATAGGTCAATGTTTTGGCAGCAATCTCTGATTTTCTGAAAGTTTTCTGGAACCATTTATAAATGGTACTCCTTCGATCAATAGTCCGATGTCAACAAAACTTGGGTAGAACGATCCTATGACAGTATAGGCTCCAACATATTAAACGAGAGTCTTGATTGGTAAATTAATTTTTTCCGAAAATCATCTATTATGTCTATTTAAATGCAAATGGTTTACATGCCAATTGTCCAGGTGAGCGCCACAGGCCCTAGGGCCTCTTGTATCAATGAGTACCAGGAAGGTACGTATATTCTTGAAGTGAAATAAACGAAAGCACAGATTTCATTTTTAGCTCACCTGGCCTGAAAAGCCAAATGAGCTTATGCCGTGGCGACCGTCCATCATCCGCCCATCCATCCGTCATCCGTCAACTTTTGCTTTAAAACGCTACTCATTAACTGCTTGGGCGATTTCAACCAAATTTGGCTGAAAGTACCCTGTGGTCATAGGCTCCAGGACCTCCATTCGGAATTTTGATTGCTCAATTTTTTGGATCAAGATTTTAGATTTTATTAAAAATTTACCGGAAATTGTCAAAATGCTTCTTCCCCTTACCATTTTAACTGATTTCAACCAAATTTGGTTGAAAGGGCCCAATGGTCATAGGCCTGTCACTAAGCATGCCCACGCATGCGCAATATATCCCAATTAGGAAACAGATTCACTTTTCAAATATTCTGCAATCAGAACAGTTGGCCAGGTATCCAGCTTAAGTTTTTATAGCTTTACGCTGAAGTTCATCTACATATTTAAGAGTTACTGATACAGGAATCATGCCTACAATGAAATTTTATTCTCTCGAAGTTATGTTTAATGTATACTTCGTGGTGTTTTGGAGGTTTTTAACTCTGGTTTATGAGTTACCGGTTTTCGTGTCAGTACCCCTGTTTTCGAGGTATTCTATCCATGCCTAATATACTATCATCATCAAACCATGTTTTAAAATCCCTTAGTACTCACTTATTTATACTAGTTTAGTGCCTACATAAAAATATTCTTACAAAACTTTGTGAAATCCTTTGGCCTTTCAGTGAGATTTTCAAATCCGTTTTTCCCCGCCTTTTGTATAGAGGCTTTGTATTCGTTAGCGGATTATCCTATCTAGAGAAATCTTATTAGTTTTTAATGGAGCTGTTGCTTCATTCTCCTGTTTATCTTAATTTCAGGAGTCAGTTTTATCATCTGAGAGAGTGAAGTGTACTTCCACCTTTGGTTATTTCAAAAGCTTTTTTCAAAATCACTAGATGAGCAGATTTCCTCTGCCATTCGTGCATCTAAAGAGGATTCGTCTGAATCAGACGACAGTTGTAAGTCTTGCGGGCGTACTCGCAAATGGGGGAAACCCACGTCCCTCATGACTAGGCAGGAATTACGTTCACCGAAGTCTAAGTCTAAAGAGTATGAAAAAGCCTGTAAAAATGACTTCCGGTAAGTCTCAGACTAAATACCACATAAGCCTTGAGGGGGTGCATTACCCTCATGCAGTGGCATTGGTGACGGAAGTTACCGTTAATTCATCCCATGCAAAGGTTCATTTTTCTGTTATACCTATTGCCAGTAATGTTAAGAAATCTCCGATCTCTATGTCTGCTCCCGTTATTGCTCCTGGCTTGTCCGGGCAAGTGGGTTCTAAATCTGGTATGTCTTCTGGTTTGACCGGGCATCCGGATATGAGCTCTGTGATTGTTTCTGGCTTGGCTGGACATCCGGGGTCTCAAGATCAGCTGGCTCTTTCGTCTTCCGTTTCCGGTAACGGCTCATCTGTTTCCAGTTTAAGAGATGCGTTTCCAGGTCTGTTAGATTCGGCCAAACATCTGTCTTCCATTTCTGGTTCCGGTTTTTCTGCTTCCGTTTCCGGTAGTAGTGTATCCGCTTCTGGTCTGAGAGGTGTTTTTCCGGGTTTTAGATCTGGCTAAGCATCCAACTTCCATTTCCGGTTCCGATTTTGCTGTATCCGCTTCCGGTAGTAGTGCTTCCATTTCTGGTTTGAGAGGTGCTTTTCTGGGTCAGTTAGATCCGGCTAAGCATCCTACTTCCATTTCCAGTTTATCAGTTTCTACTGGTTCTCCTTCCGGGAGTTCAGCTTCTTCTTCTAATAGGTTATTTTTTTCGGATGTTCCCTTGGTTACTCAGGAATTTATTTTGTACAATAATAATAATTTTGTTAGATCTGACTCAAATTATTTTCGTGCTCTTCCAGATCAGGTTATAGCTAGTCAGGATTTTGATCATTCTTCGTCTCTTTCTCAGTCTGTTTCCGTGGTTTCTTCTCCCGATTTTGTCCACCCTCCTTCCTTTCGTGATGTGTGTCTAATGTGCCCTCCTCTTTTTCTGGACCATCTCCTCGTTCTTCTTCGTTAGTTAAGGGAGATAGTTTTCTTCCTTCTTCTTCCTCTCCTTTATTTGCTCTGTCTGGTCAAGGTTTTTCTTCTAGTCATGTTTCCAAATCTTCCTCTCTTTTTCATTCTTCAGATATCCCTCCTCCTCCAGGTTTTTCTCACCTTCCTTCTTCTGTTCATCCTAATCTTGTTTCTTCGGACTATGTTTTCTCTTCCTCTTCCACCTCTGTTCCTTCTAATTCTTCTCTTCCTCCTTGCTCTTCCTCTTCTGCTTTATCTTTTGATCATCTAGATCCTATTGTGACTGTATTTCTTTCTCCGGAACTAGAATTTCAAATTGGTGACTCCAGTTTAGACTTCTCTTTGTTTTCTGTAGTCCGTGATTCCTCGATCAATCGCTCTTTTGTTTCGGCTAGATTTTCTATTCTCTAGATTTTCTGCGAGTGGTTTAGGTCCATATTCTTTGTTCTCTAGTCAGAGAAATGATGTTGATTTCATTCCTTCTGATCAGGTTTCCTCGGTTTCGGAACCCTTGTCTGTGTCTGCTCCTCTTAATTCTAGAGGTTGAGGTTCTCCTTCCTCTTCGAGGAATTTTGATTCTTTAGCTTTTTTGCATTCTGAGCTTTGACTTCCTCCTTCTTCTCCCTTACATTCTTCTGCTAGTCCTATTCCTAGATCAGTCAGGGCCAGGGTTCTGAGGAGGTTTTACCTGATCAGGGCCTCTTCGGATGATTGATCCTCGACTCATCAATGGACAGCTTCTTGTCTGTCTCTCCCTCTTCAGGATGAGTTTTCAATTGACCCGCCTTCTTTTGGGTCTGCTCTTTCCTCATCTGATCCTACTTCTTGTTCTCCTCGTGTTCTTCCAGTCGATAACTTGGTAATCGATATGTTAGACGTTTACGTGAATGAGGTTCATTCGAAGGAATTTTCTCTGACTCCTAAGATAGATTCTCCAGTTCAGGGTCCCAGGAGGATTTTCTTAGAGTGGCCTCTGCTCATTCTCTTAATGGTCCCGCTTAGGAGGTTCTTTCGTCAAATTTGAAGGATTCCGCTATGGTTGAGTCTTCTTGGGGCCTTTTTAGATGGGAATCTGTATGTAGGGCACATTAAATCCGCTAATTTTGTAGCTCTTCTTTCGGAAGATGTCCTTAAGGCTCAGGAGAGAGGTGATCAGGTCCCTCGTGAGGTTTTCGTTCTCTGGCCGACGTCTCTAGAGGCTCTTTGAACTCGGTTTGTAGGTCGTTAGGCTTCATTACTGCTAAGAGAAGAACTAGAAAGCTGTCCGAGGTTAATATTTTGACTAGTCTTAGGAGTAATCTTATATCGGCTCCTCCCTTTGGCCTGGATGTGTTTGGTCAAGCTTCTTCCAATATTCTTCGGGCAGAATCTGACCATCTTAGATCTGCCAGGGATCTTCAAGAACAGATGTCTGTCTTGAAGTCTTCCGCGACGAGAGACTTCCTCTGTTAAGAGTCTTAATTCCTCCCCCATGAGGAAGAGTCTCGGGCCTGAAGGGCGCTTATCCTTCTAGGATAATTACCAACTGTAACCTGTCTTCTGGTTCCCAAGCCCGATCCGCGGAGGAGGATCGTTTTGACTCCATTTCTTCTCATCGTCCTAGATCTCAAGTCCGGCAGGCCCCTCTTTCTCAGGCGAGAAGGGGCCAGTCTTATTCCCATGGACCTAGATCTTGTTCTAGAGGTTGTTCCTTTAGAGGTTACCACAGTAAAAGAGTTTGAAGGGAAGGCTTTAGCCCGGGTAGACCTATCCCTTCCTCTTTTCTCAGTTTTATCCCTTCCTCTTCCCTTGCCTTTGGATCCGTCGGTGCAATCCCTTTTTCCCAGCGTGCCAGTATGAGCGCACCTGTCTCTTTTTTGGGAGACTTGGCAAGCCCTCGTTCAGGACTCCTGGCTCATAGATCAACTCCGTTGGGGTTACACGCCTTCCTGGATCTTTCATCCTCCTCCTCTGTCTTTCCTTCCTAAGTGGACTCCGGTTCTTCCAACCCAGAGAAGCTGGGGGCCTTAGAGGACGAGTTGGAGTTGATGATTTTAAAGAAGGCCATAGAAGAGGTTCCCCTATGGAGAGTAGACCCAGGCTACTTCTCAACTCTTTTCCTTGTCCCCAAGAAGACGGGTGGATGGCGTCCGATCATCAATCTGAAAAGGTTAAACCTTCTATTCTTAACTCCAAAATTCAAGATGGAGACCATCTCTCAGATTATCGCCAGTCTGAATCCAGGCATGTGGACCTCTTCCATAGACCTAAAAGACGCCTACTTCCATGTTCTCATCCACCCTTCGTTCCGAAAATTCATGAGATTCGCTTTCAAAGGTCGGGTATGGCAATTTCGAGCCATGCCCTTCGGCTTGACCACAGCCCCTTTTTTCTTAACTCGTCTAGTGTCAGCTGTGGCAGGAATCTTACATCGTCATTCTATCCACCTTCACGTTTATATAGATGTTTGGTAAGTAAAAGCAGAGTCTTCCTCAATTCTATCAGGAATCATTCCAGAGGTCTGTAGTCTTGCATGCAGCCTAGGTTGGATTTTAAATATCGAAAAGTCAAGCTTAGTTCCCTCTCAGCTTTTCACCCACCTAGGCATTTCATTCGATCTGGCTCTGGGTCTAGTTTTCCCTTCAGACGTAAGAGTAGAAGCCATCTTAGTAGCGATGGATATTCTGTCTTCTTCTATGGTCAAAGAAAATTTCTTTCTCAGGGTGATAGGTCAGCGTCGAGAGTATCGTTCCTTGGGCAGCGCTGATGAGAAAACCTTTCCAAATGTACCTAATGCCCCTTTGGAAACAGTCGATTCACTCCATTTACCATCAGATTCCAATCAGAGAACACCTAATTCCCCATCTAGATTTTTGGAAGGATCTTTCTCTGCTTTTGTTGGGTGTCCCTCTGGTCAAGTCCTCTCCTCAGGTGATTATCTTCACAGATGCTTCCCAAGAGGGATGGGGAGCGGTCTGGGATTCCCTGTCTGTTTCTGTCCTTTGGTCCTTGGAGGAGTCGTCAGCCCAAATCAACATTCTGGAATTGTGGGCTGTCACGAAGGCTCTCTTCTCATGGTCAGATCGAGTGAAAGGCCTCAAAGTCTCGATTCGATCGGACAATTCAACAGTGGTCTCTTATATCAACAGAAAGGGGGGTACGAGGTCATCCCTCCTTTGTCTGGAAGTGTGGAACCTCCTCTTGTGGTGCCGCAAGAATAACATTTTTCTAGTGTCCTCTCGTGTCCCAGGCAGTCTGAATTTTCTGGCGGACCAACTGTCTTGACCCAACAAGTTCGCACACACAGAGTGGCAGTTAAAGAGGTTGGTTGCCAAACCGATCTTCAAGCTTATGGATCGTCCCCACGTAGATCTTTTTGCGACCTGTCTGAATGACCAGATCTCCTCTTTCATGTCTCCTTTTCCGGACAATCAGGCTTTGGCTGTGGACGCCCTGTCCCAGTCCTGGACAGGAATGTTCACGAATGCGTTTCCTCCAACAATCCTGATTCCTTTGATCTTGAGGAAGGTCAGGGACCAGATCTGCGAAGTTCTTCTGATAACTCCCTTTTGGCCAAGGTGGATCTGGTTTATAGGTCTCCTCGATCTCCTGGTAGACTTCCCTCATCTTCTTTCAGTCTCCCCAGACCGTCTGTCTCAAGTAATGGGCACATGTCTTCATCCAAACCCAGGAATTTTCAGTCTGTGTGTTTGGAGAATATCGAGTGTTCGATCCCTGAGATTAAATTTTCTGCAAGATCTCAGAAAATCATTGATTCTGCCAGGAGGGAGTCGACCCACAGAGTTTACAAAGGTCGACTTAAAATTTTTGGAGAATGGTGTGCAGACCATGGTTTCTTGCCCGATTCTGTTTCTATTTCCCGAGTGTTAGATTTTTTATCTTATCTCGTTGACCCCTTAGATTTGTCTGCTAACACTGTCAGAGGTTATTGATTTTCTTTGGCGTCTTCGCTTCCTTGTCTGATGAATGCTGATGTTAAAGATATAATGATTCTTAATGGTTTCTTTAGAGGTTTAGGCAATATTCGTCCTCCAATAGCTAAACCTTTGCCTTCCTGGAATCTGGCTCTGGTTCTTCAGGTTTTGGCAGGTCATCATTTTGAACCTATCTCTTCTATTAGCTTGAAACTTTTAACTTTTAAGACCATTTTTCTGGTTGCCTCTGCGTCTGCTAAAAGACGATCTGAAATTCATGCTTTTTCCGCCGAGGACACGTTTATTTAATCTGGGGACAGTTTAGTCCTATATCTTAGAAGGGATTTTTTTTATCGAAAACGATCTAAATGTTACCCAGCTAAGCCGATTATTTAAAAATCTTTAACTTCCTTTTCGCCGTCTGACAGATTTTGGTGTCCTGTCAGAGCTTTAAAAGTTTACAAGCGTCATACTGATTTTAAGAGATCCGATCCGTCCCATTTCTGGGTTCCGTATGCGGAGGAGGTATAGGCATAAGGGGGGGGGGGGGGGGGGGGGGTATGTAAGCGAGCATAAAATCTTATTCTGGTGGCTAAATGCAGAGTATTTGATTTAGCAAGTAGTGATTGAACGGTAAGTATGTTTTTATAGTGGTTAATAAAACTACAGAACAACCCACTAAAAAATTTACCGTTGTCAAATTGCTTCTTCTCCTTACCATCCTGAGCGATTTTAAGCAAATTTGGTTGAATGGACCCAATGGTCATAGGCTCCAGAACTTCCATTCAGAATTTTGATTCATCGATTTTTTTTGGTGAAAATCTGAGATTTTATGAAAAATGTACCGGAAATTGTCAAAATGCTTCTTCTCCATAGCATTCTGAGCGATTTCAACAAAATTTAGCTGAAAGGACCCAATGGTATGGTCATAGGCTCCAGTATTCCATTCAGAATTTTGATTCATCAATTTTCTGGGTGAAAATCTGAGATTTTATGAAAAATGTTCCGGAAATTGTCAAAATGCTTCTTCTCCTTACCATTCTGAGCGATTTCAACCAAATTTGGCTCAAACGACCCTATGGGCGTAGGCTCCAGAACTTCCATTCAGAATTTTGATGCATCAATCTTTTGGGTGAAAATCTGAGATTTTATGAAAAATGTACTGGAAATTGTCAAATTGTTTCTCCTTACCATCTTGACTGGTTTTAACCAAATTAGGCTGAAAGTATCCTATGGTCATGGGCTCTAGAACATCCATTCAGAATTTTGATTCATCAATTTCTTTCATGAAAATCTGAGATTTTATGAAAAATTTACCGGAAATTGTCAAATTGTTACCCCACTTTAGATGCTTGACATATTTCAAAAAATATTTCTCCAATGGGTTCTATGGTTGTAAGCTCTAGAAAATCTATTCAGAATTTTGATTGATCAATGCTTTGGGTGAAAATCTTAGATTTTATGAAAGATTTACCAGAAATTCTCCTTAGTTGCCTGACATATTTCAAATAAATTTGGCTAGAGTAACGCTATCAAGGTAGACTAGAATTTCTATTCAGAAATTTGATTGGTAAATCTTTTGGGTGGACATCTTGGATTTTCCGAAAATTATCCATCATATCTATTTAAATGCAAATGGTTCAAATGCTAATGGTCCAGGTGAGCGCCACAGGCCCTTGGGCCTCTTGTTCATGGGAGAGTTAATACTTACCTCCCTGATACGAACCCAGCCTCTCCAGCCTCACAGAGGCTCAGGCTTTCAGTGTTAAATGTTGCAATTGGCAGCCAATTATATCGAGTCTGAGGACATGACACTGCGCATGTGCGCCTTGGGCCTCACATCCGCCGAGCTGTCAAATGTGTTTGCCTGCCCAGTAGGGTCAGTTTTCTTTAAAAGTCTGGTTTATGTTGGAACTAGATGATATTTAGGAAATATCAACGAGTATGAGGGAGGTAAGTATCAACTCTCTCGTGAAAACAGAAATCCGTGATTTTGTTTATTCTACAGATGCCCGCTTATTTCTATCTAAGCTCTGCCCAGGTTTTGCACATATTGTGGTCGATTTATCTTCTTTGAACCCCAAATTCTCAGAATCCCATTTTCAAGATAACTATACTGGTAAGCTGTTGAGTAATTTCAAACTAATTTGACTGGATGCTGTTGCTGCATATGCCAGCAATAGCGCCAAGTCAAATTAGTTTCAAAAATATTCAACAGAATGTTTATTAAATAGTAAATGCATCAAAGACTTACAATTGGTGCACTTGACAGACTATTCAATGTTCATGCCAGTGCTAGATCCGTCATTCATTGCACGTCTTGATTGTGGCAGCCTAATTACGACGTCATACTCGAGTGACAGATTGTATCTCTCTATTCTTTTGCTCCTAATTATCTCTCTCCAACTAGCAGTAGAAGTTGGTATGGTCATCACAACTGGTGTGGCAGTTACATGGGATAGTCTGAATCCTATCCATAGGAGAGAAAAACACCCAGTCACTGCTGTTATGCCCTCACATCACTGTCAGTGAGGACACCTTTATACTATGGCATCACTTCACTGTCAGTGATGATACCACTATACTATGCCATTGCATCACTGTCAGTGATGACACTGCTATCCTATGGTGTCACATCACTGTCAGTGAAGGCTCCGTTATCCTATGCCCTCGCCTCACTCTCAGTGAAGACTGCTATCCTATGCTCTCACATTACTGTCACTGAAGACTGCTATCCTATGCCATCACGTCTCTGTCAGTGGAGACTCCACACTATCCTATGCCCTCGCCTCACTGTCAGTGAAGACTCCTATCCTATGACATCACGTCACTCAGTGAAATTTGCTATGGTGTCATGTCGCTGTCAGCGAAGACTGCACTGTCCTATGCCCTCGCCTCACTGTCAGTGAAGACTCCTATCCTATGCCATCACGTCACTCAGTGTAGACTGTGCTACGCTATGGTATCACATTACTGTCAGTGAAGTCTGTTATGCCATCACGTCTCTCAATGAAGACTGCTCTATCCTATGCTCTTGCATCACTGTCAGTGATGACACTGCTATCCTATGCCATCACGTCACTGTCAGTGAAGACTCCACTCTATCCTATGCTCTCGCATCACTGTCAGTGATGACACTGCTATCCTATACCGTCACGTCTCTGTCAGTGAAGACTGTGCTATCCTATGCCCTCACCTCACTGTCAGTGAAGACTCCTATCCTATGCCATCACGTCACTCAATGAAGACTGTGCTATGCTATGCCATCACATCACTGTCAGTGAAGTCTGCTATGCCATCATGCCTCTGTCAGTGAAGACTCCGCTCTATCCTATGCTCTCGCATCCCTATCAGTGATGACACTGCTATCCTATGCCATCATATCACTGTCAGTGTGGACTGTGCTATCCTATGCCATCACATCTCTGTCAGTGAAGACTCCGCTATCCTATACCCTCGCCTCACTGTCAGTAAAGACTCCGCACTATCGTATACTCTCGCCTCACTGTCAGTGAAAACTCTGCTATCCTATGCTGTCACGTCACTGTCAGTGAAGACTGTGCTATGCTATACCATCACGTCACTGTCAGTAAAGTCTGTGCTATGCTATGGCATCACGTCGCTGTCAGTGAAGACTATGTTATGCTATTCCATCACGTCACTGTCAGTAAAGAGTGCTATGCTATGTCCTCATGCCACCATCAATGAAGACCCTGTGATCACGCTCGCATTCTTTCAAGATCAGCGTAAAAAAAAGAAAATTATTTACCATAAAAAGCTAGGTGTTACAGAAGCGTGGAATGTATTAACCGCAATCATGAAAAATGTATTTCACTTCCATGTGCAACTAATAACGACAAAGGTCAGTGTGTCTTCACTACATGTGTAACAATATTAGGATCAGACACGGGATTATGTAATTGTTCCGTTGAGGGAGGCATTTCCTCATAAAAGTACATCAGTGTATATGTATAACCCGTATGACTTGCACGAATCACAGATAAACAAAGGTCATGGAATCGATTATATGCTACTTTCACACCCGCTGGCTAGGGTGACTGACTTTTGGGCTAACAGATTGTGGTTCTTTAACCCATTTACACCCAAGCTGGCCCAAAAATGTCCACTGCTGTGGTTTTGAGAAATGTTCATTTGCAGATGAAGAGGAGACTATTTTTTTAATCTACCATTGGAATGACTTGCTCGATAACCAAGCGAGTCATCTCCAGTGGGAAATTGTCAAAAATTGTATTTTCAGGTGGCGTGCAAATCAGTAAGCACATATTTAGATTTTCATGACCAAATTTTGCTATTAAAGGGTGTTGTTTGACACATGGTTAAAACTTCATCTCGAATATAGAAGCAGTACACTCTTTCAGCCCAAAATTACATTAGTTAACCCTTTAACACTCATATCAGCCAAAAACGGCTTCTGCAGTGGTCTTGAGAAATGTCCATTTGCAGACCAAAAGAAGACTATTTTTGAAAATTTACCACTGGAATGACTGGCTCGGTTATCGAGCCAGTCATTCCAGTGGTAAATTTTAAAAAATAGTCTTCTTTTGGTCTGCAAATGGACATTTTCTATGAGAAAATTTAAATTTTCTTGAATATTTTGAGGTTTAAAGAGTTAATGCATCAGACTTCTTATACGACCACCTAGTGTGTTTAATGCAGTGGTGAAGGTTTGTGGCACTCTAAGGTTTCCAGATACTTGATTAATCCCTTAGGCGTTATTTACATGAGTGTCGCTCTTCTTGGTGCTTCCACAGAGTAATTTACCATGCAACATGTGACTGCAATAAAGAAGATGGGATGTTGCCGTAAAAACACAGATAACATCCAGTTCTTCATGAGCAAAGTTCACCAGTCTGGCTGGCAAGTGCATTATACAGTAAAAATAGTCTGATAAGAAGTAATTTGTTGCCACCTTTGTAATTGGATTTTACATTTTTTCTGCAGATGGGGGAGTGTTCGTGCTTCATAACAGTTAATTCAATCATGGACATGTAGTGTAATAAAGAATATCATGGAATATAGCTAAATAAACTAAAGAGAAACTCTTCCTGATGTTGATCCAATTCATCGCTGACAATTTATTGATCTACGAAATGTCAATCAAGCCTGTATTTCTGTATTCAACTGACCAATCAAAAGCATATAAAATTTTGTTAGAAGAAAGCAACAAATAAGGGCATTCAATTAATTAAATTTTCGGATATTTTCTGAGGAGTAGATTATAGTTTTGCTTTTAAAGCATCTTTTAAACTATTGAGACTAACATCATTCCACTTCTCTAGATAGCATCTGAAAATCACCTCTATTGCTAACAATGCATCAGATGACCTTGTCATTAACTTAATGCATTGTTCCTTTATTAGTACCAGTATGTTAATTAACCGTTACCACTCTTATGTCAATATTCTATCTTTTATTGTGTCAATATCAAAGAAACTGGTGTTAATTTTTCAACAAATATATAGAGTATACAATGCAGTAAAGACCACGAAATACTCGATAAACATAAATTAGGAAGGATAGGCTTCATATTAGGCCTAATCATGGATTGAAGCACTCACAAATAAGTAAGCTGAACTCAGCACAACACTATACAAACATTTGCAGACTGTACTGCTTGCAGAATATTCAAAAAGTTTCCTATTTGGGCACCTATGCGCATGCGCGACCGTGCTTAGTGAAAGGTGTCACCAAGGAGTGAGTACAGACTGGTGCCAGTCTCTATCAGGTCATATGCTAGGGGTGTACCCTACCAGTAGCCTGGTTGAGGGTATACATAGAAATGGAATAGGCATATGGGGGTTTGTAAGCAAGCAGAAAAATCTTATTGTGGTGGATGAATGCGGAGTAGTTGATTTAGCAAGTAGTGATTGAACGGTGTGTATGTTTTATAGTGGTTAATAAAACTACAGA
The DNA here is from genome assembly GCA_034401795.1 of Chaetoderma sp. LZ-2023a. NCBI lineage: Eukaryota > Metazoa > Mollusca > Caudofoveata > Chaetodermatida > Chaetodermatidae > Chaetoderma > Chaetoderma sp. LZ-2023a. The sequence goes on from CM067368.1 coordinate 29,793,620, forward strand.
CCAACCCACTAAAGGGGGGTCTGTTGGGAGATTTATTCTATTAGATGTATTAGATTCCATCAATATTCATCCGGTTTCCATAATTAAAATAGATGCTTAAGCTCTCTGACTGCAGCAAATCACCAGACAATAATTTCAACTTTCAGTCGAGTTGTTTTCAAAATATTCACCATATCCAGAGTTAAACCTTGTGAAAAATGTAGTTGCAAAGTTGGCAAAAGCGCAGCGATTCAACTGCACATTTTAGTTTTGATTGCAACATCAGTGAACGTGGTGTTATATTTGATATAACGTCAGATACTTGAGTCGCGCAAAGTATGAAGCATTCACCAGTTGAACTACATCAAGGACGATGGCATCTAATATTTATTAGCTTCCGGTAATACAGCATCATTAGCATGATCTTCAAGCATTACGAATCTGATATCGGGAATCATTGGGTGTTAGTCATAAAGTACACATACACCTGGAAATGATGATTTATGCCTTCATGGGAATGAAACTCATTCAGTAAATTTCCTTTCTAACTTTCACAAAGAGAGTTTCCATTACTCTATATCCCCCTGCCCCCTCCTCCCCCTCCCCCTCCCCTGTATGGAAGTGTATGACTTGAACAGCATGATGGCTATCTCGTAATGTCAACAAAATTTGTGAGATAGATTATGGGCTAAAAGAAACTGACATTGTTGATCGGCATGGGTGAACGGATACCCAATACAAAGCTCTAATGTTTCTATAGATAGCAAGATAACTGGACTCTTTAGTGATTGATGAAGTAACTGTCTGGAGTTGAAATGTCCTGGCACGGTTCCACAGGCTTACAAAACAAAAATGGTCTATCAGATTACAGAGTGGATATCTCGCTAAGTTTACCCAGAACTGTGCAAATATACAATCAAGCATGTGCCTATAGTGGACGCCAATTTTTGTGGCCAGTTGATGGGGACTCTTTGAGACGGATGGTCACGGACCAATCTTTGCTCTTTAATGGTCCAGATGGCTAAAGAAATACAGATTTTTAGCTCAACTTTACGAAGTAAAACGAGCTATTATGATACCCTGCACGTCGTCTGGTGGCGTCGTCAGTGGTGGCCTCTGTCGACCAATTTGCATTTAGCTCAACTTTTCTGTTTATATCTCAGGATTGGTTAACCATACTGGGCCCAAACTTGCACATGCTTCCTTGCAATGCTTCCTGATAATGTCACCCAAACTTGGACACATGCTTCCATATAAGAACAGGCATGCCACAATAACATTAAGGTTAACGGTCAAGGTTACCATGACCTTGGTAAAACATTGGCTTTTTCAACATTATCATTTTCTGTTTAGGTCAAATTAGCAGTTTACATCTCATCTTTGGTTAATCAAACTGGACCCAAACTTGTATACATGCTTCATTATAATAACATGGCATGACACAATGTCCATGGGGTAAAAAAAATCAAAGGTCAAGGTCACTGTGACCTTAGAAAATATCTAGTTTTTTTCAACATTAACAGTTTCCGTTTAGCTCTACTTAGCAGTTTATATATAATCTTTGGTCAGTCAAGTGAGTTTATGCCATGGCATGCATCTGCCACCTGTCCATTGGTCATCCGTCTGTAAAATCACTTATCCTTAACGCTTTGACCGATTTCAACCAAATTTGGCTTGAAGAATCCTATGCTGGTACTCTTCAGAATATCTATTTAGAATTATAATTGGTAAACTTTTTGGATCAAAATCTTTAATTTTTATGAAATATTTCCACCAATTGTCAAAATACTACTTCTCCTTAGTTGCTTGACATAATTCAACTAGGTTTGGTTAGACAGATTCTATGATGCTAGGCTCCAGAACTTCTATTCAGAATTTTGATTGATCAATGCTCAAATGGATGAAAATCTTAGATTTTATGAAAACTATAACAGAAATTGTCAAAATACTACTTCTAAGTTGCTTGACATATTACAGCCAAATTGAGCTAGAGCAACCCTATCGTGGTATGCTCCAGAACGTGTTTTAAGAATTTTGGTTGATCCATTTTTGTGTGAAAATCTTAGATTTTATGAGAAATTTACCGGAAATGGTCAAAACGCTATACTCTTCATTAACCGTTGTGTAGATTTCAACTTAATATGGCAGGAAGGACCCTAGTTGGGTAGGCTTCAGAAATTGTATACAGAATTTTAATGTGTCAATTTGTTTGGTTAAAGCCGAAAATTGTCAAAACACACTCCTCATTACTAGCGTGGTGGATTTCAACTTAATTGGGCTGGATTGACACTATCGGACTAGGCTTCAGAACGTTTATACAGAATTTTGATTGGTTACTTTTTCTGGTGGGCATCTTGGATTTTCCAGAAATCCTTTAAAACTCTACTCTTTATTAATCAATGGCGCAACTAAATTTTGGTCAAATTGCTCCTATCATGATCAACTTCAAGTCTAATGAGACTTTTGATTGGTCAGGTTTTCTGCAGGGATCTTGAATTTTTCAGACATTTTCCAACAGATTTTAAATCGCTACTACTACTTAATCAACGACGTGATTTCAACAAATCTTGGGTGGAACGATACTATGACGATAAGCTTCATGAAATCAAATGAGAATTCTGATTGTTCAATTTCTTTGGTGGTCATCTTAGATTTTCGGGAAATAATCCATCATGTCAATTTAAATGCAAATGTTTCAAATGCTAATGATCCAGGTGAGAGTCACAGGCCCTTGGACCTCTTGTTAATAAGTGTATTGATAAGCCTTCTTTCTATATTTATTAAGTCAAGCTTCATAGATCATTGTGTAAAGACAAGCTTTATGGTTGAATTGCAACCACATTTCAGGTTAATTAGTCAATGAATGAGAGTGCATTTGCATGCCAAGAGAAGACTATTTTAAAAAGATTTATCACTGGAATGACTCACTCGATGACTTGCTTATCAAGCCAGTCATTCCAGTAATGATGTTTCAAAGATAGTCTTTGTTTGGTCTGTAAATGTACATTCCTTAAGAACACTGCTGAATCCATTTTGGCTAGTTTGACAACCATTGGCCCTAAAGAGCTATATACAAGGTGGGGGTGGCAGACCAAATTTAGCAATTTCACATAGAAACCGACCAGACGTATATATACTGGTCTGGCGTTTTGTTAGCTTACTAAAATACTTACCACTCAATTCACTGTTTGCTAAAAGTCACCTGACTTAGATATCTCAGAAAATTTTAACCTATTCATTCCCATGGTGTAGGTTCCCTTGAAACAAGTTTAGCAGAGATACATCCCTCCATTGGGTAGTCTTGATAGTATCTCTTTAACTCTAAAGCAGTCATTGCTCTAGGGAACCGGTTCCTCTATTCCTATAGAGAACATATAAACGAGTCTGTGAGCATGCGCACTTATGCTACTATGCATGCGACCGAGTCCAAGCCGTCATTAATTAATTCCACAAATTTTTAAT
>CM067368.1:29797560-29837560 GCA_034401795.1 Chaetoderma sp. LZ-2023a
ACGACACGACGATGTTAACGAGAATGTCAGATTGTGAATTGAATCTGATCTTTCAGATAAAATTAATGTAGAATCTGACATTTATACTGCAACTTACATAATGTCGTCCACTGATAGATCTGCATAGAATGCGAAGGAGAAGGCCATACCACGAACATCGTGTGCCTTAACACAAACTGAGTGTCTCCTGGAGATACATTCTAGTGTCAATTAATGGTGTCTGTAATCCAGTTGATGAGATGCGCGCTTACTAAACAAATTCACATAAGTAATCTGAACGGTAGATCTGCATAGAATGCGAAGGAGAAGGCCATACCACGAACATCGTGTGCCTTAACACTTACTGAGTGTCTCCTGGAGGTACATTCTAGTGTCGATTAATGGTGTCTGTAATCCAGTTGATGAGATGCGCGCTTACTAAACAAATTTGCATAAGTAACCTGAACGGTGTTTCAAAAAGATATTTTAAATTGGGCATAGTTTTCGGAAAGGATTGAAAACAATTAATTAGGTTTTATATATATATATAAGATCTCTTCAAGGGCAAAGAATGAGAAAAGATCATTCCCAAAAAGAATATGAATATCAAAATGCCATCTAACAAACGCGGCCGCGAATGATTTCAGAGTTATACAATTAAACAGATGGACCCAAGAATGAATTAATAGAGGAATTTATTATAGGTATTTGCCTTTGTGCTATACCCTAAAAATACCGGTACCATGGATAAATGATGTAAATACTTAATAACTCTCAAACCGGCTTCTAGAAAACAAAGAAGGATAGATGCTAGTGAAAACGATAACACCACCCCAGCATACAGGGATTTAAATCATCAAAAAATATGCCATGAATCTATGACTTGATGATGGATGCAGAATCGGGCGAGATAATGTGCTGTTCTAACAACCATTTGAAAACCTTAAATATACTCTGGTAAATTCTCCTGTAACAGATAGTTTGAATTGATTAGAATACTAAAGTTCAGACAAAAAATCAATTTCTGAAAAACAGGTCTCTTGGAAAATACCATATATACATATTGAAGATTTGTGGAATGATGAACTGAAAGCTGCTGTTAAACGAGATAGAAAATCAGCAAAATTGGTAAGACGCTTTGGATTTCCACAAAGAGGACTACGAGATCCACTGAATAACTCTCATTGGCCAAGCAGGAGTGATTAAAGGGATAATACATTCTGCTGACAAAAGTTCTTAAAGACAATTGTACTAGAAACCGCTGACAAAAGTTCTTAAATACAATTGGCACTAGAAAGTTAAATTGAAGATAATTTAAAAAAAAAAATGTGAAGTCTATGACTGGGCCAGAGCATCTACCGCCAGAGCCTAGCCTGGAGGAAGAATATGAACATCAAATCTGGACACTATACTGAGTAGAAACTTAATGGGATGTAATAAATGAGCTACAAGGAAAATCATTCTACCTGAATGTGAGCTGCTGAAAGTTTTGCTGACATCTCCACCGCAGGAGGAAGACCAAGACTCCAGACAAAATATGATAACCTCAACAGCCCTGCTTGTTGATGAAGGTCACTACTATAGAAATGACTGCATGAGCAGATAGGTGCTTGTGAAAGAGACAATATCTCTTCATTCTCCAATATTCCTGAGTATTGAAGAGGAATACTAGAGTATTAGTTCCTGTTCTAGTTCCTGAAAAGGAAGAGAGTAGTAAGACTACTTTATCTGATTCCATAGACACAAGAACGAGATCCCCTCCCCCAAACACGTAAGAACAAGACATCAAACTGGACCTGCAGATGGATTAACTGGTGAATTGGTACCGATGACACCCAACGAATGAAAATGCAGTGTATGCAGTCGTGGTGAGGGACAAAATTCTGAATTACCAGACTTGACCTTCGTACACAAAACTGACTCCATTCGGCCCAAATTTTAACACAATTAAGCAACCTTCCAAGCCAGAGGAATCCAGACTGGCTATGATGTAATTAAAAGAACCCAGATCCAGTTAGGACAAATTCTGTATATATAGAAATATCAGAAAACACTGTCCCTTATCCTTGACTAGACCAGTGATGACTAGGCAAAATGACTCCATGTCCATATTATTCCTTTCATCGATGAACTCCATTTCTGAGACAACATAGTAGGAAAAGAGTTGAATATAAAACGATTGACTAAGTAATTTTTGTCTCAAACAGTATCAAAGCAGCCATGGGTTCCAGACAAAATAATTCCAAAATATACAACAGAATTAGTATTAAATCATGAGTGTAAATTTTTTGGAAGTTGTCAGAAAAGGATAAATATATGAGTTGAAGATAAGAGCCGAGACCCTATAAAAGATGATCTGCCAGCACCTCATAATCCTTAAGTCTGGATTCTGCCATTCCTCCACTGTATCCTACTTGAAAAGAGCAGAAAATTATTGATCAGGAACAGAAGCAGGACTAATGTCAAAGGAGACCAACATGGTTTGATAGAAAAAAGGGGAATTCAATGACTACATTGATTGTACCTTATATGTAGGAAATCTGCTACCTAAGACATGCATGAGGCTAGCTATAACCCATCCCACCCCTGATAGAGTAGAGATTATATAGAAGCGCTTAAGCATGACAGCTAGGACCAGAATAAACCTGCAGAATCTTATTTTACAAATCTAATTTAAAACAAAGCTAGTATGATATGAGCCCAATTGTTAATATCTTTATCAGATGATTAAACAGGAAAGAAGTCCATCAAACCTGTGACCAGATCAATGATGGATAAGGACAAAGGACTGAAATTACACAGAAGGGTGAAAGGAAAAAACCATATTCCACAATCCATGCAAAGGCAATAATCCAATCATCTTGGTTAGGCCCCCTTGAGGAATTTATTTAATAATGCCTGGAAATTAGAATTTAGAAGAATAAAAAATAGGCTTGAATAGATAAGGCTGAGAAGACCTCTCCATATGACAATAATAGAAATAGATATATCCCTAGACAAATAAAAAGATCAAAATTTCTACTGAACTCAAGAAAGGAGCGGTGTAAATCTTGATAAGACAAAAAAGATTTTGTTATTGTGACAAGCTTAAATTCACCCATAGATATGCTTCATCATGGCGAGGGATCCTACTGACAGAAAAGAAAGACTGAAAAACTATGTTAAAAATAAATCAGGCCAGATATGATACTAAAAGATAGCAAACCACTATTCACAATTAAAATAATAAAGTCTGACGCACTTATTTGCAGATTGATATTAGTCGAAAGATGGAGGCTGATAGTTAGAGTGTAATACATGAGAAGATTCAGGAGCAAAACGAAATCTAGTGAAATCAAAACGACAAAAGCACTGCTAGGATCATAAGAAAAAATTAAATTATTCCTAGAAGATAAATGCGAAGAGTTGGGTGTACACAAGGTTTCGAAGGATGAGGATAATTGGATGGTTCAGCCATTGCACTAAGAGCAACTAATAAAGAATTAAAGAATTAAAAATAAGAGCCCCTGAATAGGGCATTTAAACTGTCAAGTGATTTAGAAACAAACAATACCAGCAAAACAACAGAAGTGATTTGATTTGGCATACCTAAACCAGAAGTTTACTTATAATCAGTTGCTATGCCATAAAAATTGAGTTATAATCTAGGTAATAATACTGAGCACAGGACAATTAGGCCTCATGGTCATCTCTTCTTCATTTATCTCCATGCCTGTGCCGTCACTTCTAGTCATGGGTTGCGTGTACGGTGTAGTCATACATTGGCTTGACTATGCCAAAGCCTACCTAAACCATTTTCGAATGTTTTAAGAGATGGTGTGGAAACAACATGTTCAGACCAACATTTCACAGTTTACACACCCCTTAGAGAGAAAATTTTTCTAACTAGGTTAGTTCTCCCCCTCTTCTAGACTTTCAGATGATTTCCACGAGTAATAGTCCATTTGCAAGCAGAATGTTATATTTGACTATAACAATTAATCGATTGAGAGCCGATAGAATGATCCCTCATAGCCTGGGTACGTGCTCTATATATCCAATTTCACCCAAGTTAAGTACCCACAGAAAGAATTTACAAAATGATGAGAGATTAGATTATACATTAAGTAGGGAAAAAACCCATCTTAGGGCTAATAAAAGTGGCTGATAGTCAAGAACTTTCCTGATCCAAAGGCTATGCTTGCTACTAAAACACTGAGATCAACACACATCTCTGATATAGTAAAACTTGGTCATCAAAGTTTGTAGCATTTACTATCAAAATATTAACCATTTAACTCTCGAAGTTATTAGTCATAAGTTGCAACTGAAATAAGTTGACTCTGAATGAGTACCAGCAAATATGGGAGTGGCGTATTTACTTAAAAATCCATAAATAGGTCGCACATTTATGCTCAATTTACATGTTCTAAAAAATTTGCGCACACTATATACAAGGATAAAACTTATTTTCCTCTGAATTTTTAAACATCTTAACGTCTGAAGATACCACGAAAAAACCCTTCACAAATCTTGTCACCTCGCGGCTATGCTTAATGTATACCTCAAAACATCATTCGCAGAAGTGAAATTATTAAATTGAGCAGCCTAAATATTGCGTATCCTTTAATAAAGATTGTTTTTTCCCTCAAAATTAATCCTAACCTGACATAAATGTCGTCTTTATAATATATAAATCAGAATCACGTGATAATCACATGATATATAAATCACGTGATATTATCTGACCCGATTAGGTTAAAGCAAATTTTAATGAAGTAGGTTAAGCGAGTACTCGGATATAGATATCCTGGAATCGGAAATTCGGCAATGAGATCTACGCTTCTCGTCAGCGCCTCCAAACGGAGATTTACTTTGCCACTGTCCGGCTCGCTAACAATAGACGCTGGCTACCCAGTTTAATTATCGGCCGTTCATGCAATTTTTCTAGAACATCGCATTACGTTTTAGATCATTTTAGGTTCACATTACAATATAACCAGTAATATATATAATAAGTTTTAACGCTAGATTTAGAAATCAAGTGAACGCAAGTTTCTCCCTAGATTTACAAATCAAGTGAACCTGATAATCTGGCACAGGCTTAATAGCCTATCTAACAAAAGCGGGTTATGTGATTACGAGGATTCAATTCAGTATCGTAATTTCGAACATCCGGGCATTCCGAGATCGTCCAACATTTGCCAATTTACGACACACTAAAGAGGATATCCCATAGCAACGCAATGTTTACATTTTTCATGAAACTACGGCCATAAAAAATACTTGCGTCGACTAACCCCGCCAGGTATTAGAAAACATAAAATCTCGAGTAATTTCTATAAGATATTAAATAAAAGGTAAAAAGGTTTCATGGCCCATTGCTAGTAATGTTAAATTAGCCTGCAAAAACGCCGCCAATTGAAAGCGAACACCGAATCGCGAATTAATACGATGGTCTCGTCTTTATTGTAATACGACTGACATGACTGACTGATCATCATGAAGTAATTGCGAGTTTCATGTTAGTTGGTTAGTAACGGTCCTTAGAAGGACCACTCGCTTTTCTTCAGGGGATGATCGTGGTGTATCCTTGTGGTGTTCATCCGGGCCACCACGCCTGTTTGCACCACTGTCACATTCTTAATAGATCCAATAACTTCCCAACCGGTATATTACATAGTTATGTAGGATACCTTATGTAGGATTCGATCCAAACCGGTATGTAGTATACCTTATGTAGGAAAGAATGACGCTCGGAAATACGTACCTAGTCAAAACTCTTAATTGATCCACTAACTTCCCAACCGGTATGTTACATATGTTATGTAGGATACCTTTCGTAGGAGATGTTCCAAACCGGTATATAGTATACCTTTCGTAGGAACGGAGCCTCGTGGCTAAAATAGGATCAGAGTTATTGACTTCACCTGGCTTGTAATGTGAAGCTGGCGCCATTTTCTTTCAACTTGGTCACAACGAACTTTCTGCTCATATTCACGTAAATTATAACCATTTTACATAAGTACTATGACTTATTCAACAAAGACCACTTGTACTGTGGTATTCATGAAAAGCAAATGTGGATGTAGCTCCACAAGATTATGGAATGAATAGGATTTGTTGAGATAAAAGTTAGGTGTTTCCCGTAATACAGAAAATTAATTAAATGACGGCTTGGACTCGGTCGCATGCATAGTAGCATAAGTGCGCATGCTCACAGACTCGTTTATATGTTCTCTATAGGAATAGAGGAACCGGTTCCCTAGAGCAATGACTGCTTTAGAGTTAAAGAGATACTATCAAGACTACCCAATGGAGGGATGTATCTCTGCTAAACTTGTTTCAAGGGAACCTACACCATGGGAATGAATAGGTTAAAATTTTCTGAGATATCTAAGTCAGGTGACTTTTAGCAAACAGTGAATTGAGTGGCTTAGTATTTTTGTTGTGTTACAAAACACTACTTCTCCTTAGTTGCCTGACATATTTCAAATAAATTTGGCTAGAGTAACGCTATCAAGGTAGACTAGAATTTCTATTCAGAAATTTGATTGGTAAATCTTTTGGGTGGACATCTTGGATTTTCCGAACATTATCCATCATATCTATTTAAATGCAAATGGTTCAAATGCTAATGGTCCAGGTGAGCGCCACAGGCCCTTGGGCCTCTTGTTCATGGGAGAGTTAATACTTAGCTCCCTGATACGAACCCAGCCTCTCCAGCCTCACAGAGGCTCAGTCTTTCAGTGTTAAATGTTGCAATTGGCAGCCAATTATATCGAGTCTGAGGACATGACACTGCACATGTGCGCCTTGGGCCTCACATCCGCCGAGCTGTCAAATGTGTTTGCCTGCCCAGTAGGGTCAGTTTTCTTTAAAGGTCTGGTTTATGTTGGAACTAGATGATATTTAGGAAATATCAACGAGTATGAGGGAGGTAAGTATCAACTCTCTCGTGAAAACAGAAATCCGTGATTTTGTTTATTCTACAGATGCCCGCCTATTTCTATCTAAGCTCTGCCGAGGTTTTGCACATATTGTGGTCGATTTATCTTCTTTGAACCCCAAATTCTCAGAATCCCATTTTCAAGATAACTATACTGGTAAGCTGTTGAGTAATTTCAAACTAATTTGACTGGATGCTGTTGCTGCATATGCCAGCAATAGCGCCAAGTCAAATTAGTTTCAAAAATATTCAACAGAATGTTTATTAAATAGTAAATGCATCGAAGACTTACAATTGGTACACTTGACAGACTATTCAATGTTCATGCCAGAGCTAGATCCGTCATTCATTGCACGTCTTGATTGTGACAGCCTAATTATGACGTCATACTCGGGTGACAGATTGTATCTCTCTATTCTTTTGCTCCTAATTATCTCTCTCCAGCTAGCAGTAGACGTTGGTATGGTCAGCACAACTGGTGTGGCAGTTACATGGGCTAGTCTGAATCCTATCCATAGGAGAGAAAAACACCCAGTCACTGCTGTTATGCCCTCACATCACTGTCAGTGATGACACCTTTATACTATGCCATCACTTCACTGTCAGTGATGATACCACTAGACTATGCCATTGCATCACTGTCAGTGATGACACTGCTATCCTATGCCGTCACATCACTGTCAGTGAAGGCTCCGTTATCCTATGCCCTCGCCTCACTCTCAGTGAAGACTCTGCTATCCTATGCTCTCACATTACTGTCACTGAAGACTGCTATCCTATGCCATCACGTCTCTGTCAGTGGAGACTCCACACTGGCCTATGCCCTCGCCTCACTGTCAGTGAAGACTCCTATCCTATGACATCACGTCACTCAGTGAAATTTGCTATGGCGTCATGTCGCTGTCAGCGAACACTCTGCAGTGTCCTATGCCCTCGCCTCGGTGTCATTGAAGACTCCTATCCTATGCCATCACGTCACTCAGTGTAGACTGTGCTATGCTATGGTATCACATCACTGTCAGTGGAGTCTGTTATGCCATCACGTCTCTCAATGAAGACTGCTCTATCCTATGCTCTCGCATCACTGTCAGTGATGACACTGCTATCCTATGCCATCACATCACTGTCAGTGAAGACTCCACTCTATCCTATGCTCTCGCATCACTGTCAGTGATGATACTGCTATCCTATGCCGTCACGTCTCTGTCAGTGAAGACTGTGCTATCCTATCCCCTCACCTCACTGTCAGTGAAGACTCCTATCCTATGCCATCACGTCACTCAATGAAGACTGTGCTATGCTATGCCATCACATCACTGTCAGTGAAGTCTGCTATGCCATCACACCTCTGTCAGTGAAGACTCCGCTCTATCCTATGCTCTCGCATCCCTATCAGTGATGACACTGCTATCCTATGCCATCACATCACTGTCAGTGTGGACTGTGCTATCCTATGCCATCACATCTCTGTCAGTGAAGACTCCGCTATCCTATACCCTTGCCTCACTGTCAGTAAAGACTCCGCACTATCCTATACTCTCGACTCACTGTCAGTGAAAACTTTGCTATCCTATGCTGTCACGTCACTGTCAGTGAAGACTGTGCTATGCTATGCCATCACGTCACTGTCAGTAAAGTCTGTGCTATGCTATGGCATCACGTCGCTGTCAGTGAAGACTATGTTATGCTATTCCATCACGTCACTGTCAGTAAAGAGTGCTATGCTATGTCCTCATGTCACCATCAATGAAGACCCTGTGATCACGCTCGCATTCTTTCAAGATCAGCGTAAAAAAAAGAAAATTATTTACCATAAAAAGCTAGGTGTTACAGAAGCGTGGAATGTATTAACCGCAATCATGAAAAATGTATTTCACTTCCATGTGCAACTAATAACGACAAAGGTCAGTGTGTCTTCACTACATGTGTAACAATATTAGGATCAGACACGGGATTATGTAATTGTTCCGTTGAGGGAGGCATTTCCTCATAAAGTACATCAGTGTATATGTATAACCCGACTTGCACGAATCACAGATAAACAAAGGTCATGGAATCGATTATATGCTACTTTCACACCCGCTGGCTAGGGTGACTGACTTTTGGGCTAACAAATTGTGGTTCTTTAACCCATTTACACCCAAGCTGGCCCAAAAATGTCCACTGCTGTGGTTTTGAGAAATGTTCATTTGCAGATGAAGAGGAGACTATTTTTTTAATCTACCATTGGAATGACTTGCTCGATAACCAAGCGAGTCATCTCCAGTGGGAAATTGTCAAAAAGAGTATTTTCAGGTGGCCTGCAAATGGATATTCAGTAAGCACATATTTAGATTTTCATGACCAAATTTTGCTATTAAAGGGTGTTGTTTGACACATGGTTAAAACTTCATCTCGAATATAGAAGCAGTACACTCTTTCAGCCCAAAATTACATTAGTTAACCCTTTAACACTCATATCAGCCAAAAACGGCTTCTGCAGTGGTCTTGAGAAATGTCCATTTGCAGACCAAAAGAAGACTATTTTTGAAAATTTACCACTGAAATGACTGGCTCGGTTATCGAGCCAGTCATTCCAGTGGTAAATTTTCAAAAATAGTCTTCTTTTGGTCTGCAAATGGACATTTTCTATGAGAAAATTTAAATTTTCTTGAATATTTTGAGGTTTAAAGAGTTAATGCATCAGACTTCTTATACGACCACCTAGTGTGTTTAATGCAGTGGTGAAGGTTTGTGGCACTCTAAGGTTTCCAGATACTTGATTAATCCCTTAGGCGTTATTTACATGAGTGTCGCTCTTCTTGGTGCTTCCACAGAGTAATTTACCATGCAACATGTGACTGCAATAAAGAAGATGGGATGTTGCCGTAAAAACACAGATAACATCCAGTTCTTCATGAGCAAAGTTCACCAGTCTGGCTGGCAAGTGCATTATACAGTAAAAATAGTCTGATAAGAAGTAATTTGTTGCCACCTTTGTAATTGGATTTTACATTTTTTCTGCAGATGGGGGAGTGTTCGTGCTTCATAACAGTTAATTCAATCATGGACATGTAGTGTAATAAAGAATATCATGGAATATAGCTAAATAAACTAAAGAGAAACTCTTCCTGATATTCATCCAATTCATCGCTGACAATTTATTGATCTACGAAATGTCAATCAAGCCTGTATTTCTGTATTCAACTGACCAATCAAAAGCATATAAAATTTTGTTAGAAGAAAGCAACAAATAAGGGCATTCAATTAATTAAATTTTCGGATATTTTCTGAGGAGTAGATTATAGTTTTGCTTTTAAAGCATCTTTTAAACTATTGAGACTAACATCATTCCACTTCTCTAGATAGCATCTGAAAATCACCTCTATTGCTAACAATGCATCAGATGACCTTGTCATCAACTTAATGCATTGTTCCTTTATTAGTACCAGTATGTTAATTAACTGTTACCACTCTTATGTCAATATTCTATCTTTTATTGTGTCAATATCAAAGAAACTGGTGTTAATTTTTCAACAAAGATATAGAGTATACAATGCAGTAAAGACCACGAAATACTCGATAAACATAAATTAGGAAGGATAGGCTTCATATTAGGCCTAATCATGGATTGAAGCACTCACAAATAAGTAAGCTGAACTCAGCACAACACTATACAAACATTTGCAGACTGTACTGCTTGCAGAATATTCAAAAAGTTTCCTATTTGGGCACCTATGCGCATGCGCGACCGTGCTTAGTGAAAGGTGTCACCAAGGAGTGAGTACAGACTGGTGCCAGTCTCTATCAGGTCATATGCCAGGGGTGTACCCTACCAGTAGCCTGGTTGAGGGTATACATAGAAATGGAATAGGCATGTGGGGGTTTGTAAGCAAGCAGAAAAATCTTATTGTGGTGGATGAATGCAGAGTAGTTGATTTAGGAAGTAGTGATTGAACGGTGAGTATGTTATATAGTGGTTAATAAAACTACAGACCAACCCACTAAAGGGGGGTCTGTTGGGAGATTTTCTATTAGAAGTATTAGATTCCATCAATATTCATCCAGTTTCCATAATTAAAATAAATGCTTAGCTCTCTGACTGCTGCAAATCACCAGACAATAATTTCAACTTTCAGTCGAGTTGTTTTCAAAATATTCACCATATCCAGAGTTAAACCTCGTGAAAAATGTAGTTGCAAAGTTGGCAAAAGCGCAGCGATTCAACTGCACATTTTAGTTTTGATTGCAACATCAGCGAATGTGGTGTTATATTTGATATAACGTCAGATACTTGAGTCGCACAGAGTATGAAGCATTCACCAGTTGAACTACATCAAGGACGATGGCATCTAATATTTATTAGCTTCCGGTAATACAGCATCATTAGCATGATCTTCAAGCATTACGAATCTGATATCGGGAATCATTGGGTGTTAGTTATAAAGTACACATAGAGTACTCATACACCTGGAAATGATGATTTATGCCTTCATGGGAATGAAACTCATTCAGTAAATTTCCTTTCTAACTTTCACAAAGAGAGTTTCCATTACTCTATATCCCCCTGCCCCCTCCTCCCCCTCCCCTGTATGGCAGTGTATGACTTGAACAGCATGATGGCTATCTCGTAGTGTCAACAAAATTTGTGAGATAGATTATGGGCTAAAAGAAACTGACATTGTTGATCGGCATGGGTGAACGGATACCCAATACAAAGCTCTAATGTTTCTATAGATAGCAAGATAACTGGACTCTTTAGTGATTGATGAAGTAACTGTCTGGAGTTGAAATGTCCTGGCACGGTTCCACAGGCTTACAAAACAAAAATGGTCTATCAGATTACAGAGTGGATATCTCGCTAAGTTTACCCAGAACTGTGCAAATATACAATCAAGCATGTGCCTATAGTGGACGCCAATTTTTGTGGCCAGTTGATGGGGACTCTTTGAGACGGATGGTCACGGACCAATCTTTGCTCTTTAATGGTCCAGATGGCTAAAGAAATACAGATTTTTAGCTCAACTTTACGAAGTAAAACGAGCTATTATGATACCCTGCACGTCGTCTGGTGGCGTCGTCAGTGGTGGCCTCTGTCGACCAATTTGCATTTAGCTCAACTTTTCTGTTTATATCTCAGGATTGGTTAACCATACTGGGCCCAAACTTGCACATGCTTCCTTGCAATGCTTCCTGATAATGTCACCCAAACTTGGACACATGCTTCCATATAAGAACAGGCATGCCACAATAACATTAAGGTTAACGGTCAAGGTTACCATGACCTTGGTAAAACATTGGCTTTTTCAACATTATCATTTTCTGTTTAGGTCAAATTAGCGGTTTACATCTCATCTTTGGTTAATCAAACTGGATCCAAACTTGTATACATGCTTCATTATAATAACATGGCATGACACAATGTTCATGGGGTCAAAAGACCAAAGGTCAAGGTCACTGTGACCTTAGAAAATATCTAGTTTTTTTCAACATTAACAGTTTCCATTTAGCTCTACTTAGCAGTTTATATCTAATCTTTGGTCAGTCAAGTGAGTTTATGCCATGGCATGCATCTGCCACCTGTCCATTGGTCATCCGTCTGTCAAATCACTTATCCTTAACGCTTTGACCGATTTCAACCAAATTTGGCTTGACGAATCCTATGCTGGTACTCTTCGGAATATCTATTTAGAATTATAATTGGTAAATTTTTTGGATCAAAATCTTTAATTTTTATGAAATATTTCCACCAATTGTCAAAATACTACTTCTCCTTAGTTGCTTGACATAATTCAACTAGGTTTGGTTAGACAGATTCTATGATGCTAGGCTCCAGAACTTCTATTCAGAATTTTGATTGATCAATGCTCAAATGGATGAAAATCTTAGATTTTATGAAAACTATAACAGAAATTGTCAAAATACTACTTCTAAGTTGCTTGACATATTACAGCCAAATTGAGCTAGAGCAACCCTATCGTGGTATGCTCCAGAACGTGTTTTAAGAATTTTGGTTGATCCATTTTTGTGTGAAAATCTTAGATTTTATGAGAAATTTACCGGAAATGGTCAAAACGCTATACTCTTCATTAACCGTTGTGTAGATTTCAACTTAATATGGCAGGAAGGACCCTAGTTGGGTAGGCTTCAGAAATTGTATACAGAATTTTAATGTGTCAATTTGTTTGGTTAAAGCCGAAAATTGTCAAAACACACTCCTCATTACTAGCGTGGTGGATTTCAACTTAATTGGGCTGGATTGACACTATCGGACTAGGCTTCAGAACGTTTATACAGAATTTTGATTGGTTACTTTTTCTGGTGGGCATCTTGGATTTTCCAGAAATCCTTTAAAACTCTACTCTTTATTAATCAATGGCGCAACTAAATTTTGGTCAAATTGCTCCTATCATGATCAACTTCAAGTCTAATGAGACTTTTGATTGGTCAAGTTTTCTGCAGGGATCTTGAATTTTTCAGACATTTTCCAACAGATTTTAAATCGCTACTACTACTTAATCAACCACGTGATTTCAACAAATCTTGGGTGGAACGATACTATGACGATAAGCTTCATGAAATCAAATGAGAATTCTGATTGTTCAATTTCTTTGGTGGTCATCTTAGATTTTCGGGAAATAATCCATCATGTCAATTTAAATGCAAATGTTTCAAATGCTAATGATCCAGGTGAGAGTCACAGGCCCTTGGACCTCTTGTTAATAAGTGTATTGATAAGCCTTCTTTCTATATTTATTAAGTCAAGCTTCATAGATCATTGTGTAAAGACAAGCTTTATGGTTGAATTGCAACCACATTTCAGGTTAATTAGTCAATGAATGAGAGTGCATTTGCATGCCAAGAGAAGACTATTTTAAAAAGATTTATCACTGGAATGACTCACTCGATGACTTGCTTATCAAGCCAGTCATTCCAGTAATGATGTTTCAAAGATAGTCTTTGTTTGGTCTGTAAATGTACATTCCTTAAGAACACTGCTGAATCCATTTTGGCTAGGTTGACAACCATTGGCCCTAAAGAGCTATATACAAGGTGGGGGTGGCAGACCAAATTTAGCAATTTCACTTAGAAACCTGTGAATGTCCTGTCAAATCTGTCCCAAGGAACCATGTAGTCTAGAGTCAATATGTTTTTACTACTATAAATAGCATTATTCAACAAATTACTAGCAAGATATATGTTGTATGACTAGGGATAGTAGTGGTTTTCCATTTCATGATTCCATTTCACAAACGTGCATCATCTATTACCTGCATGCACACTTACGGTAACACTTTAATGGCCAAGCCAACCAAAACCGACCTCTGCAGTGGTCTTGAGGAATGCCCATTTGCAGGCCAAGAGAAGACTATTTTTGAAAATTTACCACTGGAATGCCTGGCTCGATAACCGAACCAGTCATTCCAGTGGTAAATTTTCAAAAATAGTCCTCTTGGCCTGCAAGTGGACAGCCAACAATATTTAGGTACAATTTTATGCGAGAACGTCTCACATTCTGGAGGAAAATGCATTTAACTCTTTAACCGTCAAATTTGTTCAAGAAAATTTCATTTTTTCTCAGAAAATGTCCATTTGCAGTCCAAGAGAAAACTATTTTTGAAAATTGACCACTGGAATGACTGGCTCGATAACCGAGCCAGTCATTCCAGTGGTCAATTTTCAAAAATAATATTCTCTTTGTCTGCAAATAGACATTTCTCAAGACCACTGCAGAAGCTGTTTTGGGCTGATATGAGGGTTAAATGGTTACGGTCCTCTTGAATATTATGTTTCTGTTTCCATTTACAAATATTTTGCAGAGAAATTTAGATTTTCTATTGATTTCCATTGAAACTAGAGCAGTATTCTATATTCCGACAAACCTTTTTATTGGAACCAACTTGTTGGTTTGGGTTGACACACAAGCCAACTTATTGCTAGCCCAAAAAAAAAGAGAATAATGTACGGTAATGGATGAATCCAATCTGTCACTCAAGTATGACGTTATAATCAATTACATCACGTGTAGGCTGATGTTACAATCAAAATAAATAATGAATGACATACATGTATCTAAGTCAAATTAGTTTTAAAATTTTCAACAGCGTACCTGTATAGTTAGCATGATATTGGGGTTTTGGGAATTCAGGGTTTGATCAATCCCAACACAGGAAACGCGTGGGCACTGATTAGTTAAAAATGGGTGGGGGGTCTAGCTAAAAGTCAATCCATCTATTGAGTCACTGCTGCTTATTGTGCAAGTAAAAGTATTGATCAAGTTATTATCAGAATCACCATCTAACAAGAACAAATCTATGGATCTGAGATTGAGTCAAAACCTGTCTTATAAGACCACCTTATAATGGAGCACTAATACATAGTCACTAACACAGGTGATCTCTTAGCCCTTTAACCATTTATCCCTCGAGTTTGTTCAAGAAAATTTCAGTTTTCACATAGAAAATGTCCATTTACAGACCAAGCGATAGCTATTTTTGAAAATTTACTATTGGAATGACTAGCGGTAAATTTTCAAAAATAGGCTTCTATTGATCTGCAAATGGACTTTTATGAAGACCAGTGCTAAAGCCATTTTTGGCTTGATAACCACACCAGTCATTCCAGTGGTAAATTTCCAAAAATAGTCTTATCTTGTTCTGCAAATAGACATTTTCTATAAGAAAATTTAAATTTTCTTGAACCAATTCGAGGGTTAAAGATGTAAAACAGGTGACACCTTGGGATATGGCCTCAAGGACAAGCCATGGTGATTACTTAACCCTTTGAAAGTGAACGACCGAACTTGAAAACTCATTTGCAATAATAACAAAAGCTTGAATCAGAGATTGCTGACCATCACCCTCACATTTTTGTCACGTAAAAGCTTTTAAGATTTTCTGGATTTTTTCACCCAGATTTTTCACACACAACGTTGTGGAATCCTAGTGCACTGCCACGTCATTTTCTGTATGAAAATTTGAATATGACCAGCCCAGTCATTTCCAAAATATCCATAGATCCAGAATTTGATCTAATGTGGATCAGGGTTCTTTTATCTGGACCACAGCTAAATTATGTAAATCCTCTTGCACGGCAAATTCATTCATTTTATTCAAATTTGAGGCAAATTGGATCAGTAGTTTTTTAGATACATCTCCGGACAGACAGACAGACAGACAGACAAAGACTGGATTGGGACAAAGGTATATATTCTAATTTAACAGAACATTGTTGTACAACTTCCTAGCAAATTAGTTTCAAAATGTTCTACATTATATTACGTGTATAATTAATTTAGTAAAGTTACCATTAAATTGAGATTCTGGGAATTAAGGTTTCAAAATGTTAAGACGGTTAAAAAGACCTGTCTTACAGAACCACAATTTTGGCCCACAGAAAGCAGGTGGTCTCTAGCATGCCTCCCTATACTTGTATTGTATAGATGAAAGCATTGATCGCCTCAGAATTGCACATTCCGTTAAATTATTTAACGCCCCAAAGCGGACTGTCATAATTATCGACACTTCATCTTTATGAAGAATAGTTCATTATCGTCTCAGCGTCCATCGACCTTAGGGATTTCCGTAGCATGTTCCATCATTAATTCGCCATAAAATATTCTTTCTTTGAAATAACATGGAATCTGCACAGAGTTTTCTAACTGACAGTCGTTGCTATGGTAGCAAACGATGAAATTGTTTTATTAAATTATTTTCAAAATAAACAGCATGATTTCTACTATAATTGGTAGTAAATATAAGTTGGTATGCGATATACTGGACTGGTTAATGTTAACTGTCTGACTGATGAGTCTTTGCAGACGACATATTCCAGGGATTCTATCTGTGGACCCGCTAAATATTTTGAAAATAATTTGACTGAAAGTTGTTGGTGGCTAAGCCACCAACAGCTTTCAGTCAAAATGTTTCAAAATATTCAGCAAGTCAAGGGATTTAAAATTATTGTCTGGTGGCTTGCAGCAGCGAGACAGTTAATTTAGCTTCTGCAAGTGACTGAGCTACGATTATAACTATTTCTTCTGTACTACAGCCCTGGATATAGACTATTTCGTGAACTTAATTGATAACAAATAATTTATTAGATTATAAACGTAACCAAAACAGAAGAATCATTAATGCTTTCCATCCATCAATCCATCAGTCCATCATCCCTCTATACCAAAGACTAATCCTTTTTAACCTGTGGCCCAATTTATATTAAAACTTGACTGCTCTATAAACATAAATCTAATTGGTTAACAAATTTGGTGATCATCTTTAATTTTCCAGAAATTTCTAGGAAATCACTTAATAGATTTCAACCAAACCGGGATTATGATGTTAGTCCTCAGCACTGCTATATTCACGAAGAGGATTTATTCCCTAGAAGACGCCTAAAGAGGCCTTATGTCACAGTCGTGTAAATGCTGTATTCTGATTGGTCCGTTTTCTACCTTATAACAAGGCATAAGTTATGCGCTCTTCATGAAGACTGGCCCAGAGGCATTGATCTTTGATTTTTCTAGGATTACCATGAAAACATATTAAAGAACTGCTCCTCGTTCATTAACTGCTGGGCCGATTTTAACCAAATTTGTATCCTGTCATTGTTGATTATATACAGAAATCTGATTTGACCATTTTTTCCTGAATGTTTATAAAAAGTATAATTATTATATGGTTCATTTAATAATATAAATGAGCCATAGAATAATAATCATTTTTATAAACATTCAGGAAATCATTTAAAGGACTTTCTGTATTAACATCTTAGTGAATTTAACCCAAACTCGCCTGGAAGAATCCTATTGTAGTATGCGTCAGAACAACTGCAAAACTCTGATTGATAATTGCAATTTCTTGGTGGTCATCATGGAGTTTCCTAAAATTTCAGGAAAGCCTTTTAGCCCTTTACTGGTGATGCCGGTAAAAGTGGTCTTTAGGAATGTCCATTTGCAGGACAAGAGAAGAAAATTTTTTTGCGAGTGACTGATGACCAACTGTAACTAACTAACAAAGGAACATTACAGCTTATTGACCTGCTACCTGCCCGACCACCTGTCTAACGCAACTAACGACAGCTCTTTGTATGTAAACCAGCAGATGCAACACTCGCATTGTTCATGTTTGGAAGAATCTCTTATTGGCACTGTGACCTGTGTGTTTGACCATTTGACCCCAAATTTATGATAAATCTTCAGGAACCCACGGACAACCTTCCATTCAAGTCTGGTCAAGATCTCTCCAGTAGAATCAGAGTTATCTTGAGAAAGTTGTTTTTAGACACAGCTTTTTAAATATTCATCAAAGTAGTCGTTTTTAATCGGTGCGCCGTGGCCTTGACCTGTGACTTTCTGACCTTTTGATCCAAAATTGTTCACACTTCTTCGCGACCCCATGAACCAACTATGCACACAAGTCTGGTCAAGATCGCTTAAGTAGAACCAGAGTTATTTTGAGAACTCCTGTCTGAACAGTTTTCAAAATGTCCTTTTTAGCTTGACTTTAAGAAGCAAAGCAAGCTTAATTGTGATACCGTGCATATCGGCACTGACTTTGTTGTCATGGTGCTATTAAGCCAGGTATAGGAAATTCTGTGTGGAATTATATATTATTGATTTTAACCAGCATAAATTAGAATGTTCCTAATTATGACCAGCTGAAAATCATATGAAATCAAGCATGACGATTCTAGGAGTATAGTGGATAGAGGACAATAGCCCAATTAATAGCCAGAACAATTAAAGCGACCCAGCCTACAGTGTGGACATAATAAATCACAGTATTCCAAGACATGTATTTGCTGAACCTTTATATATAATAACATACTTATGAAAAAGCATGTTTATAATCTGATAACCATTTTCATTCTGAATTCCCATAAACATGATTTCAAGAGATTGGCATAAGAAACCTGCATATTATTTTGGAAATAATTTGACTGAAAGTTGTTGCTGCCTTAAGGATAAACAACTTTTGCTTTGATTGTTTTCAAAATAGTCATCAAGATTTTCTGAATTTGTCACAGTAAAATACAGTCAGCACATATACAGAATGAAAGTGGTTAATTATATTTATTTCATTGAATTGCATAAATCCCCCCCCCCCCACAGACCCCCCCCTTGCGGGTTGGTCTGTTGCTTTATTAACCACTATAAAAACATACTTACCATTCAATCACTATTTGCTAAATCAATTATCGGCATTTAGCTACCAGAATAAGATTTTTATGCTTGCATACACTCCTCCCCATGCCTATTCCTATAGATATGGACCCTCACCCAGGCTACTGGTTAGGTCCATCTCCAGTATATTAACTGATATAGACTGGCACCAGTCTGTACTCACTCCATAGTGACGCCTGTCACTAAGCACACTTGCGCATGCGCACTGGAGCCTAAATAGGAAACAGATTCACTTTTCTGAATTTAAGTGCCAAATATTATAGGCAAATTCTCAAATCAATTCCATGCGGGGTGGCTGAGACCGGGTCGTAGTGATTGAACGGTAAGTATGTTTTTATAGTGGTTAATAAAACAACAGACCAGCCCACAAGGGGTGTCTGTGGGGGTTTGTTATTACACCACAAAAACATCCATTACCGTTCAATCACTACTTGCTAAATCCATAGATTTGGTCAGTGCCCCACTTAAAACATTAGGTGGGAGGCGATTTGAGAATTAACAAACAAAGATAAAAATCAAACCAATCTTATTCAAATGTTAATAACATAACATAATAGTGCATTTAAATCAATCACACCGTGATTATCAAATAAGGAAAACTTGAACTTAGAGATAAATAAAAAAACAAAATAAACTCTCACCATTTCTTACAGATGAACAGTCTTAGCGAAAATGGCAAGATGTGCTTGGTAAATGGTCTTCGGCTATTTTGGTTAAAATCGTAATATTACGAAAGAAGGAGGCTGCTGCACTCTGATCTTTCAGATAAAAGGTTGTAAAATAGGATTCAGATTTCCATCCTGCAACCTGCATGACTTCATCTAAATACGAACCGGCAAAAAGCGCAAAAGAGGAAGCCATGCCTCTAACATTGTGAGCTTTAATATGGGAAAGATTAATTTGTTCCAGAGAAGCAATCTCGTAGCAAAGCTTAATTGTCTCCCAAATCCATCAGGATATCGTAAACTTTGAGACCGGCTTAGCTAACTCTTCCGCATAAGAAAACCATAAAAGGGACGGATCAAATCTTTTGAAATCAGTTCGCTGTTTGTACATTCTTAATGCCCTAACAGGACACCAGAGTTTGTTGGAAGGCAAAAAAGACGATAATGATTTTAAAATGATCGGACTAGCAGGAAACCGGTTAGACTGAGTTTTAGATAAAAAATCCCTTCTGGGATATAAAACTAAACCGTCTACTGAAACTATAAATCTCTCCCTTTCAGCAGAAAACGAAAGAATTTCTGAATGCCTTCTAGCAGAGGCCATTAATACTAATAGAGGAGAGGTTCAAAATGACAGCCTGCCAGCACTTGAAGAACCAAAGCCAAGTTCCATGAAAATAAAGGCTTAGCTATCGGAGTACAAATATAGCCTAGACCTCTAATAAAAACTATTAAAGGTCTTAGTGTCCTTGACATCGGCATACAGAAGGCAAGGAAGAGAAGATCTATATCACCTAATCAAATTAGCTGATAAATGTAAGGAATCAAAGAGATATGTTAAAAAGTCTAATACTTGGGGAATGGAAACAGAATCGGGCACAAGACCTTGGTCTGAACACCATTCTCCAAAATTTTAAGTCGACACTTGTAAACTCTGCAGGGTGATTCTCTTCTGGAAAAATCGATAATAACTGGAGATCTTGAAGAAACTTTATTCTCGTAGACTTTAGTTTCGATATTCTCCAAACACACAGACTGAAGATTTCTGGGTTTGGATGAAGACAAAGACCTCTTACTTGAGACAAGATCCTGGGAGAATGGAAGAAGACAAGGGAAGTCTACCAGGAGATCTAGAAGGTCTACAAACCAAATCCTATTTGGCCAAAAAGGAGCTATTAAAAGAATCTCGCAGATTTGTTCTTTGACCTTCTTCAACACTAACAGAATCAAAATCGTGGAGGGAACGTCACATCTTCACTCTCTTAGCTTGAAAAACCTCTGTGTGAAGACCTACCACTAGACCTTGAACTAGGTCTGTAAAAATAAGCCTGCCCCCCCCCCCCCCTCTCGTTCTAAAAGCAGGGGATTGACTAACCTTAGAAAAAACTAACATGAGGGGAAAGAACTGGGAGGGAGAGAGAGAGAGGGAGGGAGGGAGGGAGAGAGGGAGAGGTGGCGACTCATAAGTAATCATAGAAAATTCCTTAGAATTAACATCATTCACAAAGAAAAGCTAACATGTTAATGACAAAATTGTCAATCGGAAGGACCTGAGGAGACAAGAAAGAAGAATTAAAAGAAGAAAGAGCGGACACAAAAGAAGGAAGGTCTATAGAAAACTCGTCTTTAAAAGGAAGAGAAAGAGTCTAAGCAATCCACATGTGAGCCAGGGACCAGACATCCGAAGAGACCCTGACGGGACAAAATCTCCTCAGCCCTGACCGTCTTGGGAATTGAAGAATTAGAAGAAGGATTAGGAGATGGAGAAGAAAAATGATGAGAAGAGTCACCAGACGCCATAGAATCAACAGTTCAAATGGAAGGAGGAGAGCAAGGCCTCCTGGAAGCTTTAAGCTAAAACTGTAAAGAATCAGAAAAGGAATAAGATTGATCAGAAGGAATGTGATCAGATACAACATCCTGACCAGAGGACATGGAAAGTGATTCAGGCCACTAGCAGAAAACCTTGAAAGAATAGAGAAAAAAGCTGACATGAAAGAACGAACAAGGAACGAATCCCTAAGTACAGAAAACAAGAAAACCAGACCTTAATCAACAATTTGAAACTCAAGCTCAAAAGAGGGAATGACAGAAATAATCAGATCAAAGGAGGAAGAAGGAGGAGGAAGAGAGGAATTAAGAAGAATGGAAGATGAACAGGAAAGAACAGGACCAGAAGATCCCTGGAGAGGATTGATAGAAGATGACATACGGGAAAACCCCAGAGGAGGGAAAAAAGAGAAAACTGAAAGAGAGAGGAAGGAGAACATGACTAGAAGAAAACTTTAGAAGGAGAAGGGGCAGAGGATGAAGGAAGAGACCTATAATTATCTTTAATTATTTATATTTAAAGACTTAGAACCAATATTATCATCTTGTAAAGACGGATGTCATTCAGTTTGATATGCCAATAAAAGGAATGATTGATAGATTGATAATTAATCTCCGGGAACAGCTCGAATGTTAAATACACAAAACACTGATACTTGATTATGATGAAAACACTACAGGTTGAATCACGAAACAAAATGCTGAAGACATAGGCGATATAAAGTCAAAGCGAAATGACTCACCAAAACCATGACTGTGACAACGCAGAAGAAAAAACTTGGCTTTTATTCCTTCTTCCTTCACCATTTTTGTCTTATTTCTCTATTCTCAGCGTCTTCTTGCTCTTGTAGTCATTAATCTTAGAGCCGTTCTCTTCCCTATGAATCCACTACTGAATCTTTTCCTTTCAATGCCTGTCAGAATTAGACTAAGAATTACGCTAGAAACAGGGATTTTCTTCGACAAATTAACTCCCTTTGGTTAAAATAAATATGTCAACCTGCCGACATAAGAGGAAAAAAGAGCGCAAAAAAGGCTGAACGGCCCGAAGACAACTGGCTATCTAAAGTTGGATGAAATTAAAAATTATGTATCTAGCGATAATGCGTAGAATACCGACTGACTTATCGGCTGCAACAAAAAACCCATCCGGCAACCGGTTGGAAGAGTCTTTAATTACGTTGAATTGTTTCACTGATAAAAGAATAAATGCTGAATATCTACAATTCCAAGAGAGACTTCAAGACTGGCAATGTCTCGGAATTAATATTTTCAGCGATTAAACATTCCGATTTTAAAAGCACTTACTGAAATAAGACTAACTCTTAGGCAAGATGATGACTAGATCCTAGGAAAGACAAACTTGGAATCTCAGTAAGAGCTATCACCGGAAATCCAAAAAGGAAAAAAGAACCGGAAGTTAATCATAGAACACCAAGAAAACCGGTAATAACCCTATCCCCGGATGTACGAATCCGGAAGTGGAAAAATAGGAAACAGAAATGCACAAACCGGAAGAAGACAACCGGAAACTGAACCCGGATGTACAGTAAAATACAGAATAAGCATAGGAACCGGAAATACGCAAACCGGAAGTCAGACCCCTGTCCTGAGGACCTGAATCCACTACAACTGATCTAAGACTTTGACATTGGCATATATGTTAAAGACGGGGGCTTCCACCGCCGCAACCACTGCTTGAAGGTCACGCCTTTTCTTCTTATTTACAACCTCAAGACTCACGTGGGTTTGACCCGGTGACCTGCTCGAGATCACCTTCGAGAGCTTATTTGCTCTAATTATTTGCTCTTTGTTCTTTATTCATCCACTAGACCGGAAGTTATGTCCTAACCGGAAGCGGAAGTCGGAAGAGTTTATTAGTCATAGCGATAACGGTCGGAACGGAAGTAAGAACCGGATCTTGAAGACCAGGATGTCCTGCAAAACCAGAAGTCATACCGGAAACGGTCGGAACGAACGTAGCACCGGAAAACGGAAGTAAACCCGAGTCCCGAGGACCCGAATCCACCACAACGGAACCGGAAGAACTAGCAAAACTAGATTGTGGACTATGGCTATAGGCGATCCATGAAGAATCTTGACGACCGGTATGACCAAAATTTTGGCATTAGCATAGTGCTTTTGGACGGGGTCTTCTGCCGCCGTCACCACTGCTTGAGGTTATGCCTATCACCCTCGAGACTAATGTGGGTTTGACCCGTTGACCTTCTACGAGATCACCTTCGAGAGCTTTGTCGCTCTAGACCTTTAATAATAATAATAATACAGCATTTGTAAAGCGCCATGTGTCAATGTCAATTTTCAAAGGCGCTTGTGAAGAGATGTGTTTTTAATTTTTGTTTGAAATCATTAATTGATTGGATGGATTTGATGTGGACAGGTAGCTGGTTCCATAGTCTCGGAGCCACAACACTGAAGGCTCTGTCCCCACAGGAGCGTAAATTCGATCGCGGAATTTGGAGCAATAGCTTATCCACAGAACGAAGTCTGCGACATGGATCATATGTCAAGAGAAGTTCCTGCAAATAGTCAGGAGCGTTGTTGTTTAGACATTTCCAAGTCAAGAGCAGAATCTTGAACTCAATCCGTTTCCGGATGGGGAGCCAATGAAGATCTTTCAAAATTGGTGTTATGTGATGACGCTTTTCGACCTTGACTACCAGACGAGCCGCAGCATTTTGCACATATTGCAGTTTATCAAGGGATTTTTCGGTGATGCCATATAAGAGACTGTTTCCATTGTCCAATCGTGATGTGATAAACGCGTGAACAAGTGTCTCTGTGGTCTGATATGTCAGCACATTTCTGATGGAATTAATGTTACGCAAATGGTAAGTCGCAGATTTGCACACAGAGCTTACATGTGCATCCATATTCATAGCCTGGTCTAGATACACACCCAAGTTCCTAGCGGATGTAGTTGCCGGGATCACGCTGTCAACTAACTGAACTTCCGTAGTGCCGATTTCTTTAGGAGACCTGATTTCTTGCATAGACGTTAGAGGAATCGGTTTTCCCCATATGCGGGAACGCCCGCTAGCCCTCGGGCTATTGTCCGAATCAGAAGAAACTTCCTGTTTCTTGGCCTCCATGATGGCAGAAGAAATTCTTTCGTCTAAAGATTTTAGTCAAGACTACAGCGAAGGATTCAAATCTTGCCAATAAAGCTAAAAATGCCTTCCGAATTCGCCAAAGAGGCCGCCCCCCCCCCCCCCCCCCCCTCCATTGCTGCTCGATTAAACATATTAGAATATTGCAAAAGACACAGCTTTTATCTTACTAGCAACGGAGGTAGGGGAAAGACGACCAGAGGGCAGCGCTGTAAGGATGAATAATCCTTATAGAAAACTTAGATACGAACGCAGACCACCCTATGCAAAACCCGCACACTTAAAACAGACATCTCCTCCATACTCCACAGAGTGAACTCGTTCACAGATTGAGGACGTGCACTTGATTTATCGGTCGTTAAAACAGACTCTTAAAAACGAAAGAAGGTAACATTTATATACATAGTTATAAAGTTCAATATAATCACGAAATACTTCCAAAAACATAATTTTGGGAGGATAGACTTCATAGTAGGCATATCTTAGCGTGAGGAAGTCCTTCAACAGTAAGCTGACACAGCGCAAAGCTATAAAAACTTTCTGATAATATTTGTGCAGTTGTTCTGCTTGCAAAATAATTGAAAAGTGAATCTGTTTCCTATTTGGGCTCCAGTGCGCATGCGCAAGCGTGCTTAGTGACAAGCGTCGCTATGGAGTGAGTACAGACTGGTGCCAGTCTACATCAGTTAACATACTCGAGATGGACATAACCAGTAGTCTGGTCGAGGGTCCATATTTATAGGAATAGGCATGGGGAGGAGTGTATGCAAGCAAAAAAATCTTATTCTGATAGCTAAATGCAGATAATTGATTTAGCAAGTAGTCATTGAAGGGTAATGGATGTTTTTGTGGTGTTATGACTATACTAAAAACTTGATTCTTTAAACAAATTATTAATGATTTTAGACATGTTCTGAATTTATTTCGAACATGTCTCTTGACTACCTGTTTGTTGACTTTAACAACCACTAGCTATAAAATGTAAATGAATTTGTGTATTTGGGAGATGGAATGAGTGAGAGAAACAGGGAGAGACAGCTAGAGCTAGAGAGATAGAATTAGCTAGAGAGATAGATTTATAGACGGAGATTGATTAGAGACAGTATTATAGAGATAGATATAGAGATTCATAGAATTAGAGATAGATTTCTATAGATAGATAATTAGTGTTTGTAACGTTTAATATCACCAGTATATCACTTGACGTAAAGTTTAGAATTATTAAAAGTTTAATATCAGTAATATTTGAAGAACGATCTGGCTTATTGTTTACTAAAGTGTCCACCCGTCGTCTCATCCTGAACTGTAGTAGAGCTATTTCCACCCAGCTAATCCCCCATATTCTGCCCTGTAACAAGGTAATCGTCCTCCAATTTGCGTTTAGCTCAACTTTTGTGTTTATATCTCAAGTTTGGTTCATGCTTCCGTATAATGACATGGCATCTCACAATATCCTTGGGTTCAAAAGGTCAAGGTTACTGTGACATTGGTAAAAATCTTCAACATTAATTGTTTCCATTTAGCTCAACTTTTCTGTTTATATCTCAGGCTTGGTTAATCATACTGGACCCAAACTTGGACACATGCTTCCTTTTAAGGGACCACAATGACGGTGACGTGAAACGGTCAAGGTCACTGTGACCTTGGTTTTTAGCTCACCTGGCCTGAAAGGCCAAGTGAGCTTATGCCATGGCGACCGTCCGTTGTCTGTCCATCCATCAACTTTTCCTTTAAACAACTTCTTCTCAAGAACCGCTGGACTGATTTCAATTATATTTGACAGGAAGCCTCCCTATGGCCTAGGGATCCAAGTTTGTTCAAATGGCGCCAATCGGCCAATTTGGCCGGCGGCCATCTTGGATTTTGGCCGATTTTAGGAAATGTCTTTAAAAATCTTCTCCAAACCACTTGAGGAATCGATTTTTTTATTTGATGGATTTTGAGGCCGAAATTGCTTATATATGATTTTGGGTATTCTGAGCTCAAATTTGCCATTTTCGAAACTGTCGGATAAACAGTCTGGTGGCCATCTTGGATTATTTTCCGGCCAAAGGCGCCCATACTAAAGCAATGGGAAATTTTAAATGTCTTCTTCTGGAGAACTGCTAGGCCGATTTTGATTATATTTGGCAGGAAGCATCCTTAGGGCATAGGGATCCATGTTTGTTCAAATGAAGGCATTTTGGATTTTGGCCGATTTTAGGAAATGTCTTTAAAAATGTTCTTCTCCGAAATTGTTTGGGGAATCGATTCAAAACTTATGAAACCTCATCTAGGGAAAGACGTAAGCCAAGTTTGCTGAAGACGACTTGATTGACAGAATGGTTCAGCGGCCTTCTTGGATGACATATTTTTCTCCAAAACAACTTGTTCTCCGGAACCGGGTAAGGGATCAGGCCGAAATTTGGGAGATATGATTAGGGACTAAGGGCCATTAAAGTTTGTTCACGGGAAGTTGCTCCGTCAAAAAACATGGCCGCCGTGGGCCAATCAAAATGTAGCCTGTTTGGTGCCCATGTTGGATTTTTTTATTTGATGAATTTTGAGGCCAAAATTGGTTATATATATGTTTTTGGGTATTCTGAGCTTAAATTTGCAATTTTTGAAATTGTCGGTTAATCAGTTTGATGGCCATCTTGGATAATTTGCTCGTCAAAAGCTCCCATGCTAAAGCAATGGGAAATTTAAAATGTCTTCTCGAGAACTACTAGGCCGATTTCAATTATGTTTGGCAGTAAGCATCCTTAGGGCATAGGGTTCCAAGTTTGTTCAATTGAACCCGATCGGCCAATTTGCCCAGCGGACAATTAGAATTTTGGCCAATTTTAGGAAATGTCTTTAAAAATCTTCTCCGAAACCGCTTGGGGAAATCTTCATCTAGGCCAAGAGGTAAGCCAAGTTTCTTCAAGAGGACTTGATTGACCAAATGGTTCGGCGACCATCTTGGATGACCTAGTTTACCCGAAAACGATTCCTCCACAACCGCTGAATGGATCAGGCTGAAATATGGGCGGTATGATTAAGGACTAAGGGCCATTAAAGTTTGTTCAAGTGAAGTTAATCCATCAAAAAAACCCTGGGCGCCGTGGGCCAATCAAAATGTAGTGTGTTTGGCGGCCATATTTCACTTGCAAAAATGTCCATAAACACATTTAAACGACTACTAAATCACCCACCAACAATTTTGACAAAAATTTATAGTGCTCCAGTTGAGCGACACAGGCCCCTTGGGCCTCTTGTTTTTCAACGTTTTTTATTTCCATTTAGATCAACTTTTGAGTTTCTATATCTCATGTTGGTTAATAATACCGGACCCAAACTTGGTCACATGCTTCCTTATAATGACACAGCATCACACAATGTGGTTGGGGTCAAAAGGTCAAGGTTACTGTGACCGTGCTAAAAACTATTGGCTCAACTTAGCAATTCATATTTCAATTTTGGTTAATCATACTGGACCCAAGCTTGGACACCTACTTCCTTATACTTGGAGGGCATCATACAATGATGTTGGCATCATACAATGATGTTGGGTCAAAATGGCAAAGGTCAAGGTTATTATGACATTGGTAAAAAATCGGGTCTTGGTCAACATTAATATCTTGTGTTTGCCTCAACTTAGCAGTTCATATCGCATGTTTGCTTAATCTTCCTGGACCCAAACCTGTACACATACTTCTGTATAATAGGAGGGCACAACACAATGCCCTTTGGGCAAAAAAGTCAAAGGGATATTGGTAAATGACTATTTTCAGCATTAACATTTTGCAGTTAGCTCAACTTAGTAGTTCAGATATCTCATGTTGTGTTAATCATGCTGCACCCAAACTTGGACACTTGCTAATGAGAGGATATGAGACAATTACTTTGGGGGTCAAAAGGACAATGCTCATTGTCATTGATTAATATATTTATAAGCTGTCTATATTTATTTTATGTTTGAGGTCAAGCATCATAGTTCATTGCAGTCATAAAGTCAAGCTTCATGGTTGCATTGCACCCACATTCTGGTTTTAATCTGGTCGCTGTGGCCTTCAGCTTTTATCATTTGACCCCAGATTTACCATACATCTTAAGACCCCACGGGCTACGGGCCACGGGCAACCTTTCGTCCAAGTTTGATTACCATGTACCAAAAACTCTTGAAACTACAGCCCAGAATAAGCATTTGTGATGGACTGACTGACTCACTAACTAACTAACTAACTAAGGGACATGCTGGTTTATCGAGTTTCTACGCACAACTAAAAACTACTCATTAACCATTGTTGGACCAACTTCATCCAAGCTTGAAGGAGCCTAGTCATATGGTTTCAGAAATTCTAGATAGACATTTGATTGGTTCATATCTTTGGCGGACATCATGTATTCTTAAATTTATAAGAAATCATTTATAAGGCTACTTTGCCGCATGCAGGAAGAGAAAAGGCCTATGGCATAGCCTGTCTTTCCAACAGAGGTTTCATATCCTGCTAACTTTTAACCGTTTAATCTTCAAATTTGTGCAAGAAAATTCCAAATTTCTCATAGACTGGGGGCTGTTTCTGCCATTAGCAGACCAAAGGATTATTATAAAAAATTTACCAATGGAATGACTGGTGCGGTTATTGAACCTGTTATTCTGGTCGTTAATTTTTTTTTTAAGTTCTCTCATTCTGGAACTGGGCACGTCTCATGACCACTGCATGCAGAAGCCATTTTTCACCAGCTTGAGAGTTAGCCATTTAATGATCAAGCCAGCCAAAACCGGCCATTGTAGTTGTGTTGAATGCCCATTTGCAGGCCAAGGGAGGACAAATTTTAAAAATTTATCACAGGAATTACTGGCTCAATAACCGAGCCAGTCATTCCAGTGGTAAATCTTCAAAATAGTCCTCTCTTGGCCTGCAAATGAGCATTCAATAAAAAAATATTTCAATTTTCTTTACCAGATTTGACCATTAAAGGGTTAAATGTTTAAGAATCTTGTTAGTGTTCAAATGCTTTGTTCCAAAGCGAGCGACACACACCATTGTTCCTCCTGTTCAGCAACCATTCATCTCATATAATCCCCTCAAAAGTGTCACAACATATTCTGACAAAATACAATATTTCATGATTTGCTGGGCGCCAAATATGATTTTTCACTGAAATGTTTTTAGTGGTGAAACACGTTCTCAAGGCCACATCTCTAATGAATAAAGCATGATAATGACACCGTTCTCAGCGCTCAGTGAGTCTCACAACCATTTAACACTTTAACCCTTGATATTGGTCAGGAAAAATTTTACGACTGGAATGACTGGCTTGATTATCGATAACCGAGCCAGTCATTCCAGTGGTAAGTTTTCAAAAATAGTCTTCTCTTGGCCTGCAAATGGACATTCAATAATCAAATACGTTAATTTTTTTACCAAATTTAGGCATTAAACGTTTAATGGTAACAATTTCTCAAGAAAATTAAAATTTAAATGAATAGTTCTCAAGCCAGCAAAATCCGGCCTCTGCAGATATTTTGGGAAATGAACATTTGCAGGGAAATTGAAGACTACTTTTGAAAATTTACCACTAGAATGAGTGAAGCGATGCTACCTAGACTGAGTCATTCCATTGAGAAATTGTTATAAATAGTCTTTCTTCTGTTGGCCTACAAATGGACATTCCTCAAGACCAC
Organism: Chaetoderma sp. LZ-2023a; assembly: GCA_034401795.1. NCBI lineage: Eukaryota > Metazoa > Mollusca > Caudofoveata > Chaetodermatida > Chaetodermatidae > Chaetoderma > Chaetoderma sp. LZ-2023a. Next base: position 29,827,910 of record CM067368.1, read on the forward strand.
TACAGAATCTGCGCACCAGCCAGCTTGTTAAGTTGGCATTAGCTGGCAGTTAATATTTCAATTTGAATGAATCGTATAATATTCAGCCACTGCGTTTTGTCATCTTTCGAACTATTTATTCCAAATTTGGTCAAAATATTTCCCTACGGGTCAAATTTAGAATAAATCTCTTTTGTGATAATAAAGTTTATTATTAGTATTAATGTATTTGATCAGATTGATTCATTGAACTAAGAAAGATAATATTTGGTGTGACGTTTTGTCGTATTTAGAGTTGTTGACTTCTTTCTATAATGAAGGAATCCAGTTTTAGTTATGCCAGCAACAGCACTCATTCAAATTAGTTTCAAAATATTCAACTGCATGGTTATTAAATAGTAGACATACAATTTGTACAACCTGGCGGACTATTAAGCATTTAAGATGGACTAAATCGAGTCATTCATGATGTAATTGATTATGACGTCATCCTACACATCACATAGTTGTTTATGACATCATATTATTGAATTAATTATTATTGAATTAATTTGTGGATGGACACTTTTTGACAGAGCCTAAGGTGCCCATATAAGATCTGAGTGGTGCCAGTTACTATTGAAGAATGTATTGTTTCCCTCTGAAAGCAATGAAAGGATGCAATATGTCACTCAATTTTGTATCTAATATCATAATTAATTACGTCACTAGTTGACGTCACAGTTAAAAGTGCATCGCTCCATTATGAAACATGAAATGTCTGTCACAAAAGCGTACAAATTGTATATCTTTGGTGAATTTATAATGTAATAAAGGTTCTTTTGAATACTTTGAAACTAATTTGACTGGGAGCTGTTGTTGCCATATGCAGCAACAGTTCTCAGTCAAATTAGTTTCAAAATATTCAACAGCATACCTGTCTAGTTACATTGAAATTTAGATTCTGGGAATTCAGGTTTCAAAGTTTCAAATTGATAACCAACACGTGTAAAAATGTGGACAGGGCCTAAGCTAGCAATGGACAGGGCGGACTAGAAATGGACGGGGCCTATCTATGAATGCATGAATTATAGCTAGAAATGGAGTGGGCGTAGCTAGAAATAGGTGGGACATAGCTAGAAATGGATGGGGCATAGTTAGAAATGATGGGACCTAGCTTGAAATGGATGGGGCATAGCTAGAAATGGACGGGCATTAGCTAGAAATGGAGGGGGCAAAGCTAGAAACGGGGGGTGGGTCATAGAGAGAAATTGATGGACATATCTAGAAATGGATGGGACATAACTTGAAATGAACAGGGGATAGCTAGAAATGGATGCCTCTATTGTATAAAATTTAGCTTTCAGGTCAAATGGATTCACAAATATTAAGTTGTACATATATTATAAAAATCATTTTATGCAGTTAGAAATAAAAGGGTTAGAAAATGATTTTGACATGCATTAATTACTTTTTACTTTTTAATTTAAAATTTTAAAAACAAAAACAAATAAAGTAATTCATTAACCATAAGATGTCTGACGTTTCTGATTCGTCAATTTAATTTCATTTATTATGATAACTGACATTCATTTGAAAAGCAATGTTGCTGTAAACTGTGGCTGTCTATGACAACAAAGACAGCAACAGCTTTCAGCAACATTGCTTTCAAAATTTACACTATACATTAATCTACTCACTCTAGCACTTAGCCTTTTAACATCAGTGTGATAAAGTTTTGGTGGACAAGTTGACTAGTCAGAACCAGCAATGTGCTGACAATGAAAACGGTGCCAATTTATAATAATGACTCAAGCTATGCAGCCGTGAGCCAACACATCAGACAACAGTTACAAGTGTCGTAGGAATGAATTGTTCTCGTCCTGCGCGTGGCTGCTGGCAGCTCGCCGAAACTACTATCCACTGTCATTTCTGCGCCAGACATCTATTGAACCATTTTGTAGTAATGGACTACAGGGAGCTTTTCGAGGCGATATCCTCACTGATAGATAGATAGAGAGATAGATACAGCATTTTCTTATTAAAGTTCATTGCTCGTGTTTCGTAGCATCGGGCATAGACGCATTTTTCCTATCTCCGTTTGTGACTGGCAGTTGTCTGCGGGGACTCACTCAAACGTATGTTGTTTCTCCGTTCTAAGGGATCTGTAACTGTCCTGAGCAGCTGAGATGAATGACAGGAATTTGTACGAGCAATGAGTCAATGATGTCATTGTGTGCGTCTGTTATTATTGTGGCTGCGTGTATACATAGCGTAAGCTGAGAGAATTTGTCTAAATTCTCTTATTCGATGCGGATCACGGATCAATTAAGGTAATGACTTAAGAAATTAAGATGTTTATTTAAGTATTTGCTTATTCTCTGTGTTATGTACATATATGCATTTTAGTAATGTGTATTGTGTATTTGATACGTCTCATCCTTGAATTCTCAGGATGCCAATCCGTCTTGAGAATACCAGTATATAAAATCTGTCAACTATTCTGAATACACTGACTGAAAATTAGGCAGCAATAATGTTCAGTCAAATAATTTTGAAAATTATTTAGCTGGCTGTTGCATAAAGATTAATGATTAGCAACTTAATATTATCTACAGTCAAACATAGAGCAATAATGTGGCCGTTCTGTACATTGTCCTTTAACTTTATGTCTTAAAAACCTTTAAACCTCATATCAGCCAATAATGGCTTCTGCAGTAGTCTTGAGAAATGTCCATTTGCAAACATAACGATATCCGAGCCAGTCATTCCAAATATCTCTATTTGCAAGCTAAAAGAGGACTAAATCTATCATGTTTGAGATTTTGTCACAATTATCAGCTTGATCGTAATTGGTCATATCTTCTAAATGTGCATAGTAAAATGTGTATAATCCAAGAAAAATACACACGATCTGATACCTGCACGATGAAATTAGACTACCCACCAAAGGCACCGATTCATACCTTTTTGCTATGTTTTACCAATGCACTTAATGGCAATGTGACTTAGATATTTTGCCTTTTGACCTCAAAGCAATCCTAAGCTATCACGATACAAAGGAGTGTGCCAGCTCTACAATGTATGCATGAATCTACCTCAATTTCGTTATAGCGTCCGAAATGTGTATTCCTTGATACAAAACTGTTTTTTCAATGTTAAGTTTTTAGGCTTCGCAAATCTTATCATGTTATATTTCAGGATTGCTTAACCCTATTGGAACACAACTTTGGTACATGGTTGCTTATACCAAGAGGATACAGGATGGTGACATGGAGGTCACCAGGTCAACCATTCTAACATTGCTATTTGACCTCTGCTTTTTCAACCTTAAGAATTTCAATTCTGCATATCAATTATATTTCAGGATTGGTTAATCCTATTGGAACTAAAATTGAATACATGGCTACCTATAATGTTTGGAAGCAGCATAACAACATAGAGGTCACAAGGTCAAATGTCAATGCCACTGTGACATACAGGAGACAGAGATGTTTAATTCCATGGAATTCTTGTTTACCTGAAGCTAACACTTTACTAGCCATGCACCCACAATATGAATGGATGTGCAAAGTACATTACGTCAAGCTTCTTGCATTTAGAATATATGGTGCAGTGTAACCCTTACCACTCTGATGTAAATATTCTGTCTTTTACGATGGCAATAGCAAAAATACTGGTGTAAATTTTTCAACAATTTCGGTGGACGATGTTGCTATCTACGACAGCACCATCATCCACCAAATTTGTTGAAAAATTAACACTAGTTCATTTTTAGCTCGCCTGGTCTGAAAAGGCCAAGTCAGCTTATGCTCTGGTGACTGCCCATCATCCGTCCGTCCGTCCGTCCATCCGTCATCCCTCAACTTTGGCTTTAAAACGCTACTCCTCCTTAACCAATAGGTGAATCTTTTTATTAAAAATTTACCGGAAATTGTCAAATTGCTTGTTCTCTTTAGAATTTTGACTGATTTCAACCAAATTGGGCTGAAAGAATCCTATGCTCATATTTTGAGTGAAAATCCTAGATTTTATTAAAAATTTACCGGAAACTCAAATTGCTTCTTCTAATTACCCGGTTGACCGATTTCAATCAAATTTGCCTGAAAGGATCCTATGGTCATAGGTTATAGAACTTGCATTCAGAATTTTGATTCGTAAATATTTTGGGTGAAAAACTGAGGTTTTATTAAAAATTTACCGGAAATTGTCAAATTGCTTCTTCTTACCATTTTGACTGATTTCAACCAAATTGGGCTGAAAGAATCCTATGGTCATAGGCTCTAGAATTTCCAGTCAGAATTTTGTTGCGTATATATTTTGAGTGAAAATCCTAGATTTTATTAAAAATTTACCGGAAATTGTCAAATTACTTCTTACCATTTTGACCAATTCTAACCAAATTGGGCTGACAGAATCCTATGGTGATAGGCTCTAGAACTTCCATTCAGAATTTTGCTGCGTATATATTTTGAGTGAAAATCCTAGATTTTATTAAAAATTTACCGGAAATTGTCAAATTACTTCTTACCATTTTGACCAATTTTAACCAAATTGGGCTGACAGAATCCTATGGTGATAGGCTCTAGAACTTCCATTCAGAATTTTGTTGCGTAAATATTTTGTGTCAAAATCCTAGATTTTATTAAAAATGTACCAGAAATTGTAAAATCTCTACTTCTCCTTAGCATTTTGACAGATTTCAAACAAATTGGACTGAAAGGATTCTATTGTGATAGGCTCTAGAACTTCCATTCAGAATTTTGATTCATCAATTTTTGCATACTAATGGGTTCTATGGTGGTAGACTCGAGAAATTCTCTTCAGAATTTTGATTGATCAATTTTTGGGGGTGAAAATTTTAGATTTTATGAAAAATTCACCAGAAATTGTCAAAACGCTGCTTCTCCTTAGTTGTTTAACATATTTCAAACACATTTGGCTAGAGTGACCCTATCAAGATAGAATAGAATTTCTATTCAGAATTTTGATTGCTCAATTCTTTGGGTGACCATCTTGGATTTTCCGAAAATTATCTATCATATCTATTTAAATGCAAATTGTTTAAAAGCTAATGGTCCAGGTGAATGCCACAGGCCCTTGGGCCTCTTGTTTAACTTAATTTGAAAATTTTAAGCTTGGACATCAGAGTGGTAAGGGTTAACAGACGGACAGCACTAACCGCAGTACTCATGCCAGCCTTCCTGCACAGCGTGGGTAATTAATGCATGATAATGGAGGATTCCAGGTTATCCATCAATCATATGACATCATAATCAACTATGTGACATGTAGGATGATGTCATAATCAATGGACCTTTCCAATTTTAATTATGCCCCACTCATCTCTAGCTAAGCTCCACTCACGCTTCTCGTGTGTTGGGATTAATCGATCCCTGGACTCCCTGACTATCAATTTCCAGAAAACTATACAGGTCAGCTGTTGTATATTTTAATACTATTATGCAGCAACAGCGCCCAATCAAATTAGCTTCAAAATATTAAGCAGCATGTTTATTAAATAGTAAATACATTCAATTTGTACAACAATGCTTCAGTCCGTCATCAATTATGTATTCGTGACAAACTTATATACGTCATTCATGACATTGTCATCCTACACATCATGCAGTTGATTATGATGTCATGTGATTGATGGATAAACTAGAAAGGCCTTTTATGTTATCGATGATGTATTTAAGTTTGTAGCGAATGCATAAATGATGACAGACTGTTGTACGAATTGTATGTCTTCACTATTTAATAAACATGCTGGTAGGCAGCAACAGCACCCAGTCAAATTAGTTTCAAAATATTCACCAGCTTACCTGTATAGTTTTGTGGAAATTGATAGTCTGGAAGTTCAGAGATCGATCGATCGATCGATCCCAACATGGGGGAAGTGTTGGTGGAGCTTAGTTAAAGATGGGTGTGACATAGCTAAAACTGGATTCCCCTATTAATGCATGATGGGTAATTAATTAATGCTGTTGACCTGTTAATTGTCCAGACTGGTCAAGAAAAGTAACAGTTTTGCTTCGTCAATGTTCATTTGCAGTCCAAAAGAAAACTATTTTTGAAAATTTACCACTCGAATAACTGGCTCAGTTACCGAGCCAGTTATTCCAGTGGTAAATGTTTTTTTAACGGCCTCTTGGCCTGCAATTCGAACAGTGGTCAAGACCATTGTAGAGACCAGTTCTGGCCGGCTTGATGATTGCAATGTTAAAAATACATGTACATCATATATACATTCCAACTCTGTAGTCAATTAGTGTGCTAAAGAAATCAGCAGCCTTTTGTGTCCAAGAAATTGTGGTTTATCAGGATGGATACATTATAGGCAGCTCAGAAATAGCCTTTTGTGTCCAAGAAATTGTGGTTTATCAGGATGGATACATTATAGGCAGCTCAGAAATAGCCTTTTGTGTCCAAGAAATTGTGGTTTATCAGGATGGATACATTATAGGCAGCTCAGAAATAGCCTTCTGTGTCCAAGAAATTGTCGTTTATCAGGATGGATACATTATAGGCAGCTCAGAAATAGCCTTCTGTGTCCAAGAAATTGTGGTTTATCAGGATGGATACATTATAGGCAGCTCAGAAATAGCCTTCTGTGTCCAAGAAATTGTGGTTTATCAGGATGGATACATTATAGGCAGCTCAGAAATAAGTTAACACGCTTCCAAAAACATAAAGTTGTTAGTTAGTGAAATTTTGAACACAATGTAATAAATGTTCTGTTGACTATTTTGAATGTATCTGGATTGGAAATCAATTTTATTTTGTGTTGGAAACATTAACAGTTATCTCTGAGCTGTACTGTAGCTCTATTGAGCTGTCTTAAGGTACTTTTACTTGCCCCTAAAGGAATATGGGTAACTTGGATTAAACCATTGACCTTTAACAGCCACTGCTGTCCAATCCACAAAGCTGACCTTTGCAATGATCTTGAGCAATGTCCATTTGCAGAGTATTTTTTAATATTTGCTTACTGGAATGACTGACTCGATAATCGAGGCAGTCATTCCAGTGGTAAATTCTCAAGAAATACTTTTCTCTTGGCTTGTAAATTGACTTTTACTAAGCAAAAATTAAAATTTTCTTGAGTAATCTTTACCATTAAACAGGTTAACCCTTTAACACTCATATCAGCTAAAAATGGCTTCAGTAGTGGTCTCGAGAAATGTCCATTTGCAGACCAAGAGAAGACTATTTTTGAAACTGGAATGACTGGCTCGGTAACAGAGCCAGTCATTCCAGTGGTACATTTTCAGAAATAGTCTTCTCTTGATCTGTAAATGGGCATTATCTATGATAAAATTTTTCGAACAAATTCAAAGGTTAACCATAACATTTGTGTGGCGGAAGGTCGTCATATAGCATCCCTGTAATCACTGAAGCTCTATCTCCGTTGCTGAACAAGCGTAGCGGATCACTGATTTTTGGAAGAGAAGAAGGAATGGTAATCTGTTTTACTTAGTGAATAATTTATTTAAATGGGGTAAAATGACTTGGTGAGGACGGGTTGGTGGTGGTGAGGATCGTATAATCCTGAAAGTCAAAGGTTGACAAATTCTGTAAGATCTCTAGTTTGTAAAGAAAACAGGATAATGTTTATTTCGAACAGAAATGTTATCGCTAAAAGATGTTTCTATGTTGCTGATCACCGCATGACGCTTGTTTTCTAAGGGAATATTTCACATGTCCATTTTGGTGCCACTGAAATCTGCTGTTGCCTTTATTTTGAATTAATAATCCTAATAATTCTTAGTGTTAATCCGTTAACCCTTTAACACTCGTAACTGAGCCAGTCATTCCAGTGGTAAGTTTTCAAAAATAGTCTTCTCTTGGTCTGCAAATGAACATTTTCTATGACAAAATTTAAATTTTATTGAATAAATTTGAGGGTTAAAGGGTTAAGGATAAAGAATTTTCAAGAAAATTTAAATTTGTGCTGAGTGAATGTCCATTTGCATGACAAGAGACAACTATTCTTGAAAATTTACAAGTGGAATGACTCAGTTGAAAATTTCAAAATAGTCTTCGCTTAGCCTGCAATGATGGACATGCTTCAAAACCCCTGTAAAAAGACTGTAGTTAATTTTTAACCCAGTGTTGCTGAAAACTCTTGTTCTCTTAGATAAACGCCAGTGTCCAGTTGTCATGCTAATTACACAAACTGAATCTAAGCTATCAGAGGTTGATGATGCTCCGCTCTGAGCCACAACGTATTCATTTCATATCTCACAAGAACAGATGGACACAGGCATTTGCCATGCGTTCACCCCTTCCCCCTCCGGGACTGAGAATAATCCAATAATAGGAACTGAGAATTAAACATTAAGCCTGAAATTCCCTCGATCTTTATAATGTCTCTATCTTTACACTAATGTACTTTTACAGCCGAGTGTACATATTGATTTATTATCCACCCACATTTTGAAAGAACGGATAGGGTATTGCAATCATCGTTATCCATTCCTCTGTCCATCCATCTATCTGTCTGTTTACCAATCAATCCATCCATCTGAATGAAGAATGGCAAAGTTGATGAAAGTGTGGGTATTTGCAATGACGTGCCCTTGACTGCACATTCTGGTTATATAATGTTTTGTATCTAAATTTTATGATCAGAACTCTTATGAATAAATAATTCTTGTTCCAAATATTCAGATAGATTGTAATAGTCATGTACTTGTATTTAATTACGCTCGCCACATAAGTGAAATAGGATATTGTGATATAGTGTGATCGGGTCTGTCTGTCTGTCCATCCATCTCTGTGTCTGTCTGTCTGTGTGTGTCTCTAGCTCTCTGTCTGTCTGTCTGTCTGTGTCTGTCTGTCTGTATGTCAGCCTGCCTGCCTGCCTCTGTCTTGGTGTGTGTGGGTGTGGGTGTGTGTGTGTGTCTCTCTCTCTCTCTCTCTCTCTCTCTCTCTCTCTCTCTCTCTCTCTCTCTTCTCTCTCTCTCTCTCTCTCTCTCTCTCTCTGTCTGTCTGTCTGTCTGTCTGTCTGTCTGTCTGTCTGTCTGTCTGTCTGTCTGTCTGTCTGTCTGTCTGTCTGTCTGTCTGTCTGTCTGTCTGTCTGTCTGTCTGTCTGTCTGTCTGTCTGTCTGTCTGTCTGTCTGTCTGTCTGTCTGTCTGTCTGTCTGTCTGTCTGTCTGTCTGTCTGTCTGTCTGTCTGTCTGTCTGTCTGTCTGTCTGTCTGTCTGTCTCTCTCTCTCTCTCTCTCTCTCTCTCTCTCTCTCTCTCTCTCTCTCTCTCTCTCTCTCTCTCTCTCTCTCTCTTCTCTCTCTCTCTCTCTCTCTCTCTCTCTCTAGTCTGTCTGTCTGTCTGTCTGTCTGTCTGTCTGTCTGTCTGCCTGCCTGTCTGCCTGCCTGCCTGCCTGCCTGCCTGCCTGCCTGCCTGCCTGCCTGCCTGCCTGCCTCTGTCGTGTGTGTGTCTCTCTCTCTCTACCTCCCTCTCTGCCTGCTGCTGCCTGCCTGCCTGCCTGCCTGCCTGCCGTGCGTGCGTGCGTGCGTGCGTGCGTGCGTGCGTGCGTGCGTGCGTGCGTGCGTGTGTGTGTGTGTCTCTCTCCTCTCTCTCTGTCTGTGTGTCTGTCTGTCTCTCTGTCTCTCTCTCTCTCTCTCTCTGTCTCTCTCTCTCTCTCTCTCTCTCTCTCTCTCTCTCTCTCTCCTCTCTCTCTCTCTCTCT